>JAYKKI010000026.1:28795000-29395000 GCA_039881145.1 Druceiella hillmani
CAATACCATAAATGACATATTTACCAATTAGTTAATATTGTGATTCATAATTTGACGCAGGGTAAGGTTCCAAGAGCGAGCGACACAATCGGCCACGCCAGGGAGACGCGTCAACTTCAAGCTTTAAATTAAGTTTGGAGATAAGTTCCCAACGTGTATATTTGAAATAAGTTACAGCACGAGTTGCTTGATCTTCGTTTCTTCAGGTTGGAAACCTGTCTTCATGACTTTCTCTCTGATTTATTTTCACATCCGTCTCAGCGTCGGATTTCGTTAAAGTGTTTCACTTGCAATTCGTATATTCGTTGAAGGACTTCGATTCAACCATAAAACATAGACTCATTAAAGTAAATTGTATAATTTTTAACATGGGTCAAAAATCTTGGCGTAATACTTAATAAAAATAACACAATTTTACATGTGATTATTCCGAAATTGGCGGTACCTTCAGCGAAAAATTTGCGCTTATTTTTAAATGTAATAAAAATATTAAATTAAAAATAGTTTTCTAAAAATTTTTTTTCTGGATGTACCGAATGTAGGAAACGTAACTAAATTATCAAGAAAAGTGAAACAAATTCAAAGTTGATGGGCATATTTTTCACTATTGAGGAGTTCCTATGCTATTCTGTACCTTCGTCGTAGGATGCTGACTGCATCATCAGTATCGAGTGTAGACATAGGATACAGGCATGTGTCCTAGGTTTCAGATATTTAACCTAATAAAAGGAGAGTGAAAAATTGGATATTAAGATTGCAACAGATACAGGCAAAAAAAGAATTTAAATGAAAGTTTTAATAAATTTATAATTTGTAATAATTAAACTTGACTAGTATTTTATTAGAAATGACACGTTAACTGAACGGGTATTTTTTTTGAGAGCTATACAACTTTGAAATGGAAAAAAAGATCAAAATCATGATTATAGCCATGGTATTAGCTTTATTGAAGAGGCAATTTTTTGCCATTTGTGGTTAAACATGTGCTTCGAGATTGCGCTTCATTTGAGCTAGTCACGACCCCCATGTGCCTGGAATTGTGTTTAAATACAAATGGCATATAATAACCTTTTTAATAAAGCTTATGCCATGAGAATCATCATGATTTTTATTTTATTTATTTTAAAATTGCATAGCTCTAAAAAACAACTTTTTATACCAATAGCATTTTAACTGATTTATGTGGTACGCTGTATGAATGTTATGAGTTATCTTGATTTTTTTATATTTCTTGCTATGTCTGAATGCCATAAATAAAAATGATCTATACATGTGTATACATATAAATATATATATATACATATATATATATATATATATATATATATACTTATATATATATATATATATATGTACATATATTATTGATAGAACTATATTGTCTACATTATAAATTAGTTTTTTTTCCAAATTTCGATTACTTTGATAAAAGAAAATATTAAGCGATAAGCAAATTATACGAAAGTTTTTGCTCGTATTATGCTATTCAGAAAGTATAAAAATTTGAATTTTTCAGATGAAACTTCAACGTCAACTAAATTCCGGCATTCAAATCTAGTGTCCTTAACATTGGCTAATTGTAGAAAAAAAAACAATACAACAAAACTTACATAATCAGCACAGATTTGTGTGTACAATGCTTGACGGAATTAACTATCCTTTGCATTATTTCAATACATGGATATACTATCTAATATAAAATATATTGAATTTTTTATAGGATGCGTGCCCGTTTTACGAACACTTCAGTTGTTTGTTAATTGTTTTTAGGTAATGTTCACTACAAAATCAGATTTTTAAATTATGACTGTTGTGGAGAAAAACTAAAAACATCTGGAAAGTTTAAAAAAAGACGAACCATAACTTGTTCTTTTTTGTATCAAAAAATTTGTTAAAATATGCAAATATACGTAAAAGAAAGTGTGAGGTGAAAATTAGACAAAATTAAAATTACTAGGATAATGCATTGATTGTTTAGTTGTTTGCATATATTACAGGTTTTTTATGGAATACAATGGAAACAACAAATTAGTGAAAACGCTCTTTAAATAGTGCTTGAAAATATAGAATTTAAAATATATATATATATATATATATATATATATATATATATATATGTATATATATATATATATATATATATATGTATGTATATATGTATGTATACAACGATATTTGAAAAATGCTATTTTATGCGTAGTACTATAACGGGACTTGTTGAAAATCTAAGTCTTCCATAACTAATAATTTATAGAAATATAACACTTTATTAGTTTTTCGTGCTATTATTCTAAGTTAATCGTATTTTATTTGAATAGTATCACGTTTATATAGATTGAGGGACTGATCTAAAAGAAAATAGATAAATTGTTTCTTTTGTCAGCTCTCTGCTTTTATTTCATTATTTTTTCGAAAATTCGTCGTAAAGTTGAAATATATAATATCAGTAGCTAAAGCTTTCGAAATCAGTATGCATAGTGTATGCTTAATCAATATTGATAGCCGATCCGTCGCAGGATCGATTGAATTATTTCTCCATTTCAAAACTGTTACGTAAAATTTTGACGCGGGGCGTCCGCTAGCAGTCGCTCCATTGTTAAGATGTAATTGAGGAAACGCCACTCGACATGTCGCAATTGAATAAAAAATATAAAGGGCGAATGGCGGACTCAGCCACGTCTCGTGCCGTAATTCGCATAATGTATTTTACTTGAAAAATTTATTTACCAGTAGTCCCGTAGCCTCATGGCTTGGGAATTCGGAAAGAAAATCGTTTAAGGCCCCGGCTGGGTTGGAATTAAAACATTTTCGTTCAGCAGGCCATATAAATCCGACGTTTCGATGGCGACATTTAGGTCCGATGTTGTTCACTTTCGATTCTTTTGTATATTAGAGTTACACAGAATCGTATCGTGTGAAGAATGGGCATAGGTGAAATGAATAAAGGTCATATAGAAAAAACTATCATTATATTGGACATATTTGTGTTTTCGTATCGTGAATAAATTTCGTTTTATTATTAACGTTGTGCCATATTCTGTTGCGTATGGTATGGAAACGTGAACATCTCGTTTTCCCATAACCTTTATGAATTCCATAGTAATTATATCTTTACCAGAAAATAAATTATTAACGTTAAATTTGAATTTTAAGTATTTTGGTGAATATTTCGTTAATAATATTTTAACACAAATATGATAATTCCATTCTATACATTATATTGGTATATACTAATTAGAGCCTAACCGGTGTTTTTCTTATTCCAAAAATATTATTTCTATAATAAAATTATTTTTTTATTTTGGACTATGTAATAGACTTATATGAATTTATAAGTTTATATCATAATTTAAATAATTTATCTACTATATTTAGAATTTAAATTATTATTTAAAATGACTTTTGAAAATAAATACAGCTGGTCTTTTATGAGTCTCAATACCACAGCTAATGTTTCATACTTCTTCCTTCCCCTGAAGATCTTCCTTTGCCGATTTATGAAAAAGAACCACAAGTAATTGATGTTGCCTTCAACATTACTTCAGCGTGCACCAACTAGAACGACTATATATATATATATATATATATATATATATATATATATATATATATATATATATATGTATGTATATGTGTGTGTGTGTGTATGTGTGCGTGTGTGTGCGTGCGTACTTGCGTGCGTGTGTGTGTGCGTGTTTGTACGACTTTGTATTAATGTAATATTTTTATATCTTGTATGAATATAATCTTTTTTACTACTTATACATTTTTAAATATTGCCATTACCTGCACTAATTACTAGAGTATATCTTTAGACTGTAGACTGTAATGGCTTTTATGTTTTGCACAGATATACAAAATACAACATTTCTTCATTGCGTATACGCGGACGAAAACACGCGAATAGAAATAAAATGGAGTATTAAAATTGTTTTTTGTAACAAAATTCTTTCTAGACTCGCCGCTAGTAGCCACAAAATAAAGGACTTTTCGCTACTCGGTCAGACAGTGTATCGGAGCCGATTCGCGCACCATCTGTTGTGACAAGAAAAGTTTGGAGACAATTGATTTTTCGAGTCAAATGTGTTAAAGGCGAGGAAGTTACGATGAAGATACGGATAAACATTGTAATATATTTGCCTTTGGAAATAATAAAGTGTGGGACGATCCGGTTTGCTTGCAGTGTAGTGAAATAAAATTGAAGATTATATGTACATAAAATAACAAAATGTGAAGATTTACATGTCTAAGATTTATCACTTACGAAAAAATACCCGTTATTAAAATACCAGTAAATGGATAACGGTTCAAATACCATAGATTTCGTCAATTATTAGATTTACCAAGTAATATTTTAAAGATCTGATCGTATATTTGCCGAATTTTTCAGTGTATCATTAGGACTGCAGCTGAGTTATATGTATTGAAAAAAAATACAATTTACCCTTTATACGCTGATTCCAGGAACAACGCAAAATTCTTAGAAAAGAGAAGAAACCGCGCGTTTGAAATAAAATTTGCTTATGTTAAATTATACAAACACGAAGGAACAAATTCTTCAACCTAAAGCTATATAAAATTAATTATTTAAAACTTAATTTAGTAATAGCATTCTATGTATAATGTGGCAACATAAAAATTTTCTTTTGTCATATATTTTTTTAATGTAACATATTTTGTAGGTATATTTATGTAGTCACAATTCAATAAATAACTAAACAAATCATGAATAATAAACGAAAATTTATAACATGAATTTATTGTAAGGAGTATGCGTCCTAATTAATTCATGTCATAAGTTTCATATACAATCTGAATAAATTTACGCTTTACCACCAAATAAAAAAATTTGCTTCACAATTCTTGCATAATGGACTAATTTTTTAAAGCTGCGTTCCGTTCTTCATTTATTTCACCTCTTATTTATTTTCTTGTTCACTTTGAGTCATTATTTTATTTTGTTTGCTTGAGATAATTTGTCAAAATATATTAAATTCTCATCAATTCAACAAAAGTAGCTGTCAATATCTACAAAAAATGTTTCAATTTCGGCATCAGGAACCACGACTTCATTTTGTTCAATAAAGTTTTTTATATAATAATTATTAAAAACGCTGAAATAAGTTTTTATTTATTTATATCTGAAAGTCTGGACACAAATTTTCACAACCCTGTCTTTAATTACTTTATATTTTTGAATAGTGTTCAAACCTCATCTTTACAGGTTTAGTGACTGAATTAAAAAAAAAATTGTTACCTATAAATCTAGGCGAAAACATCTTCCAATTTCTATGTTTGTAAGATTTATAGTTTTGGAGATTCCGTAACGAGTCCCTCATTGAGTGGGTGGCACTTCCCATTTATAATAATCTGTGCACAAACTAAAGCTATAATGTATTTAATAGCGATCGTTTTATGAAGTGACCTAGGAACCATACCGTTATATATATATATATATATATATATATATATATATATATATATGTATATACATATATACAAATATATATATATATATATATATATATACACGAAGAACATTTTTCTGCAATAGCAATTTATACATATTAATTGTTATTGTTTTTTCAATACATTATCCTAAATTATGATGATTAAGACTAAATACCCAAAACCAACTGTAGAACAGTTCGTCAGTTTGATAAGTCATAAAATATAAAAGAATATTCGGTTCATGAAAGTTTAATATCGTTTTTTAAAGCAGCTTTAATACCCGAAAAAACCTGTGAAGCACGAGCAAAACTCTTGCATCGAAGGTTGTATACATATTTCGGTACTTATATACATTTGAACGTTCATAATATTTCTAATGATATGTTAACAAATGTTAATTTTTCACAAGATTAAAATACAGCAACATTTTATGTGCTATAACTTTTACTGACATAAAAATATGCTGCAAATTTAAAATATTATAAAATCTAAGATAAACGCTTAAATTTTCGTATTGTCTTCAGTTAGATTTCACCAAAAATCAGAAACAAAACAGGGATGTTGTTTTTTGCTTAGTAGTTTCTGGCTTAGTATTTTCAAACATAAGGAGGCGGAATTATTTAATTTTGCGTGTTTCTTTTTAGAATGTCTTATTTGAAAATTTAATTCTCAAATTTTATTTTATTTACCTACTTTTTCACTTGCAATAGTTTTCCTATAACTTTTTCTTGGGTTTCTAAAAATCCCATTTTTTTCACAACTTTACGTGAAGTAGTTTCGGAAATAAAGGAGGGGGGACATATTTTTCCGCATATTTCTCAGTATGTCTCTGACGATTCGTTTCGAGAAAACCTTATGACACACCGCATTATAAACAGAATTAAAAAACAAATTCGAGTACTTTATCTGCCCTCTGCCTGAATAATTTGGAGTTTTAGCTACTGCGATATGTTCAGGTTAATAGGTTTTATCGCTTTATTATGTCAATCGATTTCCAAAATGAACGGATGTGACCGATATATGGAGAGACTCTTGAGTAAACTTGAAATGCTTGCGTTTTTGCTTTTAAGGTACGCGACCATAAAAATATTGTGACACTTTACATCATTTTCAAAGTTTTGATGTAAGTATTGTGTAGAAGTAACAAATTAATATTGCACCTGAAGCTTAATTTGAAAATTCAAATTAAATGATTTGCAGTTAAAATAAAAAAACGCATAGATTTATCCGATTTATCTTGACTTCGTCAAATGCAAACTATATATAATATATGAAATGAAGGTATCCATACTAGCGATGTAGTAATCAATGAGAAGGTCAACGTAATCAGAAGACATTATAACTTTTAAAATTAATCATCAAGCATCAAATATTTGCAACTTACGAAATTTTTTTACGAAGAAATTTTATAATATATTTAGTTCCTTAAAAACTCACAAATAAAGCGATTAAAATAAACAAGAATTAGATGAAGTATTAAGTAAATTTGCATTTCATTTAGAAAATGGACACATTAAATTGCCACAATTTTTAATGCAGCATTCATGAAATTTATTTTAAACACGCAGTTCTTCAGTTTACACTACTCATAAAAACTTGCAAAAATAAGATAATTAGCACGAAGCAAAGCAAAAAAAAAAGTAGTAAAAGCCGTGTCAAATTATCGTATTAATTACCGTGTAAAATAGTCGTTCGTGCTAAATTTAATCTAATTTTTATTGATGTTTTTTTAAATAAAACAAAAAAAATACTACCATATATATAATCAAATGATTCTAACATTGTCACCATCACATTCGTCACTTTACGTATTGAGTATAGTATTCATATATATATATATATATATATATATATATATATATATATATATTTATATATATTTTTATTTTAACTGCAAATCAATTAATTTGAATATATATATATATATATATATATATATATATATATATATATATATATATGTATGTATATATATATATATATATATATATACATATATATATATATAAATAAATTTGAAAGAAACCTTTATTGATGTACGTAGTATCAAATAGTTCCAACAATTAATGATAAGATGTTATTTTCTTGATATTGTACAATGCCTGTCAAGAATGTGGCCAAAGAATGGGTTCATACAATATTTGTACCTCAAATACATAAAAAGGGTTCAATCAAGAAATGCAACAACTACTGACTTATTACGCCTATCTCACATTCAAGCAAAATCATGGTGCACGTTTTAAATGAACGATCTAAGACTTGCTGTTTCTTTACTGTAAGACTTCCTTGAACCGGCCGATTTCGTCAGAGGAAGGGATACCCATAAACAGATATTTATAGTTCGTCAGATCATTGAGAAGGCACGAGTGTCCAACAAATCCACCTACGTCTATTTTATTGACTTTTCGAAGACTCTGTTTCGGTGAAATGGCTAAGACTAACATTGTACACTTGAAATGGTCACGCCAAAACATTTTATTAACAAAATAAATTCTCTGGAGATTTGGTGCTGTAGGCGGTTCCCTATATGAGTGCACTAGGGTGATTGTAAATATGGAGAGGCATCCTGTGACAAGTAACAACAGCCGCCCATAACCATACTATATGCAGATCACGACCGCTTTATCAAGAGCAAAACAATGCGGAAGAAAAATGTATTTATTAAAGAATTAATTCATTTATTTTTCTAACAGATAGAGTAAAAGAAAATTTTCTTTCCTTAGATAAGTTTTACTTTAATTGCAATCATTTTAATATTTTTATTAAGAAAGAAACACATATGTAGGATATTGTTACAGTTACTTAACATTATTTTAACTAGATAAAAATTACTGATTTACTTTGCGAACGAAAATATGTCACGTGAAATTATGTAAATACTTTACCGCAAAATAATAACTAACCTAAGGTAGACATATGTATATTACATATGACATTTCCAGAAAGTTAGCCACTCGTAATAAAAAGAATTTTCTTTGTAAAAACACACATATATTTTAAATATATAAGATAGTACTTAGATATTAAGTCTACTTTTCTATGTTAAATGAAATAGCAAAACATGAGCGGAACTAGAAAAAAATTTAGGAAACTTAATGAAATAGAGTGACATTTCTTCCTGTAACGGTTCCTTAGCTTAAACAACATCAATCTCACAATTATTATGTTTAGCCACTAGTTAGTAATAGTCTTCATAGTTTGACGTGAGTGAAGTTCAGAGAACGAGTTTCATAATAAGCCATATCGGCCAGATTCACCAATAAACGCTTTGAATAAAACTTGGAGGTAAGTTTGCAACCGTCTTTTTTAAAATAAGTTACGGCAACAGTTGGTTAGCTTTCCTATATACGAGTCGAATGGCTGTCTATTTTAAATTATTTATTTTTACAGCTTTCACAGCGACGAATTTCGTTAACGCCTCTCGTCAGTGGTACGTGTTTTGGATCAAGGACTTTAATTACCATATAAAAATAGATTGAAGTAAATTACATCATTTTATTTAAAAGTATTAAAATTATTTAATCAGAAAAAAATTTAAAAAAACTTGGGTTATAAATGTTTATATAGTAAATACATTATATATTATAATAAACATTTTATATTAAGTATCTTAATGTTCGCCTGTAGCCTTATTTGGTGCGAACACAAGTGGCGACCGTGAGAACCGGCAGCTCCGGATTCAGGAGACCGATTTCATCAAAAGAGAAGCATCTTTTCCTTGATTTCATTTCAATATTCTACTTAATGACCATTATTGTCCAGCCCCATTTAAATTTTTCAAAATAATTTCTTTACACGTTTCTACCTCAAAGTCAATAAAATTGCATTTTATTAATATTCATTTACGTCATTAATTTAATATACATTAAAGTTAATTACTAAGCAATAAAGTGATTACTTTCTAAAATGATAATCTTAAATTTACTTTCAATTCAATTGGTAGTAATTATTATATATAGTTTGGAACATAAGATTATTATTTTCAATCTTTTTGATTTATACCACCGAATTTATTCAAATAAGTTACATCGAACTACGCGTGTGCGTGAGTTAATTTAAATTGCGATTCCTTAGTTTGAGCGGCAAAGTAGATTGCTTACCGAGGACTTAGGTTCGATTTTATATTTTTCATTATTTATCGAATTCATTATTTATCCAACTTTAACAATGAATACGAGTAAATTAGACGAATTATTATTAAACGAAGACTCAAAACGTTATTAACACATTTAATTAGAAAATGCGGTATTATAAGGACTATACAAGACACCCACCTCAAGATTTATCGAAGTTGCAATTCAGTGAACTCACGAGAAATATTACTACAATAGAAACGGTGTAGGCAAAATTTCATTCACTACATTCATACTTTGGATTTTGATGTTGATGAACAAATTTCGCAACGTGATTCCATTGAAACGCTTTTTGGTAATTTATCATCTGTTACTCAAAAAATATTTAAAACATATCCTTAGGATACTTTTAGAAGCGATGACGTACCTCTTGAAATCTCATATTCAAAACATTTAGAAACTAGCATTACGCTTACCTAAAATTAAATTACCTAAATTTGATGGTAGTTATCTTACATAGTTTAAATTCATAGTTTAATACACACGTTACGATCTTCATTGGAGGGTGGAGCGAGAGAAGTAATTCAGTACATTGAGTTTACAGCGATCAGTTATAAAATTGCTTGGGATGACATTTGCGAACGATGTAATAATGTTAACCTACTCTTACCAATTGAAATCATTATTCAGCATTGAAACTTAAAATATGAATATCATGGAATTGGTGAATTACAAACAAAATACGCTCTTTAAATGATATACATGGTTTCAACTAAATTAAATAATGTAACCCTTTCCAAATGGGAAGAAGTTAAATATGACATGAAGGAATATCCTTCCTTAAATTATTTCACAATGTTTTTACATAATCGAGTAGATATGTTCCAAACATTGCACTTTAGTAAAAAAAATAGCGCAAACAAAACGCGTCAGGATGTTTCTAAAAATTATATTCAAGCAAAACAAGTCATTAAAATGTTTTGTAAAATCATCAACTGACAATAAATTCCCTCGCAACAAACCTGTTTGTCGATATTGTAAGATATTCATAAAATTAAATGTATCCATAAAATTTGTGATTGTTTAAATTTAAGGCCAAGAACCCTGAAAAAAGAAATAGTGAAACCTATAAATTAAATTTATGTTTGGCTGTCTTCCAAAGGGGTATAATTCGTCACAATATTATCTCCTTGGATCTTGTCGAAAATGTGAACATAGACATAACATATTATTACGTTTAAACAATACTAAGCATGTAACGTCGTACAATACAAATAACGCATCAGTACAGTGTTTATCTGCTACATCTTCAATTTGTCACAATAAACAAGTACTTCTTGGTACAGCATTAGTTAAAATACACGTTAAATTAAATAACAAACCTTACATGGCTCGGGCGTTACTTGATACAGGCAGCCAGTCATCCTATATAACTGAAAACTTTAAAACAAACTGGGCTTTATTCCACATGATGCGGAACCAGTTTGTGTTTCAGGCATTAATGACTTTAAACTTAACGCATCTCCATTGAAATGGAGAATGGGACGGGTCGTCAAGCTATTTCCCGGTCAGGATGGTCTTTATAGAGTGGTGGATTTCACATGCGAAGAATACACATTCGGGTCCGCCTTCTTTCTACTGCGCTGCTAAGGGTGGAGGACGTTCGCGCCACCGTGCATGAGGCTCGCCACGCAGGCACGGACAACGATCATTCCAGCCAATCAAAGTACAGCGCCGCTTTAAGGTATTGAAGTTCTTTCCTACCGACGCACTGCACTTTCGGCTCTGGACGAGACATCTGCGTGGGCGCACCTCCACTTTTCGGTACCTACTATACGATACTTTTTATTTTGTATTTATACAATCTTTTATGCTTTACATTACGTTCAACATTTTACATTAAGTCTCTTTCCAAAGTCTTCAGTACAGAATGTATGCTAATGTTTTGTTTTTCAAGTGATACTTTTTAATAATAACATTAAATACTACCATTCAAATTAAACGTTTCTAATGAAAATGCGTTATACTTGTACAATAGCCCATAGTAGAAAAAACGGTTAAATAAAACTTCTTCTTCTTAGTCGTGCACTCTTGAGAGAGTGGTCGTGATCATGATTCGGCCGGTTCCTTCACCACTGCCGCCCTCGCGGTATGACCCCATGTAGTTCGGTGTTTTGCGGAGTGAGAGCAGTCATTTACACTGGAGTGCGTCGCAATTTTATTAGGTCTGTCCACCGTGTCGGAGGGCGTCCGCGGGATCGTTTGCCTTTAACTTTGCCTTGCATCACCACTCGTTCCATGGAGTCCTCGTTACGGGTGACATGTCCAAAGAATTTGAGGATTCGCAATTGCACAGTCGACGATAATGTCTCTTTGATGTTAAGTTCCTTGAGGATCGAAACGTTGGTTCGGTGCGCGGTCCATGGGATCCTAAGCAAACGCCTCCAGCACCACATTTCCAGATCGTCAATTTTGTGGCGGTCTTGCATCCTCAGCGTCCACGTCTCAGCTCCATATAGAAAAATCGGAAAGACCAGGCATTTCATAAGTCGAACCCTTGTGTTTCTGGCTCGTCTTCGAAACTCATCCTCGCAACCTCCATCATTAGCGATAGTGGAGCCCAGATATACGTAGCTCTTCACTACCTGGCATCCTGCTATATTTTGGATGTTCGGTTGATTATTGTTAGCACGATCTACAATCATCATTTCAGTCTTATCGCGATTGATTGTAAGCCCAAACTCCAATGCTGTGGTCTCCAGTCGTTGTAGGAGAGACTCGATTTCATCTTTTGTTTACGCTAAAATGTAAACCTGAAATTTTGATCAACGACGTATTGCGAGAGACGCTAGATCTTCATATTTTTTCTGCTTCCTTGGCCTCTTTTGGAAGACGGTTATGGAATTATTTGGTAGTTCATGTTTGATAATTAGTTAATTTATATTTCGTTTCAATTAATGTGTATTTTTTATTATATTATTAGTAAAATGATACCAAAGCCATCGAATAAACAAGAATTGCAGACAATTGCATTCGAAGAATGGCCTAAATGTCCACAATTGCAGATTGACTAATTTCATTTAGTTCATAGTATGTCTGAAGTCCAAATATATATTAACAAAAGAGATTCAAATAAGTATATATTTACATAAATATTAGATATTTCTAAATATATCTAAAACGGTTATTTTTTACTTAAAAGTTTATGGCAACTGTACTATGTGTCCATTACTTTTGATATGGCAGTGTACGAAATGAAATAATTAAATAAAACAACATTATTAACACATCGTGTAACACGCAAAACAAGATAAAATTTATTTCATTTTAACATTTCCCGTACAAGGTTCCTTAAAGGCTCCCAACGATGAACGAAATGCGAAATAAGTTTATTTTTACAATTGCAAGCCACCGAAGAAAAATATTGAGGGTGGTGTCATCTGCGTATCTCAAGTTTGATATCTTCCGACCCTCCACCAATATTCCCTTATTCCAATCTTCAAGAACTATACGCATTAGGTCTTCTGTGTATATGTTAAACAGAAGAGGAGATAATATACAGCCCTGTCTAATACCTGTGGTCTAATAAAACTTACATTTATGGAATTCGACAGATGGTGAATGAACTTATACATCCTAAATTGATGTAATCGACTATTTTTTACATTGTTTCACTACGTGAATAAAGTAATTACCCTAACGTAAAAAATAACTATTCAAATGTGTTACAAAAAGTCTACCCGTCATGTGATTGTTTCGTTTCTTATTTGTTTTAATAATATTTACCCAGTACAATCAGATTTATAAATTATTTCTGTCGTTTGTAGTCGTGTATTTCTTACTTTTTTGAACCCTAAATTTTATTGAGTTGCAAGTGCATGTATAAACAAAAGCGAGGTGAAGCACAGTATTGAAATAATTTTTAATTGGATAATATGTTTATTGCTTGTACACATAATAACTTTCTTTACTGAAAACGATCGAAACAAGAGGGAATCCCTCGTGGATATTGAATTTTAAAAATATATACGATATATACAGATTCTAAAAAATTAATAATATCTAAAATCAATATATTCTTGCTCGTTGTAACAGTTTTCCCAGTGACACAAATTTACATGAAAATATTCAAAGGTTAGTTAATAAAAGCATTACACCAGCGTTATAAAATTTAACCGATAAAAACTAATCTTATGCTCTACACGATTATAAACATTAATAACACCGCAATAGTTAAGATTTCCTCGAAACTTTACTTAAGCAGATGGCGCTTGAGCGGGCGAGATTGTGGATTAGAGACGTATAATTATATAATTACTTTGAATTCGCTCGCCGTCGGAGTTAAGAAAGCTTTTCTCTTACTTGATTCACTTCAGCAACTCTTGTGGTTTTGTATATAAACTATTATGCAACTGGGTGTTTAACTTTTTAATGCGTAACTAGACAACAAACAAAATAGACGATACTCCGAGAGCCAGAAGGTTCGAAGAGTGGGATGGGTAATAGGAAGTCCTGTAATAAAATACCTTAATTAGTCAGATGTTCAAAGAGGTTAAACTAGCTTCATGTATACGTAGATATTTTTCTGAAGCTGAATGAGTACCTCATATGGTAGCGGAACTCAACATTTTCATTTCTTTCGAAAAGCAACAAGTTTTTCTATTGCAGAAATAAAGCTCTTCTTTCTTTCCGCAATAAGATTTTTCTGCTAATAATGCAAAGTCGACACTGATCTGTTTTGGCAAGGCTTTTTGAATTTTATAAATTCAAAAGGTAGGGATTGCCCTAAATAATGAATATTGAGATGATCAAAATTTATTTTTTTTTTGAACTTTCAGAACCTATGCTGAACTGCTGGCTGCGAGTACTACATTGACTACTCTGAACCGTATTTATTACGTGTTGCTTTGCTTGATTTTTGCTTTTAAAGACTTTCGTGAAGCAAGAGAATTCTTAATCCCTTTTGTGAAATTTAAATACCGTTTTATACGTTACTAGTCAAAATTCAGTTGTTAACTGAACAAATGATGAAACAACGCTTTCTTTATTTACTCTACCGGTAATTATCGAAAGGTTTCTCTTATATTCTAGTAATGATTATAAAAAATTTATATACTTTTAAAGTTCTTCATTTACGTAAATGGTATATCCCATCAAGAAATTTAGTTTGTAGTTTTATCTATTCCATTTTTTGTAATAATGTTAAACCTATTACTTCAATATGCAAGGTTTACTTTCATCAGTCTATTTCCTTCATACACTTTTGTGTAACTTAGAAAATTATTATTAATTATCCAAGATAAATATAAAGAAAAATTTTATTTAAATTCTTCTTTCGTTTATTATCGAAATATTTATTAATTTTACCTATGGAGTGCATAATGTTAACTTTGAAATACAGTTTCGTATGTAAAATATAATAAGAAAGCCTGCGTGTTGTGTGTTCAGTTAAAATTTATCTGATAAATGAAGTATTTTATTTAGACTGTTTACAAAAATTATGTACTTTATTCCTAAAATTGTTTTTAATTAGCTTTACTTATTTTAATTTTAAATAAGACTATCTGAAAAGGAAAATTTAATACCAATAAGTATAATTCACGAGTCTTTTACATTAAAATTAAATGCTGTACCAACTATACTGACTCACGTAAGTGGTGCCGAAATAAACAAAATATATAGTTTCACATCACTATACCATCATAATTATTACTATCTGCCCAGATATGATGTATTTATTTACCATTCATTTTGACATTAGTCAAAATTTTGACATTAGTAAAAATGAGTTTCGAAAACAACAACATCTGGTCTTTTATGAGTCTCAATACCACAGCTAATGTTTCATACTTCTTCCCTGCCCTAAAGATCTTCCTTCGTCGATATAAAGCATAACATATAGTTACGGTGGCTTCAAAGTATGAAAAGTTAAGATGAAAATTTAATCTTTTAATTAAATTGTTAAGTACTAACTTGCATTACATTGGTTGTATGAACGCTCGGGTGTTTATAAAACGTAAACTATGTGGAGGTTTTTACACTAAACCATTTGGAGATGAAAATATTAGTTTTCCTTACGTAAATATTTTTCCTGGTACATGTTTTAGATTTGGGTTGCTAATTAGCTTGTTCATATTTTATATTTCTTTAGTTTATTAGTGTTACCCTAAATATTTTCTCTTTGAAATGCGTACAAACTTTTTAAATTATTTTTTACACATCTTTGATATGCGTCATATAAAAATTAAAGGGAGATGGGCATAATGTTTATTTTGTCAGAAAATTTTCACAGCTAAAAGAGTTATAGTTAAGATTATCCCTAAATTCGACGTACGCCGAGGTAGTTCAGATAAAAATGAAAATTCACAATTAAATGAAACTACATCATGTAGTATTATTTCTACTTTCTTGAAGTTCTTTATCACGACGTTTTGTGTATAATGAATTTCTACAAAATTAACGCAAAATATATTCAATATTTAAAAAATTAAAATTATTTTTATTTATTACACTATTCAATAGCCCCTTACTACAATTTTTTCAATCGGTTTTAACTAAGTTTTGATGCTGCAACATATAGATGGGCAAACGGATATGAGAGATTAGCTATTCATATAAAGTAGAAATAAATTACCACTAAACATACTCATAAATATTTATTTATTTGGTTTTTAACTAAGAGTGTTGATGCTGTGATATATAGATACGCATATGGATATGAGAGTAGTTGAAGATTAAAATCAAAGATTAGCTATACATATAAAGTAAAAACAAAAAATTAGTACGTGTGTGACCATTGCATGATAATTACTACAAACTCGAGTGGCGCGTCTTAGTCTCTCACTGCATTTATATCAGTTTTTATGCAGTTTGAGAATTTAGTTCATAAAGAAACTTATGAAAGAAGTAACAATGTTAAAAAGAACAAGCTCTAGAGCTCTAGTGCACTTTGTGTTGTAAAAAAGAACGAAGTACTACGTCGTACAGCTCAGGTACATTTTGATTTTCAGAGTAAAATTTTGAAAACCTTTAAGTTAAAATATAATTTTGCCGTTAAAACTTTTAAAAACAAATTACATTTTATAAAAAACATACAAACTTATCTATACATATATATATATATATATATATATATATATATATATATATATATATATATATACATATGTATGTATGTGTGTGTATGTGTGATTAGTTTTGAGGAAGTTAAGTACACTAATTTGCCAGAATCGAGCAATACACTAAGAGTTAAATTAGTACTCTTCTGTTTGATAATTGCTGAACTCGGAACAAAGGTTCATTTATATGGAAAATACCGAGATGGATGGTAAATAAATGCAGCATATCTGGGCAGATAATAATAATTTTTATGGTATAGTCATGTGAAACTATGTGTTTTGTTTATTTCAGCACCACTTATATGAGTCAGCAGAGTTCTGTAAGACTTACTTAAAGACGCCATTTCGTCAGAGGAAGGGATAATCGCGAACAGGTCCTTGTAGTTTGTCAGATCATCGAGAAGGCTAGAGTTTTCAACAACCCCACCTACGTCTGTTTTATTGCCTTCTCGAAGACTTTCGGTGAAATGTTTTTTGATTCGGTGAAATGGCCTACACTAGTAGTGTTAACTTGAAATGGGCACGCCAAAACATTTTGTACATCTTCTGACATAACTTTATGAAGAACGAAGATCACCAGTATGGATAGATGAAATCTTAACAAAAATCTTGACTATTTCCATCTAGTGCGGAAGTTTGTCCAGGGTGTATAATATCTCCACTACTATCAAAATTCACACTGAGTTCATAGTGAGAATCACATCCTGGGCAGGGCTGGGTTAGACTGGGCTGGGCCGGTCTGGGCTGGGCTGGCTTGGTTGGCTGGTCTATGCTGCCCTGGGCTAGCTGGGCTGGGCTGGGCTGTGCTAGACTAAATTTAAATATTCAACAACAAATATTATCAATATTAAAATTTTTTTTATTAATAAAATCAATAATAAAAATGAAAAAGAATGTGAATAAAACTGAATTTAAAATCTATTTAAAATTTAAGCAGCTACAAAGTAAAATAAATACCATAAAATATACCAAAAAATATATGCCATAATAAAAATAGACTTTATTTTTTCCTGAATATTGGCACCATATAAGCAAAATATATTTGTTTAAATTTACAAATTAAAAAAATATTCAATTTTGATAATTGATTTTTATTATAAATAGTTAATAATTCATAACAAATTATGCTTTTAATTGTCTAATAAGTGGTTAGAGAAAAAAAAATATAATTGAAATGTCTGAAAAACAAGGTTTTTTTTTTATAAATAATCGTCAACTGCAGAACTTTCTTCGGATATGTCATTTTTAATGTATGTCGTTTATATATGTAATTCTTTAATATGACATCAATAAAATTGTCAAAAAGTTCCGGGTTCTAAACCGCATTTATGGGATTTTTTTATTCCTCTGTGTGTGTTATGTGTGTAATGTCTAACTATAAATTCATTGTGAATAATTCATGTAGAAATAAGGATGTAATACATAAATTTCAACATCTTTCTGGTAAGAATTTTTTTTTAATAATTTCTTTCAAACAAATAATCATCAGCTACACAACTTTTTTTTAAATATGTGTATTCTTTCACAAGATATTAAACAAAAATTGCCAAATTTTCCTGGTGCTAACCGCATTTGTTCCATTTATTCATTTACGTACTTTAATGTATCTTATTGATACATATGGCGGACTTATTGCTACGAAAGCAATTTCTTACAGCCAACCAGAACACCAGTCCAGTTCTGCTGCATGAGCGGCCCGGAATCAATCCCGTGTTACCGCGGTGCGCCGTGCCGTCCGCGAGGTTGCATGCCTTATGATCAATAACACGACAAAATTGCTCTTGGCGTCCTCGTTGGAATACTTGGTTACTCCGCAATAGGTATCGCTAAACTGGATGATTGCTACCGTTTAGGTGCAGCAAATCTGCAACTCAAGTCCCCAAGGCTCAATCCTTATTCAATTTACTCGTGTTGACCATCATTGCAAAGTATACTCAGGGAAGAAATGAAAAGAGAAACTCAAAATTATTTTCGCGAATTCCCTTATTGGATCCTGAGAAACATTTTCAGCCGACGCTTGTTGAAATGCAAAATATCCAAAATTAGCAACTGCTGGGCGCACGCATTCTAGATTATTGTTATTTTTAATGGGTGCTGAAAAGGATTGTCTATTACATGTCCTATATATAGAGGCACAGAGCTTGCGCAAGGCTATTTGCTTATTTGCTTAGCTTATTCGTTGGTTTCGTTAAGTTTGGGGCGCTGTGGTGAGTTTATTTCAACAAACTTTTTTTATATTTTATGGTAATTTCTATTGGCATTGTTACCTAGTATTTTTAATATTGTTTTTTATTGAAGAATTTTTATTCTAATGTGCTTTTTCAATACAATTTTAAAGAGACTTTGTGTCTTCTTTTTAGGGTCTGAAATCTTAATTAAATACATTAATAGGATTCTTGTTGCATTATAGAAGCCAAAAAATAAGAGATAATTGATAAGATGGATAATGAAAAGTTATGAAAAGACCCCGTTAAGCAAATTTCGAACGATCGTTGTAAAATATCAAAAGACGTAATGGAATAAAGTTATATAAAGGGCGAATCACTATTGTAATAAAGTATTGAAACCAAACCAAACCAAAAAAAGGGAGTAAAATATATACTCGTATATCTATGATCCTGAATTTACATAAACGACATATAATGGTAATTGGAATTTAACTAACTTAGTAAAGTGGGAAATCTTGTATTTAATACCAAGATAGGAGGCGCACAAAAAAATTTTAAAAACAAAACGTATAGAAAAATAGTTAGGCGTAATATGCATACCCCTCAAGACATTTATAAAGCTACTAAATGTCCGAAGTGTGGAAAATGTATCACATGAGTACTTAAGTCATAATAGAAATATGAGATATGAACATTTTACATAAATTTGAAATAAGTGGTATTGATATGTAATGTAAATAATTTCATCAAAAGGATATAAAACAATAATCAGCTTGTCTCGGCAATTTATCTATATTAATTTATTGCCCTACATATAATGGACAGTAATTTAAAATTTGATCCAACAATAGTTTTTGTATAATTACACGTTGTTACTTTAATGGGTCAAACCGGACAAACGGTTTTGCATTGAAAAGTGGTATAAAATTTGCAATTTTTGTATTCTTTCTAAGACTGCAAAATGGCAGAACAGATGCGGGAAATAGATATATAAAAGAGCCGTAAAATAAAAACTATAATTACCTCATACTTAATTAAGCCGAAACTGTTTTAGTGTAATATCTTCAATTTCATTAAAAGCATGGACCTAATAACCATTGAACTTGAAATTGAAAACGTTCACAATGGAAGAGTGAGTCAAAATTTGAGGGGTGCGAGGGTAATTAAAAACGTTCACTATGAAAGAATGTGTCAAAATTTGAGTTAACATTTTATTGTAATTGGTCAGCGGACGCGCCAATCATTGTTAAATCATAAATGTTGGAGCTGTGAAAATATCGATAAACTATTATTTAATGATATTTATTTACCGAGCTGCGTCCTATCAAAATATCGAAAATTTGTAATAATGTGTACTTTGTGTCTTTAAACTTGGTCCAATTAATATTAATAATAATTTTAATGTACTTAGAGACATTTTTTGTTTAATAAAAATTACCATTTTACATCATTTAAAAATTTTTTAGCAACTTTAATATTATAACTTTTTTAATATTATAGTTTTGTACAATTGCATGAACAAAATTTTAAGGATCAGTACAATATGGTGTTTTATCTCTATTTGGTATAAATTGGCAAACTCAAAAACAATTTTGTCGTTATAATCCTGCGTGGACTAATTTTGTAGGGTCGAAGAAGATAAAATTATTTCAATGTATAGGCAAAAATAAATCACGCAAATCTATATGTAATTCAAGTAAACAAAATCACCTAGTGAGTAATATTCTATATTTAAAAAAAGTACAAACTATTGTAAAACATTTTTACAGTTGAAATTATTTCCTGGTACATTAGGACCTGATACTATTATTAGTACATTTTAGTGACTTAATACTTGAGTGTATTTGTCTAAAATACTTAATGTTGTATGTGTTCGGCATAAAATAAAATATAAATTTTCCAGTATTATCTGTAGACTTAAATGTCCCATAGGATTTTGTTATTAAGAAAACAAAAGTGAAAGTTAATATTATCCACATAACTGATTTGGTAAATAATGGTTAGGGTATATGCGAGAACTATGTTTTTTAAAATATGAGTATCGTTAACATCAGACGTAGTCATAGTGCTATGCGATACTGATGTACAACGTATATTCCGACATATCAAAAGTACATTATATGATAAGTTTTTGTAAAAAAATATGTACAGAAAAATAAAACATTAATGAACAGATAATATAATAAATAACAAAACATAAATAGACCTCATTGGCACATTTGCTAAGAATAAGTAAAATAGATTAAATAGTAAACGAATAAATAACAAATCACTCTAAGGATAATTAGTTAAATATAAATTTGGTTACCTTCAAATTCTTTTAATTTTAATTCTGTATGTATCAATAACTACTTAGCCTCATGCCTATGTCAGTCCAAGAAAAAAAATATGACCTTGGTATAACGGCAGGTATATCTTGCATCTCTTTTTTAAAGGATCGTAATTTAAACTATATTGAAACTACACTCACTCGCAAAATTGTATGTCAGATTTCGAATTCTAAATACTTTTGCAATGCTTTACATTGCAATGTATTGTTGAAATTTATTATATTTAATCGTGTGAACATTTGAGATGAGAAAATATCTATTACAGAATTATTTTATTCTTCGTTTTCTAATTTATTTTTATATACAAAAATCACAAATACCGTTTTTCTTAGCAAAATATTATCATGAGGCGACAGAAAAAAAACGTACATAAAGGTGAATTAATCTACGTAAGTTCAAGAGGAAATATGTCATTAAATATACAGTGTTTTTTAAGATTCTTGGTAACTTTCTTACGATTATGGACACTCATGATTAAGTTTATTTGTGGTCATTATAAATGTTTACTCTGCAAAAATATTTTAGCGTATGCCTACATAGTACAAGGAGGCTAAGCAAATGATATCAGTTGCGAAGATGGTCAGATTGACTTTAAATAAAAAGCTTTTAATTTTATGAAATGAAAAGTATAATGGGCTGAAAAAATAACTTCATACTGTTCTTTGGTGTAAAAGGTTTACCAAATATAAAATGTTCTTTGGTATAAAAAGTGTGGATTTCGTAATTATTTTTAGAATGTTCTGATTTATAAACCAATATAATGAAATTAAATATCCTCATTTTTTTCAATATCGATGAATGGAAAATTGCTTATTCTTTTTGAAATAAATAGCACAAGCAGGGATTTAGAAAAGCTCACAATTACTTTATAAAATTATAATCAATATAAATATTCTAACATTTCATGGATGATCCTTTAGTATTACAATGGCTATGAATGTGAAATTTCCTCATTGATAATTAAAAAAAAAACAATGTCAAAATAAATATTAGAAGTTCATTTGGCCGTTTTTGATATACTTGCTATATTTTAAAATTGACCTAAAATATTTGTTAAATTCAAAGGCGAACTAAACCAAAAAAAACCAAATGTTATTAAATCTGGAGTACTTTCATATAGAAAATAAATTAAGAGTCAATGAAAAATATTTTGAAGATATAATAATGGAGGGGAAATTAGCATCAAACCTGATGTGAATACTGTAAATATTTGTAATATCAAATTCGGAATTAAACATTTTATAATTCGATTTACAAGTTTTCTTGGACTTTATATATCTATATACAAGCTGATTGATACACGCGAACGACGAAAGTCAGTGTATAATTATGCAAAGCTAAACTGACGGGAAAGTAGCTGAGAAAAGTATCTTCTCTTATTTTTTTCTGTATCCCCATTATTTTCCCAAAATGCTTATGGATTCTTAGTAGTGGCTTGCGTCATGAAGGGTATCTCTGTTTTAAATTTAAGTTCGATACATCCCGTGATATGTGCCGTACATTGTTTAGTGGTGAAACTTTACTTTCAGTATTTTTTAATGCATTTACGAATGAATACCTCACATTAAACGTATTAACAAAAATTAAATAAGAAATTAGATGAACTGAAAACCAAAATATTATGTTTAATTACTGTCCCTTACGATGAGTAATTTTTTTAATACTTGTCGGACGGTTTCTTTCGGGTCGTATCGTTTTCTCAAAAATGTTATCCTAGTATCCAAATATCTGTGTAATCGCTTTCATTAGTTCTATTAAATGATTTATGTATTCATTTTCAAATTGGTGGAATTTAATATCTTCAAACAATTTTACATCCTTTATCAATTACATATATTACTGTAAAGTTAGCCGTGAGAATTTCACAATGACGGCATATTTTTAAAACATCATTAGATTCATCTTAGACTTCCTTTATCTGTTTTAAAGTTTTGCTATCATATCTTGATGACGGTGATATGAGCGCATCAACACAAATATTACTCGATTTTTAACGAAACAATGACTCAAAAAACTTGCAATATGCTCTATTACCTTTTGACTAAAGACCGATAGAAAATTGCATTCTTCTATGTGATCATCATCAGTAATAATAATGTGTATACAATGGAAATAATAATGTATATAACGCAAGTAAGAAAACTTATTTTTATGCCATAACGTCTTCGGAAACTATATTGATTGTTATGCAATCTTTTTCTGAATTTGATATCCCACTGTTACTTCTACACTAATTAATTGTACAATTTGGTATTTTGTGATACAATGCATTCGTGACTATAACCTATATGTAACTAACATATTCCATTATTCAAAAGTAGCGCATGGTTTACCAACGTACGGCTAGCGGGGTTGTCCAAGTATGGCGCGTCCAGTGGTTATTGGGACTATGAATAAAAGTCTCGCATACAGGTAGAAGGTTTACATTTTTTCTTCAAATTACCAAACATCATTAACCAGTTATCATTTTTTATTTTACTGTGAATGTAAAAAATATTTTTTTTATATCAGTATGGCAGAGTTCCATGCATTAAAACGCACCATTTACATATAATCTCTGGATGAATATTATAAGGATATTTACAAATTCACGCATTTTATTTCTACGTTGTGCTTCGTGGTACAATGTAGCCATATTACGGGACTCTTAATCTATTATGCTCGAAGCAGTATATTTTTTAAAACATCACATTGTTAATGTCGATGAAATTTTTTGGAGTTGCATATTTTGAAATAATTACTAGTTTATACACATGGTGATATAAGCTTCTATTTCTGCTGATAAAAGAGAGAAAATTATTTATATTTTTACCATAATGTATGACATTATCCATGATAAAATGAATGACTGGTTCAACTACTTTTTTCAACAAATTGTAAAATAGCAGTTTAGCTGCTAAACAACAATATAGATTAGTAGTAGTAGTACAAAGTAGATATTAACATTATAGAACAAAGTAGATATTAACATGAATTAATTTAAGATAACAACGCTATTCGACGCAATTGTGAGCATAATGGAAGTAATGATATAATTACTTTACCAATTAATACATTGTTTTATTTTGGTACAGTATTTTTATATAAAGTGTTCATTTAATTTTGTTACAGTATTTTTGTATAAAGTGTTCATTCAAGTGTTTATCTCATTTTGTTTAAAGCAATTCTCGCTGTACATTTTCAAACTTTATTGATTAATATATTATATTTTCTTAACGTCACTATTGGTGATTACAAATTAAGAAAATTCAAAGTTTGGAAATACAATTTAAGAAAATTCAAAGTTTGGAAAAAATATTTAAGTTATTTATTTTTATTATCACAGTAAATTTCAATGAAAGAACATTATCATTGTACCAAGCTTTTTATAAGTCAACCGGTGTCCTTGTCAGTTTGATTCACAAAATTAATTGTTATCATAAAATATTTCAACCTCATAATTCCATCGTAAAATCGATAGGAATATTGTCACTTGAGATAAAAAAGAAGCAAAAGTAACATAATAAAACTATTTGAAGTGTGAGACGAATTTCAACTACACCTTCCAATGTATCAGAATTAAACCTGGTAAAAAACGAAAGTAAAATGTCAAGTTTCATGGACAAATTTTTGTTTTACTTAAAAAAATTAAAAACTAAATTTTATTCTATTCAATTGGCTATTTTTTTGTGAAACTCCATACGCAAATGGAGTTTCAAAGGAATAAACGTATATATATACATATATATATATATATATATATATATATATATATATATATATATATATATATATATATACATATTTATATATAAACATGCTTTTTGTAGTATTTTTACATATGCGAGTATTTTACCATATGGAAACGAATTTTGAACCTTGAAAAAAAGTATTGAGACAACGCTACTAAGATAAAAAGATCCATTCAATCTGTACTAAACTTTAATGCTAAAAATATTGGTATGTACCTATATTTTTAGCCTTAAAGTTTAGTATTTATTTTACACCATGACTCTAGTCACTACATTAAAAAGCAATGCTAACATATTAAAATTAATTCGATAGCGAATAATTAAGAAATTCACATAAATCTACCTTCTACAAAATCACATACAGCGTATCAGAAGCTGTCAATAACAAATATTTATGACTTATTATATATTAAATGTAATCTGGCAATGGTTACTTATGGTGAGATGATGGTACTAAATTGAATTTCAGTCTCTGAACCTTGCTGTTGGATTAGGGTAATTGTAATATTGAAGATAAAAAAGTGGATTATTTTTATGTCCAATAAATTTTGTTCTATTTCTTATTAGTTTTTTCTCATTTTGTATTTAAATTCGTATTTAATACCAATTTCAAATAAACCATTTAAAATTTTCATCAATTTTTCAGCAAAATTAGCACTGAGATGATTGAGATAATTATGAAGAAGTATTCGGATGTACCATTGCGGTGTATAAAATATTATAATTTAAGATTACACACTTTCACTGCGAACACGAAAACATCGCAGTTAATGTCTTGGTTTGTTTGAAAGTGTCACTAGGTTACTGAAGAGTATTCAAAAGATTTGTTTAATGCGCACGTTTTCTTTTATATTTAATATTTGTAAAACTATTGCTCTAACATGGATAGAAATAAATAATCTCTTCTAGTAGAGCTGAAATAGTTTTTAAACTTTTCTCTTCACTAAAAAATATTATTTTCTGGATCACCAAATTGCCATTTTTAGACAAATTTTGGTTACTGCAATCCCATCTCAAAAAAGCTATTACATGAGAAGTTCTAATTTGGCTTCAATATTTTTCACATATCGTAATTAAACGTTGATATACGACATGTAAATTTTCTGTAGAATGTCCCCGATGGAAGACATTCTAGGCAAAGTATTTTTCACAGAGAAAAATAATATTAATATTTTTAAATAATTTGAGAGATATGTACTCCTAAATGTCTATTTGTTTACATGTGCCTAAGCATGTATGGAACTTTCCTAGTGTAAGTTTTAATAGGTATATTTTTATTGATGTGCAATACCCTTGCAAAAACTGGTTTTACATAATTTAAATGGATCCGAGTCGATTTAGTTTCATAAATCTATTGAAATCGTTCATGTATTTATGTACATTTATAACTTGACGCTTCTTCTAGCTACAATAATGAATACACTACTGAAAGAATAATAACAGTAAAATATTACCTTTTTAACAAATTTTAAAAAAGAAGTACTCAATTCGATGCGTAATTAATTTTTTTTCATATCGTTTCATGTTTCATATAGCTTTAACTCGGAGACATCTTGACCCACATTCAGTGTATTTTCTGTTGGAAGAAAATGGTCTAAGAATATCTTATGTGAATTTACAACATGCAGTAAATGAACTCCAGCGATATCCGAAAGACCTCTTCAAGTGATAAAAGTACAAGGTCCCTTCGAGAAAATTAATATCGAGTTGCAATTTTTTACATGTATTATATATATATATAATATATATATATATATATATATATATATATATATATATATATATATATATATATATATATATATATATATATATGTTTACATAAGATCAGCAAAAATATGTTATATATAACGTTATAGGAATATAAAATACTTTTTTTTACAGCCAATGAAGAAAGAGCGAGAAATTAAATGGAATTTGCAACCATAATAGAAGACAGAAAAAAGTTATCTCCGTTATTTTTTTATCATATTAAGAATTGTTGATAAGAAATAAAAGAAACAATAAAAATCTAAGAGTACTAATTTCTTTCTCTCTTTTGTGAGTTTTACGTTGTATTTCATATGATCTTGTCGGGCTTTCGAGTTCCAAGAATTTGTAGATTACATCAATCTATAGAGGATATAACTATATGTAATCTGCGCTTTGAGTATCGATGGTTTTCTTTGTCATTCATAACGTAGATAATTCACATAGCTATTTATATTTCAAACTGACACCGCGCAATGATTTTTTGGTTGTAAAAATACTTTAAAATATTGACAATAAAGAAGACAAGTACTTTACTATTGACAATACACGTCTATGCTGACTCGCTCCTATTCTATGCTAGTCCAGTATTTGTATCGTACGTCACGATGTCATTTAAATATGCAACTCGTAGTTGGTTAATAAAATGGATATGGGTTAATCATTGCTAGACACAGAAGCTATATGTGGTAATACTCGTGAAATAATTCCTAAAATTTTCCAGTGATTCGCTTAGTATTTCCACATATAAAAGTATTTTATAACTCAAATATGTCAGCTACAAGTTTGATCACTCATATTGATATATATTTCCGAATTCCCATCAGGCTATGAACTATTGAATTTATAAATATTTTACCCGTTAATATACTGACAAAAAGGAGACAAGTAGTATAACATTGGCATCGCACATCTGTACTTAGTCGCTCCTACCATCTGTCAGTCCGGTAATTGTCCCCTTTTATTATATATTACATTTGAGTATCTTATAGACTGTGTGCACTACATCGAATACAATAAATATGATTTAGTGTTTTACTGCGAAATATAGAAGTGATATTTATGATGATAATGATTAATTAATTAATATGTATTTTCTGCTTAAAATAAAAAAAAATTGTTTTTTATTTGGAAATAAATATAAATTATTGTTATGGGCTACGACAACGTAAAAGTGCAACATACAATTATTTACGTGGAAGGCATCGTCTGCGTATATATACACCAAGCAAACGTAAGTTTGGTCTTGAGATTAAGTCAACACGAAGACAATCTATATACAAAAATAACTCCCATTCCATCACTCTGTCATTTTAGAGGCCCTTCTGTGGTCCGAAATAATCCATCCCATACAAAAAATAGGGCCTACTTAAGAGCCATACCTACTATAAAAGATTTCCGCCCAACATGGTCAGGAAGATTCCATACTCAATGAGCTCTTTAGCACATCCTCTTTTTCTAGAACGAATTCCGTATCCGCTCTAAACGCCTTGAAAATCGTTACATTCTGAACCCAACTTCGAAGACTGATGTATTATCAGTTCATGTTCTAAGTATTCTTTTGATTCTACTCTATTAATCCCACGGATGCTGTGTGTCAAAACTCTACATGTATCGTCGTACTCATTGCGGCCGAATAAGATGTGATTCATGTCTTGCGTTTCTAAATCGAATGAACATACTATGCGGTCTCTCAGAACAAAATATTACAGACTCGTATGTAAAAGTCAGTAGGTCTTATTTCACTGCTCATATATGTCAGACAAATTAATCTTACATTCTGCCCCTTCGGTATGGAGCAAAGAAATTTAAAAAAAATTATGTAGACAGGTGTATTGCATATATAAAAAGCACAAAAATAGTAAAATATTATATATACAAATTTTTATCTAAACAACTTTTATTGTTGTCAACCAATTCAAAAACTATATCCACACTATTTAAGTAGCTAAGAAATTTCAATAAGATATATAGAGATGCAAATCCTCACAAATTTAAAAATGAAATAAATTAAAACCTAACCATTACGATACAACTAAGTAAAGGTCTCTAACATTAACACATAAATGTAAATAATTATTTTGAAATAAAATGATATTATTTGTTATACATTTTAACACTAAACAAGCCACAGGGCAATCCAAAACATCCGCGCTGCTGAGCGTAGCTATGCCACCACGACATGATTCATAGAAGCACAGTCATATGCTGCCCCTTTCTTTTCTCTGTTCACCCTGTCCTTGTGCGAATATTTATTTTTCATTATGTTATTTTCTCCTTTCTCATATGTTTACTTTCAAAAATCTCTTAATTTTTCTTAAACGGATGAAACAAATTTTAAAGCGTAAAGGAACATTTTCTTCGACAAGAGACGTTTAAAATGACTATTGTATTTGTACCGATAAGATTATTAAGTAAATTTTAATTTCAGTTACATTTTGTTTGATTTTTAAAATAAAATATTTATAATATAGAGAATTTATTAAAATTATAACCGTTATTGTGGCTTATCCATGAAAAAAACATATGTGTGGACTCTATTAACCATATTAGGATTTGAAATTCTTCTATGTATAGTGTTAGTGTATGTGTAATAATTTCATCATCGTCCGAAGTATCTTGATGCGATGCGATCTTTCTATACGAACACGATCATATTATTAAATATATGTCAATAGCTATGCAACACATTTTTAATCTGGAAAATATGAAGTACCACATTGCGAAAGTCAATCAAGTCAGTATCTTTTTTATGAATTATTAGAAAATAAACAAACGAACAAAAATTAAAATATTATTTTCTGTGAATTTTTTGTTGTAAAAAACAAGTTTCGTGAGGTTAGGAAATTTTTCCTCGTATTAACAAGTATTATTTTCATAAGAAGTGTTTAGAGATAAGTAAAATATTTATGACGAAAGAGAAAGGAGTCAAAACTTTATGAAAAACTTTTTGGTGAAAAAAGCCAAAAAAAGTAAAATAAAGTCGAAAATGCTCAAAAACTTGAATGAAACAATTGCACAAAAACAACATGCGCATATGCACGTCGAAGATATCTTCCTTTTACTGCGCAGTATAAAAGTCGATTCAAATGCTATCGAGCGTCCGCCATTTCATGGAATGAGCGTCCAATATTTGCGACATCGTGCAACCAAATGAAAAAATGTTCCCAAGGTAAGGAAAACTACCGTTAAATAGGTTATTTTGAAAGAATTATCATATAATGGTATGATGGATCTCATCGACTGTAATGGATAAATGGGCTCAGTTAATAAAAGATAGGCTGGAAAATATTATAAACATGTAATCTTGTTGTATATCTTCCGATATCATAATTTTTGTATAAGGAAAATTTATAATCGATAGCAGGATACTATACAGAAGAAGTTAAGATAAAAAATATTTTTAGAAAAATAAAGGTTTTCATTATTCCTCCCTGAGAATTAAAAGTAGTGCCAATTTTTAATGAGAAAGCAAACCAATAAATACAAGTTCATAATTTTGAAGACTAATGCACTATTAAGTCAAGTTTATTGGGAATAATATCTTTGTTAGTGGAAAAATTGTACACATGAGCATATTTTGTTTTCTAAATATAAAGTATAAAATACTATTCAATGTATGGTAAAAAACCTAAAAAAAGGAACAATTAAAAATCTGTGCTACTGCGGCTTTTATTTTAGAAGGTTCTTGCTCTGAAATATACGAATCTCAAAAAAATCTTCCAACAGATATTTTTTTAAAGACGCAAACAATGTTATTCAATTCCAGGATCCATTTTCCTCGAATTTTTTTTCTATTATTTCAGAATGCAAAAGTATTTACCACTTTATATATACTCTAAGCAGTTAAAAAAAATCGTCAGGCACACATATCACGATATCGGTGAACCATGAATTAAAATCACTTTTTTTTAGAAAGTTAATATGTTACATTTCAATGCGATATAATTATTTTCATGTGTTAATACAATGTGAATATTACACAATATATATGACAACGTAATATTGCTTAAATATTAAAACCCAATTTTATCAGTTTAGTCAATCGGGGTAGCCGATCTTCCACACAAACTAGGATGAAAATATAAACAATTCTCTCATTTGTAACGACGGTTAAAAATACTTACACTGAAGTACCGACTTCGGACATCAGACAGAAATTTTATTAAGGTAGCTAGATTTAATTTTCTAATGTGCATGTTATGGGATGAAACTATATGCAATACAATGCAAAAACATTGCATCTTAACATTTTAATTGTTGCAATATATTAACACACATGGTGAAAACACAAAAAATTTGCAAAAAAAAAACTAGTATGAACAGTCAAGCCGTTAACTTTTTTTCATTTCTTAGGTTTGTCACTTTCTTAGGAGAGATATTCAAATGTGTTATTAGAATAATAATATTTATTCAAACTACCTTTATAAATTGTACCCCGTAAATGAGTCACATTATTTTCTGATTCAAATCATTTAGAGCTTAAAGAGTTAGGGGAGTATATTTGAAACTCTTCATATTATGTAAATTAGCCCAGTTCATTAAACATTTGGGAAAAGGAAGTTCGTAATATTATGACTATTTTAATGTTTAACGTCTCGATCCCTTTTACCCATTTTACATTTGTGGACAGTTTCGAATTTAATTTAAACTTTGACATTTGTCCGCGCACGGTCTGATAGATTTGATGACTCGAGTATTAATGATGAGGCTAGCCAAAATTTTTTATTAATTTTCATTATTATCGAAAACAATTTAAACTACTCGTACATCGTGACTATTTGAATAAAATTATTCTCTTTTTTTTCCTAACAAAGACAACTGGAGAAACATTAATTATAGTAAATAAATGTACATACAGTAAATAAAATTCCATAACATGCATATAACTTAGTCTTTGACACTTGGACTTCTTTAAATCGTAGGCTGAGTTTTATTATAGTTGGTAATACGATATATTTTATTAGACTTTATCTTTTTTTTCAAAAGTACTGGTTTATTAATATATGGCTATTGATATATATTACGAAAAAGATATGATATTATTAGAACTTAATGTACATTTCTAATAAAAGCCATAAACTATCATCCACAATATAGATTCAGAGAAGAAATTTCCTGTTAAAAAGTAAATAGAAATTCATAATGAACACTCTCATAGGATGTCTGAAATATGCCTTAAATATAATTATAATTATAATAAAGGCATCAGTTACAAGGACAGACTTCTCTATTGAATTCCCTCTCATTATTCCTGATTCGGGTAATTTCGGTGCAATCAAAAATTCAAATTGTAATTTTTAGTCCGCCACCCTTAAGGTAAAAATATCACTTTATTTATATTAATATTATCACTCTACCATGTCCGTATTTATCACTTTACATTATTTAATTCCAGTACAATTGTTTTTCAAATAGCCTAGCCCTTTCTGTACAAAGCTTACAAATACTCTTTTACATAAATACGATGTTATTCAACTAAACATATTTGTTGTCTTTGCACACTTCCCTTATTAGTTACCTAACTGGAGGATATATTTAAAGCAAATAGTTAGGTGCGGTGATTCCTCGCGGATTTATATGATTATGGATTTAGATGGCATATACCTCAAATAAATTGAAATTTGATTGAAAATAAAATTTATACTGCTTGACATAAGCTAGTCCCGTAAACTGTCCTAGTACTGTAACAATAAGTTGCTACAAAAATTATTAAGAAAACAAAATCTATTAGTCAGATTCAAAATTAGTGTATTTATCGTCTCCAATAAAGCTCTTGAATACCTAAGTAGAGTTACTGAAGCAGGGTTGTTTTCCCGGTGAATAGTGTTTCTGTTAACTTGAAAAAGGGTTTTAGATGTCTGAAGCTGGTAATTTCTTGAAACAGTTAGGTTTTTTGTTAAAACTTCAGCTATCATATCCTGGCTAAAATTATCCTTGAAAAATGCCTATACTATCACAATTTTAATACTCTGGGCCATAGAGTATACATGTAAGCGACAACTTGATTGATGAAAGCTGAAAGCTTTAAAAAAAAGTGAAAGTTGAAAGCTTCCAAATTACTACAAAAAATTAAAGTAATATTTTCAACAGAAAAAAATTGAGTTTTTGAGCTACATATTTTACTTTTGAGGACAATGAAACATTTTAAATTTTCTGTCACAACTTAGGAGCTAGACGTAACAAATTTAAATGCTATAAGTCAAACGAGCATTTAATTTTTAAACTTCACTTTTATGGAAGCAGATAAATTTAGTTTTTGAAAGGGTGCAAAAATAATTAACGATTTTAAACCATGTTACATTTAATAAAATAGAGATTGTAGCTAGAATTGTAGAAATTATGATGGTCTGGAAGACAAATAGAACCAAAAGAAAAATAAGGGTGAGAAGTGATAAGGACTGAGAAGAAGATGGCAAAATTGGTTTGGTCTTCCTTATGTTTAATATTATAAGTGAATTAAAAATAAATAAAAATGTGGCTTAATTTATTGACGTATCGTAAATAGGAGTTTATAAAAAAAAGGCTATAAAATTTTAATAATATTAAAAACTATAAGATTTTATAAAATGTTAATTTGCAAATTAGTAAACGGGAAGATTAAAACTCACAAACAAATAAGGAACATTTGGCATACTTATAAAATATGGTAAGAATCATGGTTTATAGTACTGTTACCAAGGGTAAATTCGTATATTAACATATTGGTGATTAATTATATGTATGTAACTTATGAACAGACACTATTTTTTTGAATATTTTAATTAAACATAATACTATATTTGACACTTCAATTAAAGAGACGACGAAGATTTCTAATTTGTTTCTGCTCTTTCTTTTCTTAATATACTTATAATACTGACAGTACTTAACTAGAGGATATATCAGATATCACAATAGTTTCCATATAGATGATAACTATATAGATAGTAACATATATAGTTAGTAACTGCAGAGAAAATAACGGAAATTAAGAAAAAATAATGTTTGGAAAAGTCGTGCCAAGTAGCCTGTATTTGACAAATATTGAGTATACATAGGGACTATTTGACAACAATATCCAAATACAGAGTCCTAACGATTTGAGACTGGTTTAAAACGAATCAACTTAAAAATGAAATAATTTATAATTATGTATCAATCAGATTTAATCGGAATAGCATATTGTGATTATGGATGAAGTAAATTATCATTTAATTAATCATCTTATTTTTTAAGATACTTTGTCATAAAATATTTATTAATGAAATTATTTCTGTTTGTATTGATAGTATTATTAGGATGAGGTTGAAAATAATATTTTATGGTAATATTATAATTATGTTAATGCTTCTGTTTTATGTTTTATACAGAAATATTTGAAGCAAATATGCTTGAATCACAGAATAACAAAATTGTTTTCATTTTTTCGTACCGAATAATCTATAGTGCTTTAATTTAAAGGCAATAAAATCCAGTCATTTGATACAACACAAACACGATCTAATAGTACACTAAAACAGTATGAAAATGGAAATAAAGTTCAACTGTTTATAAAAGTTAAAGATTCTTGGTAACGATGTCCGCGTGTTTGGGTACAATTTTTTAACAGAAATTAAAAATAAAAACACAATTTTACTGGCATCTTCTGTTGTGGCCGACAAAAATGAATAAATTAAAAAAAGTTGGTTTTAGTGTAATGATTTCTCTTTTTTCAGGTAAACTTTCCTTTTAATTGCGTAGTTTGTTTTGATTTTGTGACTTTCCAACGTGTAAAATATCAAATTACAATTCGCACGGATATACTCTTACACAAAGAGGTTATTTTCATAAGTGAGATTTGTTTACTACTACATAAAGTTTTAAAAACTCGTGTTCACCATGCACTTACACCGGTCTGCATATTCAACGAACAATGTTAATCGACTCAAATCTGTTCGAAATCGCCTTATTTAAGAGCTGTCAATTTGAAAGATTTACGACATAATGTTTCCGCGATTTACGGCAACGAGGGGAGCCAAGTTGGTAAAGGGCACATTCTAATTTCATTCACTTGATAGGATCTTTACAAAATATAGACTCTTAATTAAATATTTGTTCGGCGTCAAAAAGCAAAAAAGGGGCATTTTATTAATGTGTGTATATGTGAATCAATTACTCATACTAAGGTATTGTAAGGTCGTGTATTTAGAATGGTTTATTAATATTTAAAATGAACTGTTGTCAATTTATTATTAGGATTAATTTTCATTTTATGTATCATATGTAAAGTTTATATTTAATTTTCATTTTAAATTAACTGTCTAATTGAGTTTTATAAATTGTTTCATAAGTGGATTGGCGAAAGAGAGATAGTTTATGCAGTCATAGAGATGATGAACATACTTACGTTTTAAAATCTGGTTATATTTAGACGAATTATTACATTGCTGAAAATTATTTTTAAAGTTTAACTAACCATATATTTTGATATTAATTCAATTATTTGTAGCACTATGTCACTAAATTAAAAACAATTAATTCATTTACTTTTTACTATAAAATTAATCTAAAATCATAAATATAGAGCAAGTATAGGATTGTAATATGTATAAACTGATACATTTATATAAAAGAAAAACTAAAGAATACTTGAAATATAATATGCAACTTCTGCACCGTTTTGAACCAAAACATTTTTATAAAAATATCATTAAAATTTTGCCATAATGTGGGTCATTTTGATTTCGAAAAATGTCAGTAGTTAGAATTCACAATGCCTTCTCCCGAGAGTAAATTATCCACAGATGTCAAATAAATAAGAGATACATTTGTCGTGAAAAACTATTGTTTTTATGATATGTGATATACTGATTTCGTTTGTGAAAGTAATTTAATAAAATATATTATCTTCGTTAAACAACAATTTACTTTCTTTAATTTGATAAATAGTAAAAGGCAAGAAACCTATGTACCCTACATATAGAAGAAACTAGTTTATGCTGCGAAAAGGAATGATTACGAACTTTTTTTAATATTTCACGAAATATTTGAGCAAATAACATAATGTATATTGGGATTGACATTTTTATGCATTATTCAAAGTATTACATAATTTGAATCAACCCATCAGGGAAACCACGCCTATATTTAAACAAATGACTAGGAAAACCTTGGTGATTAATTGAAACGATTTGTCCATAATTATAACTAACCATTATAGTTTTTGAGTAGAGAACATCTGAGTGAAGTAATTTACAGTAGTGTTTACAGTGTACAACAATACTTATGCACTCAGAGAAATCAATTAGTTGTCTGGAAAGAGAGAAAATGCGGCTGCTTTTTGCGAGGAAAAATACAGTTACGAAGACATTTCGAAGAGTTTAGGCGAGGGGCATGATAGTTAGGCGTAAAAAAAATTAGCTTGTAGATTGAAACACTAAACAAATTCGGAGATAAAAGTGTAAATTTTGCACATTATTTTTCATTTGACTATAAGGGACCGTTGACAGTTTGACCGTCAACAACGTCATGAAATTGGCGTCTATGTTTGTGCCATAAACGAAATAAACTCTGAGAAAATGATTTTAAAATAAGAACTTCTAGGAAAAAAAGTCTTATTTGAATAGAAAACATACAACTCGCATATGAAATGTTTCAGAATAAAACTATTTTGAGTCATAAAACCAAAATCAACACCTTCAGCAATGATGTGAAATTTGTCCAGTGACGACCTGAAAAAAATATTTTGCCCGAGTGTACCACGGTAAGAACGAAACATTCGGGGATTGTGCCATGGCCCGAGATTTGGAAATTTGGCTGTTGTTGGGAGCACAATTATTATAAACAAAATAAAAAGAAGCAGTTTTGAAGCGCAAACGGTTTGCCCATAATCGATTTGTGCGATGGTTATCAATAGAAATATGTCTTTTAGCACGATAGGGCGGCATATTATGTCGCTAGGAGCTAAACGTGGTGGTTCAATTAGCACCAAATCAGTGACATTGTAGTAACCAAGTAGTAGTCACGATTTAAATTCAGGAGATTTCAGTTCAAATCTCCGTTCAGGGCTTAAAGTGAAGGTATCACGAAAGATTCAAACTATAAAAAGTGAGCTGAATGAAGCCATCATTCAAGTCCTGTGACGGGTGATCATATGGATTGAGTTTGTCTTAAAAATAGGAATATCATTGTTCGTGTTTCAACTTGTTATTTTTTTACTAATGAATACATATTTGTTAGATTTCTTGTTTTACTACATTTTTATTACAATATTATGCAAAAAAAATTACAAAACCTATTATACAAGCATCTATTGATTTTATCTTAATTTTTAAGATAAAATCAATTCCATTGAATAAATGATCAATAAAAAAAACTATCCAAAATTTCGTGAGTATTCAGGATTGTTTCCACTTTTGAAAATAATAATGTGCTTAACCATTAAATGGAGCAAATTAATTGATCACAATGTTTATTTTTTTAAGCACTTTCATATTTGTGTTCGCAAAAAATTCAACATTTCCAAATGTAAGCTATTTATTTTATTTTATACTCTACTGCCCATTGCAATATTTTGTCAAATTAATTGATAGTCTTTTGTAATAATTTACAGGCGTTTATAAATTAACTACTAGAGTTCCTACTATAAGTTAACTACAAATAAATAAATTATTTTAAATTAATTTACTACACTAAATGTGAAAGGGAAACATTTATTTTCAAATAAGATTGTACTTTCCTGCTTGAGTATAAATTATGTAAAAAGCATCTAAGTGAACAAATGTATTTTGTGTCATATTCTGCCATATATATCCTTTCAATTAAATTTTTTCGTAGATTTGCCACTTCAAATGGTGATGAAATGGAGATTCTTCTAAGGATTGTTTTTTTTGTGGATTAATACACTTAAAAACTGACATTTATGCATTAAACGGTTTCTGCGAAAAACAGTTATGAAAGGCAAACCAAAAAACGAAAAAGCAAATGATTTTCTGTGGTTGCCGTTTTCCTTCCTGGGCTTTTGAGCCCCAGAAATGAATAGATAAATTATTCTAATTAAATGTTTTGTATATACATATCTATGAATATTCCGGTATTTATATATTAACATAATATTTTCTTTAATACACTATATATTATATGAAATAAGCATGTAGTACACATATACGTGCATACATACACACACACGCACCCATGCATACGCGCACACGCTCACACACACTAAAAAATGGAATAATTAAATATGAATGCTTGTAAAATAGGAATTAAATTTATAAAAATGAAATCGGAACTGTTCCCACAACGGTTAAAACTCAATAGTAAATAAGTAATTTCGGGAAATGGACCAATGACTTCTACTACTATTATACCCCTGGGTAATTAAACCTCCTTTTGTAATTTTCGCTTAATATTTCATCACATAAATGTACTTAATATTTATATTGGCAAATAGCATAAGTCAATTATATTACCAACCTACCTACTATCAACTTCCCAACACGCCGTGACTTTTTGGTCGGATAATTGCAATAAAATATTAACGGTAAAGGAAACTAGTAATGTAATTTTCGCAATGCGCACCTGTGCAGACTTGTCCCTGTCGTTTTTGTCTAGTAATTATTTCACACTCCATCCTGCGCAAGCGTGTTGGTAGTTACATATACTCACATCTATTTGAATAAGATATAGCACCATAAGTGAGTTCCTCGCAGGACTTACATTTTAGCACTGACTCCAGGAAGAAATCAGAAATTACAATCATTCGTCATATTCAGTTCAATCATTTTCAATTTTTTTGTCGATTTCGCATATCCATTTTATTTCTGTCACGATACTCTTCAAAATTTATTTCCGGAAAGTAAGTACACCCTCATAGTTTCTTATGAAGAATTCTTGGAAAATGATTTCACGGAACATGATTACATGCACGGCTCACAATGAACTAGAATAGATTTACTTGATAATAAAAGAGAAAAATATCACCGGAACTCGCATATAAACACAAAGCTGACTAGGCGTGGGCAGAGATGCCGGGTTTAAACAGCACAATCATAACCTGTAGATATAATCAAAAAGGTATATTGAAAACTGTGCAAGCCGTCTCCGACCTGAAGGATTTACCCACACATTTTGCGAATATCATGAAGGTTTGAACTGCGAAATTCAATTCCTAAGCCTTTTCCGTACATGTGTGCCTTGTTTTATTTATCTTTCAGTAATATAAGTTACAAACATTTTTTTATTAAAAGCAAGTTTGATTCAAACAGATACGTTTTAGATATTTCTTTACCTTATATAAATGTTCATAACATGCCATATTTCGAAAGTTTTCAATGACATTATAATTTAAGTTCAAAGTTTCATAATAATTAACCGCGTCGCCAGTATAAAAAGTTTCAAATTCAATTTAAACTCAGAATTCTAGCATATTCGACAAAATTCTAGTACTAGTGGCGCTAACGCAAAATTTATGGTTTCCATTGTATTTATTATCAAAAAAAATTAAATACAAGTAGAACACGTCGAAAAATTTTAGATTGCCTAGCATCTATGTTAAAATATTTATAATATTACGACTATGTTCCGTTTTTCCCCTGACTGACCCCGCATGACGCCTGACGTAATGCACTGGGCTCGTCCCTTAAAACCCCATTACCGACTTATGATGATTTAATTCAACGTAAATATCAGTGATTGCTCTTTTACAGTTACCCAATAGCCTGCAAAATCGTAAACAGCTACAGATTATATCGGTGTAGAGGCCGTTGTCCTAATGTTAATGAGGATACAATGATCTTGACAATTTGGAATAATTTATTTCATTAATAACAACGTGCAAAATTCCACTTTTATCATAAGTAAAGGAATATTATATCAAAACGTTATAATAAAATATCCAGCAATACGTAAAAATGAAGATATTAGATAAACTATGAAACGAACAATTTTGACAAAATTGGCAATTTTTTCTTTTTAAGAGGTGAAAAATATTCGACCTAGTTTTGTGACTAATCTTTAGACGAATACGTGAAGATCAAATAAGCAACTGAAATGTTAATTTCAATTACTATAATATTATCAATTTTGAAATACTCGATCGATCGTACTAATTTTCTTTTAGGCTCAACTAAAAAAATGCTTGAAATTTTCTGTGTATATATTAAATTTATTTGTAGATTACTTGTCCTTAAGAAGTATAAAAATAGTTATGAAAGATAACGGGATCGTTTCTACTTACTTTTAATAGAATCCAAGGTATTTTGGGTATTCCTTTTATCTATTGACTTTGGGTACCGTGGATCAATAAATTGTGGAAGTATATAATTTTTACAAAAAATGAGCTAATCTGCATTATATATTGTCCTTCTAAAATTCATGGTCCTTTTTAATTATTTCTGCCGTTATTTTTATTCCCAAGGAAAAATAAACTCCATCAGAAAATACACCACTTTAGCGAAAATAATAGCACAATCGTCGATGTCATTTTCACAATGCGACTTGTTTAATGTCACGTCCATAAAACATAACGTTTTATGTAGGATATATTTTCAAATCGAGAACCACACAGGATATTTCTAACGAAAAGTACACAACTGACTTTAGGTAGCACAAGTGATTTAAATATATTGTCATAAAGAAAAGCAGTCAAATGTTTTCATCGTACTTCCGCCTACGTCCGACTATATTTACATTGAGCTGTTTAATGTACTCCAAACTTAGAAATAATTAATTGAAGTGAACTTAAAGGAAATTTTCAAATGACGCAGTCAGAAATATGTAACCTTTCTACCCCTAAGCCAATTATATGAAGCCTTTCGCATAAACTGACTTTATTTGAAACGTATAAAGCTAATTACTTAAATACTATGTACTGCAGAATACCGATTAAGGAACGACTAGTGGTTGATCCATCGGACATTCTTTAGTCCATATTTAAGAAATAATTCTAACATTTATGACTAACATAGGGCGGTATATATATATGTTCAAAATAATAGAACTTGTTATGTTTTCTTACCTAAGCTTTCCTTGGAGCAAGATTTGGAAAGGCGCGATGGGCTGAGTTGGATGTCGATACATTGGATTATTAGTATTTTGTATATTAGTTTCATCTACAAACCGACCTAAAAACAAATTTATTATTTACATAATATTAGTAGCCATGTAATTTGTGACCAAAAAAACCACGCGCTAATACAAAACTTCCTGATAAATTTCCATTCCCCTTTATCAGAGCGCGAGTAAAACGCGTAAATTTTCAATGTAGTTTCTAAACCCTTTCAAAACTTTTATGTGGTCATTTTATCTACCACAGTTATCTTACCGTTAAATCGAATCTTACCCTTAAATCGTTAGCCATAAGGACGATTGGTTTTAAAATATCTTATAATGAAAAATATTTTATAAAGAAAAATTTTCCTTGGTTTTTACATTATACTCCTCTCAATTCTTCAGTGTTCTGGATAAATCTCTAACTCTGTTAGAACCATCTGATGGTAGATACGGGAAGCTATTAGGGGACTACCGAAGGTTCCTTTAATTCTATTAGTGATATGTTGTTACGTATGTGTGTTACGGATCCATGAAGAGATCCTAGAGCTACGTGGACGGATTATTGAAATAGTATTTTGACTAAAGAGGTCATACATTGACATTCTACGTAACAAACTGAATAATTTTTAGAACCTGAACAATTTTTCTTTCCAAGAAAAAATATTTTTCCTGTTATCGACTGTATATTTTGCGTATATTTGTGTAATATAATATATAATTTATTGTTCCTGTTCCATTTCATACAATTTAATTATGTATTCGTTCGGAAAAGGTTCGTCTAAATAACGATTTCTAAACCTAAATTTTATTATTTAAACTTTTAATGGGGAAAAGGTGAATACACAAATATAAATGGATAAATTAACCATCCAAAGGTACCTATTTAACATATTTGAACAGAAATGGACAAAGAATGGGCTATTTACCGTTGTATGGCAAAGGATTTATTTCTGGAATTTGTGGTGTCATCGAGTGACGTCTGTTCTTAGTATTCGTCTGTTCTTACTTTCTATATCTCTTACTCTCTAAACATCTGTTCTTACTCTCTATACTACGAACGATTTGAAAATTACTTTGTTGAGGTTAACAATAGACAAATTTAATTATGTAGTTTGTTGCATTGCTCTCAACCAAACAACAGAAAATGGAGTTTGTGACTAAAAGTCGAGAAATAGTTAATTTTCTTTGTACTAAATTTTAAAATTGTAGGTAAAACTACCAGTAAGTTTTTATGAGTGTGGCGGTACGTCAATATCAAAACACTCGATATTTGAAATATTTTTCTTGTTATCACAACGAGTGATAATTTTGATTCTTCTGCTTGCATATTTGGTCATAATCTTAGTATTTAATATTTCTATTTCTTTCTCCTAGCCTTTCTTGATAAAATGATACAGAATTCTAAAAACAAAAGGAAAACTGTCAGAATATATATGCAAAGCTTATTTCTAAAGAAACACAGTTATCAGAATTATAAATATACAGGTACATTAATTGGGCTATCTACTCAGTTCCTGAACTCCTACTTTTTAATATGAATGTTAGTCGTCTTTTAAGGTTTGCGCTTGTAATTATGTTCTTTACGTTGACAGTCTTAATCAAAACCGTATTTCATTGCGCATATTTTTTTAACAACTACAGCTTAGAAAAACATTTACCTAATCTCTTGCATATATATGAATACGTATGTGTGCCACATATGAATACATATATGCCTATTACTTATATCAGAAGTAATAGAAAAAATTGTATCACATCCATTCAGAATATTTCTGATTTAAAAAGTTACAACGATGTGGAATAATATTGCAATTATGTCTGACATATATTCCTTTCCCAGCTTTATGTAAATTAGCCAGAAAATTTCTAGAAAAGTGACTTAAGTATTGTAACAAGCAAATGTACCGGTAATCGAACAAAATAATAAATATTATTTGCCCATTAATTACAGATTTAGTCACCGGCATAGCTAATGATACATAGAGGAATACGTCGTTAAATAGTGTTTTAATAATACAGATTGAAATTAATTTCAAAGCTTTGAATATAATATTATTTTCTTTCACAACTTGATATTATTTCAAATATTTTCGTTTGCTTTCTTTTAAGAAACATTTACAAGTATATTATCAAAATGTAAATATTTTTCATTATAATGTTTAAATAAATGTCAGACATAATTAATTTTCAATACAACACCCTGGCGAGAAAATAATATATTTTGAAGATATATCTTAATAAATATCTAAAATAACAAAATCTTTCATGCTGAAGAAGATATCGAACCACAATCCCCACAACCACACCATATTTTCATTTTTGTTTAAAACAAACAAATATAAGGTTGAACCATTCAGGCCTAATTTGTGAAACCTACGATAATAATACTCTATAAATACCATGTATTTTTTGAAGTCGGTTTCAGTAATGCGAAACATTTTATTTTCACTCTTCTAGTGTTTTATTGAATATTTACAAACATATTTTCATCAATATATTTAGGAATGGCGTCAAAATGTAATGTTATTTATAAACCTGAAAAACATAGTCCCTGTAAAAAAACATAATCACTAAATAGGCTACGCAGAAACATATTAGAGGATTTAACGAGACGGACATTATTTTGTTAAAAATTTGTTTTGTTTGAATACAAAATTCAACCCCCAAATACCGTTACTACACCAAATTTAAATTGTATGGTACTATTGGAGGTCAGTAAAATATTGACGCACTGTATAACAATAAGAACTTACGAATATTGAAGTATTATACGTATCTTAGTTCAAAATTGCATGAAACAATAGTCGATTAGAAAAAAGGCGATCTAGATTGACTGTAAAATTAGTTAAGAAATAAAATCAAATTTCAAGTAATTTAAAAAAAAATGTACACGTCTTTATGATCGGCATAATTTGCAATTTGGATATAGCTTGCTTACTTAAATTAGTACTGCAAATTAATTTTACTCGAATAGAAAATTCCAACGCCTAATGTCGTTATAACACCAAATTTATTTTGTATGGCGTTATTAGAGGTTGGTATAATATTGGCGATAAATGCATAAGAGTAAAATGTATAACGTATAACAATACGCATCTTAACTCAAAACTCCATGAAAAATGGTTCACTTGAAGGAAAGCCGATCTCGGTTGATTATAAAATTTGTTAAGAAATAGAATAGTATTTTAGGTAATTAAAAAAAATCTATGCGTAAATAGCAATTTGGATGTGATTTTCCTATTGAAATCAATACTGAAATAATACACATACAATTTTTCATTGAATCAATGAATTTCCTACAATTTAGTCGTAAACATTTCTTCAAAAGTGACTTTGAGTTTTTTGTGGTATTGTAATTAACAGAATATTTTTTGTCTCCCTAAATATTCACTCATTTAACAGCCTAGCTAAAAACATATTTCAATATTAATATTTTTCCTTCATTAAACAGCAGTATTGTTATTTTTGTTAGTAAAAATTATTTGCATTAGCCTACTTTTGTAAACCGATTAAAATTATATTACCCAATTGTCAATTTAGAATCTTCATCGCCACAATTGTATGTCGTAATTTGGGTAAATTGCAATTTGAGTATAATTTAGTTGCTGAGTACTAAGTTACGGGACGTTCTTTTGTTTATCGAATGCTAATTACTATCTGCCACAGAAAAAAACAGAAATGTATTTTTATTACTGGATAAATTTTATGCTTTTAAGAAACTTTTTTCTTTTAATTGCATTTTATGTTCCAAATTCATTTGCATCTTAGGAATAATTATCATCCTTGGATTTCCTATATAAATTTTTATTACGCGTCTCAATTAAATAGAAGTGAAGATGAATAAGATATGATAAAAAGTCAGCCGAAATATCGTTTTTTCGTATAAAAAATTATCAATTCATACCATGGAAAATCCAAAAAAATAAAATCATTTGCGGTAAATATAATTGTTTTGGTACATTCACCATTATTCTTAAATTGAATTATAGTATGTATTTATATTTACCTCGGTTTAATTAATAAATTATATTGCTTATGTAATAATCAATATAGGAATTGCAAACTGGTTGTTAAGAAAACCATACCATTAAACGTTCTGTGAAGAAAGCTATTGTTAATAGCTAATATACAAGTAAAAATGTTTGACATAACTTAGTAGCTTGAAAATTAATTTACAGATAATTTGACCATAGGAAAAGAATTTGACTAGAACATTTACATCTTACGTTATTTGTCCGTCCAAGATAAGGGAATTTCGTATATTTATATATATTTTATTTATCTGTATACCCGATTAAATTGCCGAATAGAACCTAAACAAAAACAATAATAAAACTTATAGATATGAATTTTCATATATCTTAGACATAATTGTGTTATGAAAACAAAATTTAAAATGTGACCTTTTTTTATAAAAACTAAAAAAGGCTATATGTCTAGGACTATGTGGTCATAGACATTTGATCATCATTTTAATTATAGAGATTCCTGTAAAAAGGGATTTAAAATATAAATCGACAGAGAGATGGGTTTCAAAATAATGTAATATTGTTTTTTTTTCTTTCATTCAGGAGTACAAAAAAACTTCATAATTTTTTGTATTTTAAAGAAATACGATGGGTCGACCCTTAAATACGTACATACATTATTTAGTCTAACTGCTCAGTCCCAAAATTTCTAGTTTTTACTATGACACTCCGTTTCTTTCTTAGGTTTGTTCTTGTTAGTACGTACTTTTAGTATAAGTGTTCAATTTCGATAATCAATATATAATTTCAGTACTCATAAATATTTTAAATAACTTTAGTTTCGGAAAATACTTAACACTTAACTACAAACATACATTGCTATTACTATTTAAATGAATAGTGAAAGTTCCTCTCACTTTCAATCAATAATATTTCTGAATTGTATACACCGGTGTATGTACAATAATCTGCTATTGATATAGAAATCATATTTGAAATATACTTTATTCTAAACATCATAAAGTTTGCTGGTCAAAAATTCTTCAAATTTACATCAAGCTTGGTGCAGTATGGTGACTAGCAGATATGTAAGTGAGTGAAGAAAAATATTACTTGTTGACTCTATTAAATAATACTTCTAAATACTAATTTCAATGATTTATTAAAAAGCAGTTTTAATGTTTTTGTATAAACATCATTTTAAATGTTTCTTTAATGTTCCTTTATAAAAAACTTGCGAGAATCTTATGACATAAAGTTAGAATCTGCGTTATCAATGTGTAAATGTTTATAGTAGTGTAAAAATATATTCCAAAGATACTTTTTTAAACCATATCCCAATCAATCAATCAAAGTATATTGTAATTAAATATCGTAATTAATATTTGAGATAATAACATTTCCCTACATTAAAGTAGATATCCGCCAAATATAATGTACTTATTGTTTAAAATTATTAAATCGGCTAAGTCGTATGATATGTTTAACGCATTTCAAGTTGTTTGGATCACCCCCTAAAACTATTACTTGAATTATAGATAATGAAAAGGTATTTTTAAATCATATTAATAATTTGTTAAATGCATTAGAATGTATAATGTGGTTGAATGAATTCGAGTCTTCAAGATAGTTCGTAGTAAATCTTTGTTATGATTAAAATTGTAGAAATATACAAAAATAATATTCCATATATAAATATCACCATACAAATGTTATATACATTTTTAAATTGGTTTCATTGATGGGCTTTACCAAAATACTTTCCTTTCTTTCTTCTAATTAATTTTTCTTAATTTGCTGACACATTTTTTATTTTGTAATAAATTGTAATAGGAGATTTTTTTTGTGACGTCAGATTGAAATCTTACAACAAAAAACCGACAAGGCGCTAAATTATTTTCCTGTCGTCTTCTGAGTGAATGCATGCATGAAATAAACTGCTAGTTGTCTTACCGATAAACCAAAAATTACAAATTTAAATAAATTATGGAATATGTAAGAAATGTTATTACCATCTTTGAAAACAATGTAACCCTGACAAAAGTTCTCAACAGTGCCACGTGATGTTTCCACGCAAATATCTCTGTATCGACCGAGTGAGAGTTTTATTCTATTTGGTACAAGAATAATAATGCGTTCTAAGTGTAAATTTTATTCTACTTATTATTACGATCTACGACAGTTTTATCAGAATTTATTTAAGTGCAGTGTAAATTTTCTGTTTGAAAAAATTTTCTTTTAAGTAGAGTTTATAATGACTTTAAGACTTTCCATTACATACAACGTGGGGATCGCTAAAACTCAGAAACGAGTCCGGTACGATCAATGGAGTTATATCTCCTAATCCTCTATCTCCCATCCATGAAGAAGATTCCGGTTTTTATCTGAGGGGGTTCTTAAGGGCTGGAAGTTTCGCCCTCTAGAAATGTTTAGGACATTCAGGAGTATACGAGAGCATTTCACAACTTTCTTGAATAACATGAAACATTCTGGAATGTTGTGGAATGTTTGGGAATATTCCGGAACATAACATCTCTCAAATGTTCTGGGATATTATGGGCAATTCGAAGCCCTTTTTTGTTTGGGTGGGGCTACCCATTGGTAAGAGTATATGAAGCAAGATCCGTCGTGGGTTCGAACGTCAGTTTCTTATTAGTGAAGTGCCGTGAGTTAACAAAAACAAACAGTGAAGTGCGAGCAATCAAAGGGATATAATGACTGAACGTAAATTGAAACTGAAGTGTGAAAAGTGTCTAAAGGGCACTTATCGTGTTTCTTAGTAAAAATGTATATAGTATACGATTTATAATTTATTTAATGCTCAAACGTAAAAGTGGAGTAGTTCTGAAGCAAAACGGCGAAAATAAAAAGAAACAGTCGAAGAGCGCGAAACACGTTTACATTCCCAACGAACGAGAATGAGCACCGTGAGAAGTAGAGAAACCGAAGAACAAAGAAATGAACGAAGTGAGGAATCAAGAATTGCGACAAAATTTTATAATAAAAGACTGTGAACGCAAGCCCCTCATGAAAATATCATCCTACGAGAAGCGGGGACGAGGACAAGTAAACAGATTATTCTAACAAAAGAAGCATTCCACTACGAGCCGACAAAAGAATATATCAAACACAAACACGTCGTAATAAAAAATTGGTGAACATCTTCCAATTTTGCACGCAAAAAAATCAGTAGAGAAACATAGGAATATGTTGCATGAATTGATAAATTCAATTGGTAATATAATTTTTCCATTCATGTATCAACTGGAATCACTTCCGGCCACTGAAAGCTCCAATGCCACTGGAAGGACCTCCGCAGGAATTTCTACATTACATGATCGAGAAAACTCCAGAATCAAAACACTTTCTTCAAAATATAAAAGCGTACAATGCCTGCTTCCAAAATATTTTCGGTGTCACTTCGATCAAATCTTGCAGAGATGAAATCCCTTATTTTTTTTTTCATCCTAGGACAAATTTATCACAAAATAGGATCATTACTATCACTACCTAACGAAGATTATAAATTTCTGTAGGTATGTTTCATAGAAAATTAAGAAATACAAATTGATCACTGATGCACAAACAATCGTGGAATGTGACGAGAAATAATCCTAGATGTAAAGAAAATCTTACAGAAATACAATTAACTTATTCATATATTCAAAACAGCAGTACACCAAATGATTTCTGAATGGCTATAAAGTTATAATTCGAGCTGATAACAGACCACCTGGAGAACACGAACGTCGATTTAATGCTTTTCAAACAGACGAAGTCGCCATCCTAATTATGGATAATGAAAACATAAGCCGTGACATAATTGTACAACAAAGACGAGAAGAACTATAAAGCAAGGCAGAGGCACACCGTTCATATGATGCCCTCCAACATTCATTAATAATTCTGCACGGAGAGGATGGATATAATTTTAATGTGGAACCAATTCAACCTGAAACAGGCTTAGAAACTAACAAAAAAGTCACTTGAAAGAGTTCTGTGCTTACCGCTTAACAATCAGAAAATGTGATCACATTCACATTCTTAATACTCGTCGTTTATTCCAACAGTTCCTAGTAGAATATGCAAAAATAGAAGCGGAACAGATGACTTACATAATACTGAATCAGGAGAAATTATGCATGGAAGAATACATTTAACTTCGAGACAAAATCGTAAATGATGAAAACGTTGACGAAATTGGAATAATGGTAATCTTACCCTTATCTTACATTTGAAGTCCAAGACACATGCACGAATACACATAAGATGACATGATATACGTAAGAAAATATGGACGACCTGACCTCTTCATAGCGTTCACATTCAACACATCTGGGCCAGAAATCAAGGAACACCTAAGATACGGATAATCCCCCATGGGTCGACACGACATAATAGCCCGAGTTTTCCGACAAAAACAAATGAGATTTATTAAAGTCATCATAAAATAACACATCTTTGGAACGGTTAGATGCTGGATGTACAGAATCGAAGGTCAAAAACGAGGCCTGCCTTACTCACACAAATGCATATGGCTACACGACAGAATTCGTCCTGGATTTCCCAATTCAATCTGGATTTCCCAATTCACAAGAAGATCCGGTGCTGTAAGTTACAGTTGTGAAAAACATTTTTCACGGACCATGCGGACCATTAAACCCCAACTCGCCATGTATTAGTGATGGAAAATGTACAAAAAAATACCCAAAATCATTCTTGGACCAAACATTAACCGGAGATGATGGCTATCCCAAATATAGAAGACGATCACCCAAAATTGGTGTTTTCATAGAAAAAATACGAATACGAGGCAGAAAAGAACTGAAAATAGATAATCAATGGGTAGTACGATATAACCCACTACTTTCCAAAATGTCCCAACCACACATAAACGTAGAATACTGCAATTCAGTGAAATCTAAGTATGTGAACAAAGGTATTTATATGGTAGCATTTCTAAAAGAGCTAAGACAGCTAACAAAAAAACAAAAACGACGAGATCCTCAAGTACTCAATGGGACTATGCAACAACAATAACGATGCAACATGACGGATTTTCGCTTTTTCCTTACACGAACATGAACTGACTGTGCAACATCTAGCAGTACATTTGGAGAGTAGACAGAAAGTTTGCTTCACAAAAAACACCACCAGAATGACGAAAACAAGAAATTCCAGCAGAGGATCATCCAGGAACCATGAAAACTAAAGCACTAGACCAAATATACACCGTACATGTGAACAACGCCGAATGTTTCTATGTATGGATGGTGCTACACGAAATACGGGGATCAATAAGTTTCACAGTTCTTAAGACTGTTAAAGGTTACCTATGCTAGACGTACAGAGGAGCATGCCAATACTTAGGACTACTAGAAAACGACAACTACTGGGAATTAACACTACAAGAAGCCTCACTCACACCCTCAGCTGAACAAATCAGAGAGTTATTCGCCATAATAATAACAACATGTAACCCATTCAATCCAAAACAACTATGGGAATCCTCCAAAGAGAGTATTAGTGATGACATAATGTACCAAATCCGATAAGCTTATTCAGAACTGGCCACCAAATTCAACAACGACATCTTCAATGAAACACTCATTCGCCTAGAAGTTAAATGTTCAGCAATAAAAAATCAAACCATAGTATAACTTGGGATGCCAGCACCACGACAAGATGTTTTCAATGTGCTAAACATTGAAATTGCACTGGAAAAAAGCTACATCAACGAACTAATTCTATATATTGCTCACAACAAACCACTTCTCAATAACAAAAAAAAAATTTGCAACCTTTATTTAATTGGACGCACCAGGCGGCATTGGAAAAACATTCCTAATAAATCTATTGCTGGCAGAAATACGTGATAAACAACACATTGCACTTGCACTAGCATTATTCGGCATTGCCGCCACATTTATGGAAGGAGGATGAATCGCCCATTCCACCCTAAAACTAACGTTGATTATAACCTAAGAACAATTTCCAGTATGTAAAATCTCAAGAGCATCAGGACTAGGTTAAATTCTAAAACAAGCTAAAATTATCTTCTGGGACGATGGCACATAAAAATCAGTCAAAGCCATGGACAGAACATTGCATGACTTGTGAGGAAACTCTGGAGTGATGGGAGGAGCTCTACACATACTGTCAGGAGATTTTTGACCAAACAGTTCCAGTTACCCCCAAGTCAACACAAGCAGACATAATCAATGCATTCTTAAAAAAAATCACATCTTTGGCCACAAACAAACCAGTTTTATTTTGCAACTAACCAACAATATGAAGGTGAACTACCGAAAGACGAAACAACAACACATTTTTCCCAAAAACTTTTACAAATAGGCGAAGGCACATATCCTACTGACCAGACGACCGGCCTTATTGAACTCAACAGTGATTTTTTCAACATAGCCACTACTGAGAACGAACTCATCGACCATATTTATGCAAATATTGTTCATAACTATATTAATCCGGAGTGGCTATTTTAGAGAGCAATTTTGACAACTAAAAATAATATTGTCGACGATATCAACTTTAATATTCAATAGAAAATTCCCGGTGAAGAGAGAATATACAAGTCGTAAAAATGTTCAAGAAAGTGTCAACTTCCCTACAGAATTTTACTATTTGTAAGTAAGCCTTCGACTGAAAATTGAATCTCCGATCATACTACTCAGAATCCTCAACTCACCAAAACTATGTAATGGAATAGGGATGATCGTCAAACAGCCATCAAATAACATTATCGAAGCCGAACTTATGACCGGAAGGGATAAGGGACACACATTATCTATCCCCAGAATACCACTCCAGAATATCCTAGAGATCTCTACTGAACTGCCATTCCAATTAAAAAACTGCAATTTTCAATCAAATTAACCTATAGTTTTACAATTAAATCAAAGCCCTAGGACATACCTAAAACATTGCGGCATCAATCTTAAAGAATTCTGTTTTTCTCAAGGTCAACATACGTAACTTGCTCTTGAGCAGAAAATTCGAAAAATTTGTATATATGTCCCCAGATAACAAAATGAAAAGTGTTGCTTATAAACATAAGTATTTTAAATAGTTTGAATATGTTTTTAACAAAAAATGTTTACTTCTCATATTTCACACTACTACACAATCTGATATCAACTCCCTGAGAGAAGCCGGGTACCCCAGCTAGTAATAAACTAATTTCATTCGAAGTAAAATATAATATGATTACTGTAAACCTGGCGCAGTTATTCATTTCTTAAATTATAATGGAAAATTTGTTTTATTAACTCTGTACTTTCTATGGTCAACTCTAAATCCAATAAAAAAAATATATACAGTCGCGTAAATTCTCTTCTCAAGGAGTAAAATTAGTTGCATCACAGAGGACGTCAATATAAAAGATTGATATCTTGAGAAAAGTCAGCGATTTACCACAGTGGGGTGAACCTAGTTGATAAAGGGTGCGTTCTAATTTATTTCGCTCGATAAAATCTCCATATAACCAGCAGGTGTCGACACTTTTACGAATTTAATTTAAATTGTAAGTTTGGAAAAGTTTTAAGTTTGTCATTTATTTACTTATAAACGGTAGTGTAAGATACGTTCTTAACTTATGCAATAAGAAGTTAGTATGTTTAGACGCAGAAGGTAAATATGACTATACGATGATATACAATCAGAGGGTGGCATAAAGTTAATTTCGTCTTCTATGCTGTAGAATTAAGTTAATTAAGGTCATCATAATTTGTACGGGAGAGAAATATTTTCCCTCATTCAATTTACAATCGCCCTAATTATTTGAATTGTATGTGAAATAACCCTTTTTATTTCTACTAACAAAATTACTTCACATATTATATAAATGCATTTGATTTTTACTTCTAATCATTACTTTTGAATTACCTATCTAAAGCTTTTTTCAAATAAATTGAAATGAAGCAAAATTAAGATGACAAACATGTAAAAAAAGGCAGTCGAAACAACAAATTTACATGGAAAACATTACCAATTTATAGCGTGAAATTTATTTCAAAAATCAAATGAATTGTTCTTAATGTCATGTATTTAATGTAATTAAAATATTTGTTGAGTTGTCTTGATGACATGTAATTTAACTTTTGAACCATAATACCTATATAATAATAAACATTTAAACATGGTTGTTAAGAAAATAATCGCTAACAACCTAATGCAAATAAGGAGTGAATTCCTAACATCCCAACAAATTGGAGATTAATTCATATATAATTTGACCATGTACAATCGATTTGATTTATTCGTTTATCTTAGTTATTTTTAGGCAAAAATATGGAAACGATATTTCAAAAAAATTATTTATTCTTTCTTTACAAAAACTAAACAGTATTCCGAGCATATTTTGTCAAATGGTAGAATCAATATAAAATTAGGTCAGGTTTCAAATGGCCAAAAGAACATTGGGTGGTGTTTGTTTATTATCATTTCTGTTGATATAAATTGAACCATTTTTCAAAAATATTCTTTATATGTCAAATTTATTAACAGAAGTGTAAATTAATTAAACATTCCAAAATCATCTCAAAAAATTAATCAAAGAGATTTTTAGTTCCAATTATGAATTTTTTTAAATAAAAAGCCATGTGTAGACTAAATTTTTTCAGACGTGATCACAATGCGTAATGAAAATAATGTGAAAGGGACGAAAATGAAGTCATTCGTAAAAATTTACTAAGTGATTTACATTCACTTGTAAAATTATCTATTCATGTCATACAATGACAAAAGTATATATTTTTTCTTCGAATTCACACTGTAATATTTTGCTGGTATTTTATTAGATTACGAAAGTAGGTAACATATTAAAAATAAGCACACAATGAAGAAAATAAATTAATGAAATATTAATACCTTGTCTATATGATAAGTTTGACCACGTAAAAATGAGATAAATAAGGTACTTTTTGTAGTATTTAAAGAAAAGCAGTTTCACCTGAAACACTTTTATACATTTCCACGCACACTTTTAGTTGTGCATATTTGTTACTCCGATTGACTGTTGATATTATTGAAGAATTTAAATTTGACATGAAAGGAATGTTATATACAATTATGCCATATAATATTTGATTTCTCGTAGAAATGAATGTCGAATTCCTAATTTCTCACAGAAATTACTGTCGAATTCTTAATTTCTCATAGAAATGAATGTCGAATTCTTGATTTCTACAAAAGTAAAATTTTAACATTCTGTGTATAACTCCTGTGTTTCAAAATTGTATGTAACTTAACGGAAGCGGAAATAGCTCCCACGCATTTCTTATAAACGGGAAACCCTTAGGAGATCATGAGATTCCATATAAAAATGGATGTGCTCCTTCAGCACTCACTCGCCTTACTTAAAAAATGTAAACATTTATTTAGATAGTAATAGAGATGCATTCGTTTCGATACGATTTCATTCTACGAACATTTTCTTTTTATTATCATTTTAGAATCCAGCGAACTAAATAAACGTAGAGCGTAATGACTTGTCTAATTAATGTGGTGATTTAAACTGAATTAGTTTCTTCCTTTTTTCCGTTTTTTACGTTCAACTGCTCAAATGCTAACTTCATTTAATAATAACCAGCTTCTGTCCGCAACTTTCGACAATGAATTGTCTCTCTTATAATTTTTTTTAAAATCCGTTGCATGCAGTAACATCATAATCGTATTATAAAAGAGAAAACTTTTATATTATTCTACGGGAAAAAAATTTGGATTTGAGAATTCGAAATAACTATATGAACGATATGAACTAATACATGCTAAAATGAAACTTACATAATTTCACTCATACACAAGATTACGCTCAAGTATGAAACTAATGAATATAGTGAGAGATGAGTGCTATCCCTCAGGAAATATTTCACATTTAGAGATAACGATTCTATTGTTATGCCAAATTTTGTAGAGATCCACTTAGAATCACAGAGTTATAGAAAAACATCCATCCGTACATCTATCGAGCTGAACTTTTGCATTTATTATATTAGTTGGTATTTAACGCCAGAATTTCACCACACGCTTTGAAGAGCGCTCAGAAATTGTGAGTATATAGGTAGGGTTCATTAATTTAATTTCTTAATGTCACTATTATGTTATTTAGCAATTGCCTAGCAACATAATATTCTAAAAAAATCATATTCAGATGATTTTTTTTACTTGTATGTAAATATTACATTATGGCATATTATTTTAAAAACCAGTTAAGCACGAATCAAACTCGAAATGAGGGTCCTGTAAATATTTAAGTACTTGTCGGAACGAGGGTTCCGTGCATATTTAGGTACTTAATATATAAGGGTGCATAGTCTTTGAATAAAATATTTGCGAAAAATAATTTTCCGGAACCTAAATATGTTGCCTACTGCATATTTTGCAGGCGTGAAACAATGTGCATATTTAAGAAATTATAAGACCTGTGGATAAACGCTATAGTATTCCTACATTTCCTAATCAATTTGACAAACGTTATTTTCTTCATGATTTTTCGCAAAGACTTTCGGAAATAAAGTAAATGCTCTATTTTACCGTCTTTTTAAATAAGCAGTTTAATATTATGAAAACATATTTTTGAATTTCTCATAAAAATTCCTTTCAAATAAGATCCCACATGGTATACAAAATTCACTTATAAAAATTTATGACCTAGGGTCTTCTCACGAATCCTGAAGAAATCAGCTGTGAACATAAAAAAACAGAATGTATTATCTTCATCATTCGTATATGGTAATAACATAGTTCACATTTAAAATATTATGGCATCTAAAATGATCGCTATAAAATTTACTGGCCACATAAAATATAAAATGAAAAGAAAATTACTTTAATTTATTTATTCCACCACTAAATCTTATCTAAATATTTTCCAATAGTTATCTATTGCAGACTATATGAGTGAATAAGATTTATTTTTACGTCAGGTTACAATGTAGAATAAATTTAACTAATAATAACGATAACTTTCAGGTTACAACGTGGCAGATGGATAGACAGATACGTGAATGATCGTATAGTAGTTCCGTTTTTTTACGTTTGAGGTACAAAACCCTAAAGATAGAAGCAATTTCACAACTCAATATTTTGTTTAATTTATTTATCAGGTTCCTTCTTGGAACCATATAGATAAATAAAGTAAAATCTAAAATTCAATGATATAATTATTGAAAAATTTGAAAACTTTCATTCGACATGAGTACTAAATTATGTTAATTACCTAACAAAATAACAACAAAATTAAATATTAATAAAAACTAAAACCAGTAAAATAAAAGTTAACGTGGGTGAGATCTAAACGGTTCGATTGCATCTTTGTATAAATCCTTGACTAACTAATAATTAATTTCAACATGAACAAATAATTTAGTTCGTTCGGTTTACCACTCAAACATTTCACACCAAATGCATTCCCATTACAATAGCTTTTTAATGTTGTGGTTTCCAACCTACATTATAGTCCAATCAATTAGAAAACTGATTCTACTGCAGGTTAGGTGATTCTTAGATTTCGAAGTATATACTTCAACGTCTATTGAACAGGAATAGCTATCGTTAATAATATTAGCTAGTACTCTCAGTATCACGATAATACTAGAAAAAATAGTTTTTTTATTATCAGGATTCCATTTCTTTAGTATTTCAACACAAGCTGAATATTTTTTTTACGAAAGCCATCCCTTAACTCGATGTAACATTATTTTTCCAAAATAAGCACACGTCGCTTTCACTATGAAGTCCCCAATATTTTTTTGTTGTTTTTATTTGTATATTTTTTCATTAAATGCAACAAGTATTATTTTTACACTATCGCGGCGCCTTATTTAATAATGTAAATGGTTATGATCGTTAAATATGTGAAGGTGTCATAAATTAAGTAGACGCACTACAACGAAAATAGGTAGAAGTAGCAGAGCGCATGCTTACCGAAATACTTATTGCCGATTGGAATTAATTTCATCTGGTGCTTTATACTGAATAGACGCATCGAATATAACGAGAAAAATTGCAAGGCATGGGAATCACATAAACTTGTCTAAAAATATATTTCATCGCAAAAATTTTTTATTATTTCAATATTATTTTATTACAGTAAGTATTTTAAGACAGAATTAAAACTCAAAACATTAATATATTGAAAGATATATCAAATAAATTACCATTATCTATTATTTCCCGGCACTGTTATTTGTTTAAATGTAAATAAATTATATTCATTTGGAGACCAATTACTAATACCTATAGCCTTCAGAAGGGGTGTGTCCCTCGATGTTGAAAGTTACAATTACTTTTTGATTCGAAGTAACTTCCGACCTTAAAGATAATGTTCCAGGTATCCCTTCATATTATGCAAATTTGCATAGTTTATCAAATATTTCGGTGGCTGAAGTCTCTAACATTATGATAAGTTTAATCTTAAATATTCATATCCGTTAGCCACAATATACTTGTGTGAAGTTTCAAATTTAATTTAAACTTTGAGATTTGCCGGTATTACGTATTGTAGGTTTAATCTCCAATAAACTCGAGCTCTTGTTTGCATTGCCCTACATTACTTTATTTACATTATTGGAAAATATGCATAATAAACTAAAGGAATTTAATGATAATTGAAACAAAATCTTTTTTTTTTATTAAATATACATTGTGAAGTTTCAAATATAATTCAAACTTGAGATTTGCCGGTATTCCGTATTGTAGGTTTAATGACTCGAGCTCTTGTGTGAATTGCCCTACATAGCTCTATTTCCATTATTGTGAAATATAAATAATAAAGTATGAGAAACAAAAATTTTTCTTATTAAATATACCATATGCAGTAAATAGATTCTATGCCGACATCAACGAAACGTGCTGACGTCCACTGATTACTATGGATTATGAGAAGTTAATTATTATATTGTTATTTTTTTAATATATTTTATAATTAAATTTATTATCCTTCCTGAAAATTTCACGACTTCTTCGGTTCATACTCTGTGTTACCAAACGTTCTTTCAGATATTATAAACATTCACCTTTCTTAATTGAAATGTTCCTTTGTCTTTTAGAAATATCTACACCCCCGTTACAAATTTGATCATATATCTGACCCATGGCATTTTTATATTTTTTTACAAATATGGTCATATGCTATTTCCACCACAAGATTAAATATTTTATAAAATATTTTTTACTTACTTTTTAACTCCCAATAACTAACCATGTTTCCAAAACATGTTTCCTAGGGTTGATCAATGCGTAATAGTATTACTTCCTTATCAAATACCCATGATATTCGACAAAAAATGAGAATTCTCTTTGCTAAGTACTAACTAAATTATACCTTTATATGTATTAAACATTATACAAACTCATGAAAGCCATTGTTAATAATAACCGATGTAATATTCAGTGTGTAAGACATACTTTTAAAGTAATTGAAAATAAAAAAATGCAAAAAAAGGAAGAATGTGATAACAATGGAGCCATAATTGGATGCATCAAGATTTTTTAGAAATCCACTATTTTAATTTCTCCGCAAAGATGTTAACAAATGTGATTTCTGCTTTCCATGTTTGTGCATATATTTAAGATGAATTTTAAATATTTCCTTTCACCACCATGTAATTAAAATCCTACAGACAATTTTCTGTTTATAATATTTCTGAAACAATATGTTTTTCTCAAAATATGACAATGCACCAGGTAATAAGCATACATTTCGTAAGCAGTGCTTATCAAAATCATTCATTATTATGCCGTTGGCGGAAATTTCTTTTTACAGAATTTCAACTGACGAAAGATAAGATAAGGGAAAAATATTTCGCTCCTGATAACGGAAATTTATATTTTAAGTGATTATTTAATTAAAAAACTTTTTAGTCACAATGTTTGGAAGAAAATTGTATACGCTCATTTATACTGGCTATCCACAACGGACTTTGAAACTATTTCGAATCCACGTAAACAATTAATCTAAAAATAATATTAATAAGTATATAAGTATTTAATCACAAAATATATCTTTACTGTTTTTAAAGAATATCCATATAATTATAGATATTTGTGAGAGGAAATATTCGTGCGAATTAATAATGAAAAAAGGGACAAAGATCAATTTTTTTCACATAGTTATAGTAAAATATGTTTTAAGTTTTGTACTTTTATTTCATAAAATAGATAAAGTAAAAAATAAAGGAAATCTATTGTCGAAACATATGCAGAATATTTTTAGTACTAAATATTTATTCAGTATCTAAATTATAGTTTGATACGAAAGCTTTATTGTTTAATAAAATAAAAATTTGGTAAAAATTTATACATTTAAATATTATTAAATTTATGGTACTATTTTCAAATGTAACGTATTTAAAAATATATTAAATTTATGGTACTATTTTTACATTTAACAGGTGTAATTATTTTCCTGCTAAAATAAAGAGTAAATGAACATATTTTCACTAGTAATTTGGGAAAGAATATAATGTAAAACTTATTTCTTTTGCATCATAATTAAAATGGTTTCAATGCCCTTTCTTTCCATAAATATTTTTTAAGTATGTGAATTTCGATGAGTCATCCACCACTTAATATTTATCATTCTAACAAAAGATCTTTATTAGTTCTAATCAAGTTCGAAGTTCAATTATTTGCTTTTGCTATAGTAATATAAAACGCATCCATAAAGAGATATCACTACATGATTCAAAAGTTACTCTCTGCACGCCACGATAAAGGTGAATCCTTGATATATACATATACGGACTAATGATCATAAGCTTTGACCCAATTAAAAGGAAAATATTTTCAAATTTATAAAAAATGAGGAATAAATTTCAAGACAGATATAATAATTTACCAATTTAAAAAAATTGGTGCGATTAAATCTTGAATGTACTGTGTAGTAAATTTGAATGTTCTAAATTTATTTTGCAAGAACCATTAATGTGATCGTGGAATGAAAGCCAGCACTCAATAACCATCGCCATATCACATACACTGAAAATACACGTGAGATAAAAGCCTGCTAATGAATAAATATACGTGATTAAGGCTTGAGGCCAAGAGCGTATCTGTGTGCTTACTTACATTGAAATGAAGCTTATTTTTTAGGCATGAATCAACGTCTTTTTGAAGAATCCCGCAATCAAATAACTATTTATATAAAAAAAACTTCAAATCGTCAGTTAACATAGGAAATTCTAATGCATATCATTTATCATTAACAAAAAGAGGAGACCTAACTTATTACAAGGCTCATGCCGGAATTAAATACGTAATATTTTGATCTAAAATTTCCGTCCAGGATGAAATATATCCGAAATCGAAAGTTATATCCAGTAATCTTATCTTCAATAGTTATAAGTGGATATAATTATCAACAAGGTCAAAGGGTTTTTGAAATAAACGATATTTTCTTGATTCATCTGAATAGACATATTTTTAACTAATGAAAAATTTTCACATTAGTTTTAATCTTTATAAATATTTAATATGATAAATGTTTATATGATATAAATATTGTGATATAAATTGTCTATATGTGATATAAATATTTAATATGATAAAACTGTATTTTTTTATATAACCGCAACAACTCTTGAATCTTCATTCGTCATTTACTCAAAACGACATTATCCAATTTCGTTCTATCGATTGCTCAAACACTAATAGATCGATTATATTTTTTCATAACATTTTTTAATTTAAAAAGGAAATTTTCTACATCTCCCGAATGAATGAAAAAAATAACAATTTTTTTCACATTTCACCAACAATTATTTTCGAAAAAGGATTATATGTAAAAAGCTATAGTCATAGAAGTTGAGAAATTTTTTGTTTTTTTTTTGGGGAGATATATATACGTATATATATATATATATATATATATATATATATATATATATATATATGTATATATATATATATATATATATATATATATATATAGTACAAAATTACTTTAATATATTCATAAAAATATGTTCTTCTCATAGCGCTTTTTGCCTTTTTGTGTCGATCCCGATTGTTTTCCCCCTCGACATTTACTCAATTTTTCTTTTTTTATTTTTTTCTCCGAAAGTTCTTACAAAAGATTTGGAAGTTTTACATAATTAAAAATATAGACTATATATTTTTGGATACCGATATATAAAATACAAAAGTAAAAAGAATTGTTATAATATTTTTATAATATTTATATGTGCCTAAATATTAACTAAAGCTAAATGAGTTATATTTTATATCACATCGCGTCCAGAGTGTAACCAAAATGTAATTTTATCCATTTCTTTTCACATTCTTAATACCTTCTTTTTCCAATTATTCTCTAAGTATACCATTTTGTAATATTCTGATTACTCCATAAAATTTACCTTTAACAATAACATATCAAAAATCTACGCTTTCATAATATTATATAAGTTTAACTAATTTTCAGTTTAACAAAAACTACCGAAGTAACACGAAAAAAATTAAAATGTCAAATTGGCAATAAATTTTCTTTTCTGTATTATTTTTGTATATAATTTAATTGCAAGGAGCTAATCCATATTTCTTTTATGAAGATAATTTATTTGATTATTCGAGACAATCTCAGACGTTCTTAGACCAAAAAGAATTTATATAAATTGAAAATAAAATTAAAATGGGGGAAATCTTTATTTAAACCTGGATCTGTATACACGCATGTACCGATTTTGGGTTTAGGTTTTAATTATAAATTAGGTATACCAAAAATTATTAGGTGACGCAATGATTTTATTGCATATAACGGATTACGTAGATACGACATTTTTTGACATATCTTTGCCTTTTATAATATCTATGTATGATACTCCGATACCTGGGTATAAACCATGACCGCGACGGCGGATTGAGAATTAGGCGTGGAGCGCTTCGATGGGAGTGGATGGTGGTATAGCATGTCAAGACCTTATTATAGATGAACTGTGCCGACTTCCTTAATGTAGATTCTTTATTGACCAAAATATCGAGCGCAGTTAAAAGAAATTTGAGAATTATTCCTTCTTCAGTTTGATTTAAGTATATGCAGGCAAAGTATGAGATATATACTGATATATATTCCAAATTCCATTATATAAGTTATAAAGAATAACGGCCATAATTATATGGAATATTAATTACTTAAACATTTCTCTATGTTGTATTACAATGTTCCCTATAATATGTAACAGGATTTTTTAAATTTTCATTGCACTTCTTACCGTTACTTGTAGAGCAGATGTTGGTAATCATTTATCAGAAAAAAATCAGTTTTATATTTCCAATTCATTCAAATATGTCGGTAACCTCGGCAATTCTAAGGGTTCACTACCTCAAAAGAAAAAACGGGACCTTGATAAGATCATTGACGTTGTCAATGACATAGAGACTTGAAATTTTGACATATTAATAAAACATATTAACCCGCACATATTTCATTAGATAACACTCAAAAATATTTATGTACAAATTTTAGCTGAAGGAAATTAAAAGTTCAAAAATATTTTTTTAATTCAATATATAGTGTGGGGGTATCTTTTAAGGATTTATGATAAGGACCACGAAATATTTTTTTTTTATTTTAGAGATATCTCCAGACCTGTAAAGAAAATTCTAAGAAATAAGTCACCCTCTCCTTTTTCCGAAACTACCCACCATACAATTGCAAAAACAAGGTATATTAGAAGCCTACGCAAAATGTTTACGAAATGCATAGATCTTATCCTAAATATTATAATTTTCGAGATATACACCTGAGGAAGTTTTTATACCTGTGGAAGGGGCAGTAGGCAATATATTAAATTTACGAGAAATTATTATTTGTAAATGGTTTAATAAAAATACTTTGTATTCTTAAATATATATAAATGCCTAAATATGTACGGACCTCTGATAGTGTGAGTCTATTTGTGCTTAAAATGTTTTTTCTGCATCGTCGTATTTGTTATGAATTTTCAACAAGACGATTAATTACTCTCACAGTTAAAAAATTGGTTTGATCAAAGAGAAGGATATTTCTCACATGATGTGCATATATAGCCTGAACCATATAAATTTTAATACATGCTTATATTGCAAAAATCTGTATAATGAATGTTTAATAGCTTGGTTATAATAGGTTCTTTATACCGTGTTTCAGGTTAATAAAGTGTTTTAATTTTTTTTTTCATTTAACTTTTGGCACCCCATTTCAAACCCTTATGACTTGAAATCGAAAATCGTTAAAATACGTGTTTGATTACTTTCTTAGTTGATTTTTTATGCCGTTTGTCAAATTACAATTTACTCGTAGGTTGTAATATTTCTTTCTATCAAAATATTACCACCCTTTAGAATATTTACGTACTGAATTTTAAAAAAATTCTGTCCTAAAACATCTCCATATTACAAGCAGAATCGGTGGTCCAAATGGCATATTTTTAACTTTAGCGGTGTCAACTTTTCTTTGATGGATCACTTAAATTTTGATACTAATTTTTACAACCTTCGGTAATAAATTTCAGTAATCACTAAAATTTTGGTTAAATTATTTATTTCATATGTACTTTATGTTATGTTTCAAGGTAATAGACATGTTATATTATTTATTCTCACAAAAAAATTCTTACCTGCGAGACTTTACGTTAAAAAGAAATCTACTATCCAAACTTCATGTTTTATAGTTTCAGTAGTATCGATTCTGCGCTGATGAATTCGTTAGATTTAAAGGACTTTTTCACCGCACTAGTGCATGAATTTTGACAACTAGTGAAGTACTTGTTTAATTATATGGTTGGTAAACATTTTATACTATATTTTAAATTGACAGGCGTATTAAATTATTTTTCGGTATACAAATTTTTAACAACCCATTTTTACCCTATTGAGGGTTTATTTCCCAAAATGTATTTTAGCGAGTATCCGGGTTCCAAAATGTCATTTGTGTTGTTTCAATATATTTGGCTCTATGTATATCTTATTAGATTCTTTACGCCGTATTTCAGAAGGCGTGATATATTATTTTTTCCAATACAAACTATTTCATAATATTTCGCAATCATTTAAAGTAGACGTGTCAAGCGAACACGGTACAAATTGGCATAAAGCTGGAATAGATAATATGCCAGGTTAATAGTCTGTCAAATGTTCAAAATTCTGTACGACGTTTTACTTTACTTTTATATTATTTGTGAAGAACGTAGTAATCGTCTTACAAAATTTGTAACAGTTTCAATAGAGTACTACCCGATATAAGACTCTAGGTATTGTTTACTAATATCATGTGATTTACGAGCGCTATTTCTAAAGATTTCATGTTTTGCTGATATAGCATTAGTACTCCAATACTTTTTGATACTGATGTTAAACCCTTAGCTCGTTGAGATGCCATTGAGTGAGTCCTGTTCACTTTATTGAATTTAATTCAGCATTATCAACCTTAGATATGGGCTTTTCGTCATTTGGAATGGATATATAAATTTTTGGAAAAGAAAGATATTAAACCAATGATATGTCAACGAATAATTTATAGAAAAAACATTTTATGTAGTTTACGTCGTATTACTTTCATTACAATATAAATGACAGATAAATTGTGCAAGAGTCGATTGAGTCGGACGAGTGAAGTTCGATTTTGTAATTCAAAGCTGTGTCACGTCTCATGTACAAGGTAATCTGTTGTAGAATAACTATTGTTAAAAAAAATTATAAAGGGATAAAAAGAAAGAGTTATAAGAAAGTTTAACTTCTCTAAAATGTTCTTAACCTTTATTAGATTATATGAGAAATAAACCTAATGAGGCTACCCGGATATCCCAAATTTTGTAAAACTTTTTTCTTTCCCTACAAGAACGCAAAAAAGTGTCATGCGTGCGTGCTGTGTGCGTATACGTGTGCATATGTGCCTAACATGTGTGCACCCGTCTGTACTTCAAAAGTACTGAAACAGCAGCTAAGTTCTCATGAAATTTTCCTAGATAAGTACAGATGTCTAATTGCTCCTTTAAGTAAATACTTACTTAAAATTATTTAGATGTTTAAATTATTCATCACGAATGCAAAAATTATTCAAGTGTAATACTATACGAGAAACATATGCACGCTTCATATGTATGTACGAAAATCATGTTACTGCCGTCAAATCAACATTAAATCAAATTTTCGCTTCTCACGTAACCATGTTGAAAGTCGTCACTGCAAATAAAATTATTTTAATAAATCAAAGGAAAAAGCAATTTTTCACGCTTTCAGTTTTATTACGACAATTACGATTGTAGTGTTTAGAAACCCTTATAAAGCCTTTAATGCGGATAAGTTATAAATGTGTCCGTTAAAATTTTTAAAAAACAACTAGCCGCTTGACGCATTCCTGACGTTTTAGACTTGTTAGATTAGTATTTAATACGTTAGATACGCTAATGAATATGAAACCAAAACGAAATTTAATTTAGTATTAATACACATATACCTGTTACGATGGGTTATATAATTAATTCTTAAATATAATTAGCGATGAAATGCAGTATGTTAACTACCATTATAGATTACACATATTAATTAAATGAATTTAAATTTTGTTTAAACCAAAAACCCAATTGCAATAATTTAACTCGTATTCGAAATTATTCGCATATAAAGTATATTCTACAAATAAAGTTTCTAAACTTTTCCTAAAAGAATATGTGGAAAGTCTGTATAATGATGGAACCAGGTGTAAATAAAGATGACACCACATAGAAAATGAAAGAAATGAAATACCATAAAAGTTTTATTTAAATCGTCAGTCAAACGAATTAAAATCCTTGCAATGATGATATTTGTGATAGTTCGTAATTGCTATTTCTACGGCACTATGAAACAAAGTGCACATTTCATCTCATTGTATCCTCCGTACGCACAGTTGAAGTATTAATCCTTGAAAACCACATGCCGCATAGTTTTAAAAATGCCACGCAAAACTTGAATACAACATAAAAGGCATTCATTTTGACAATGCAGAATAAATGCAATTAATAAGTTTTACTTTTTAATCAAATATAAGTCAAAAGCTGTGCATTAGAAAAAATTATCGATAGGTATAATTTTCTTAATAATCGCTTCTGTAGAAATATTGTGCATGGTGTTTGATTTTTATTTTAATTTTAATTTTTTACTAACAATTCCTGGTATATAAAAATTATGATTTATCTTTATCTTGCTTTGTCTTACGGTTAAAAATTATATTTTATATCTTGCTATTTCCTGTTTGCCTATTGCTAATTGTTTTGTGTATTTCGTCAGAAAATATAGCTGTGATTTTAAAAATTCTTTTAATTTTTATAATTGCACACATGTTTTAGTTTTCTTTGGTCATTCATTCAAAATGTTATATCTTAATTAGAAAAAGTAGAAAATAATTTACGATTACTTACGGTACTTCTAAATTATTCTACACAAAAAAAATATTTTCGAAATAAAAATAATAGCCACATTTTATCTTTTAAATTTTATTACTTAAATTATTTTTTTTACAAATTACATCTATTGTATGCACCCATTTATAAACACACATACTGACGATTTTACATCTTTATCTTACATGGGATTACGTCTCTTATTATTTACGACCTTTAACCTTACAATGGAAATTCTCCATGCGTGGCGATCACAAAGGCAAAATATCGCTTTATGGAGGTTTACAAGCAGCCACCATAAAGCAAAATTAGACAACAATACACAATGAGGGACCGGAACATTCCGTTTCTTGATAATTACTGCAGACTGTAGAGAAGGTTCAAAAACAATGGAAATAACTAAGTTATTTGATAAAGAATTTCAAGTTTACCTATTTTTATGTACCACGTTTGTCTGCACATAAACGTTGTCCTTCATTATTTTAAACTACAGGAGATAAATTTTTAGCCGCTGGCATAACTTTGAGCAGTTTCTTGATTATATTTAGGCCTAAGACGATATGACCGACAATGCAAGTTTTTTTTTTAAACGATGCCAATAAACTAACATAGAGTTACAATATTTAAACGAGTTTAATTAACCTAATATCTGAATATTCTATACGCTTAATCCAAAAAGATATGTATTCGAAAGTGACCTAATGGATTGCAAAGTTATAATTATATTTAAGCCTATTTGTCCATAGTTAAAAATGGTCGCATATTAAGTATCTTAATCCAGGTGGCTCACCTAGTTATTCATTCAATGCGTTAAATACACAGCGTACATATATACATTAAATTCATACTTTGAACAGTTGTGAGAATACAAAATACAAGTGAGAAAATATGGAAATATAGTATGTAAACTCCAATAAGAGTAGAAAATCTACCTGTTAAGCAAAATAAATGCAGAAAACAAAGAAAAGTAACAACAATTGAAAATAAAACTTCAGAAAATATTATAGGAGCCGCTGTAAATATAAAATATATTATAGTAATATAACTATATATATATATATATATATATATATATATATATATATATATATATATATATATACTGTAGTATATATAACTGTAATTAAAAGTTTTACTTGGAAAAGGATATATAAAAAAATATATATAAAAAAAGTTCAATAATCTTCCGTATTTATGCAGTTCGAAAATTTAATGCATAAAAAATATTTATGAATGATATGATTTAAAGACTCTGGCTCATTTTAAGAATATAAAAATTATTTTATGAATGAAAGCCACATTTTCATCACAAAACATCCCTTCGTTTTAGGCAAATTTGCGTAATATTGTACATATTATAGTTGAAATTTTCAGACGCACAATCATTTTAAATTTAAATGATCAAACTCTATACAAAATTTCGAATTTAATTTAAAATAAAATGTTTATTGGGAACTAGAGACCGTCATTAATAAAATTAACGCAAACTTTTTAATCCCGTTGTAATATAAAAAAAAGAGTAATACAATATTTCCTTAAAATTTAGACACAAATAAGCAATTAATAGTACATCACATTTATATAAATCTAGAAATATTAATGTCATTTTATGCCCGCCCTTCCCCGCCGGTCTCGCATGATGCCTGCCGTATTGTGCCACCTCCGTTCTCTTCAGGCGCGTCATTGCGTGTTATTATTATTTTGGAAAATTTGGAAATTGCTTTATTGAGGTTGACAATTGATAAACTTCATTACTTGGTTTATTCTACGGCCGAATGCAATCATAGCTCCACATTGCCCGCCATATCTGAACCTAAGTAATGTCTTATATTCTGTGATAATTGCGAACGGAATATGAATATATAATATCATGTATATGTAAAATTTGTTAAGCCTTTCAAACTGTAATAGTGAATTAATTATGGTGATTATAATTTGGACGAGAGATTTTCAATTTATTGATGATTTTTTTTTCATTTTATGTAATTTTTCTATGTAAATTCGATACTTATATCATCCTCATCTTTGGATTACTGTTGAAATGTTTTCGCTAAAACAGAGAGGACGTAGATATCATAAAAGAAGTTGAAATAGTATTTTGTTTAAAAAAACTTGCTTAAAAATTAACGTTTTACGTAAAAATTTTGGTACATTTTAAATTGTTAACGTGCTCTGCTGACGGCTACGTTAATTCTTTTTATTTTATTATTAAACTATAATGATAATTTACTGATAGATGATGGAAATTTGAATTTGGTTGCTTAGAAAATAATCCCTTATGGCCAAAAAAAACAAGTGCATTTTATTGATTTATAGATTGGACATTACCAAATGGATACTTTGATCTTATAAAAACAACTTGAAAATATAAAGATTTTATTTCCTATATTACATAAATATAATTTAATTTATGTATTAGGTTGCATGAATAGGTTAACATTATCCGTAAAGTACGTTCTGTGTTATATGAATTTTCATATAACTTGAAGATAATTTTAAGATATTACGTTACTCCCTTTTTTGTAAATAGTAAAAAAATTGAAAAATTAAAAAAATTGAGTTGATAATAAGTCAATCAATTAACTAATCATAATAGGAAAACTATTCCTATTGCAAATATAGATCAAATATCTAATGTATACCTTAACGAAATTTTAGGAAATTTCTACCTATGTCTAATAAATAAATTATAAATTTTAACAAATTTTGTGCCACTCAACGGCAGCAGCGATTGGTTCTTCTTTTTAGAAATGCTTAGCTCTTATGAAGTTATGAGATTCTATATAAGTATGAATGTGATGTAAGACACTCCTTCAACACCGCTCACCCCAATGAAGAGACAGCGTGAACGTTTTTATATAAACCGTAGATGTAATTATTTATTTATTCTATTTATCTTTTAATGCCACGTTCACACCCAGCAATCTGTGTAAGCAAAAAATCCAATGAATTCTCTAATAAATTTTGAAATAACATACATAAATTATTCTTATTCAGTAACTTGTGCTCGCATGCTAAGAAAACAAGATGTGCTAAATGTTTACTACCAATATGTTATTAACGCCATAATAACAAAATGCTATAAAAAGTAACCACTGCTACTAGCTAGCAGTTTAAGCTCAACTGCGTTTGTAGTTATAAAAATTATTAAAATATTGACAATGCATTCAGTATTAATATCGTGATCGGGTTACGGAAAGAAAGGAAAAGACAAAACTTTTTATTCTATCCAACAGGAATATCGGGCACAGATTTGAGAATTCCAAACTCACGATTTGCGTAAAAATATGAACTTATACAATTTTCCTTATAGACAACACTACCTGATTATGATGGAACCTCATGAATAACATAAAAGATCGAAGCAGCAGTTCACGTGAGGTTCCAACATAATCAAGTATTATTTTCTATAAGAAAAATTATATAGGTTACATTTTCGTTTAAAAATGATTTCACATTCACTTCAGCTTAAAAAATATTATATAATAGCTATAACCTATCCATGTGTAAAGTTCGGAGAAAATCCATTAACCAAATTATGAAACAAAGACATTCATCCATAAATCCTCTCACACATTCATCCATAATCACATCAATATTCCTGTACCAAAGCGAAAAAAAAATCTTGCATGTTCGATACACATGGACGTGAGTGGAAACACTAAGTGGCCCTGTTAAGAAAAAAATATTTATGGTTACTTCGTTTGTAAAGATGTTAACAATATTTCGTATTCGTCCCGTAAATCGTCTATTGTGATTTTCTATAGATAGATGAAACAATTAGCTATTTATTTTATTAAGTTGTTCACTCAGCAGGCCGTAGGAAAACAATTTGCACTTAGCGGTTCTTCTTTGATAAAATTCAAATTTTGACGTCACACAAAAACGTACTAACAATAAATATGTAGGTTAATAATAAATTTAATGGTAGAAAATAAAATTAACAGTAAATAACGAAAACCTAGATATTTAGTACCGCCCGTCATTGAAGTTTAGTTCAAAATTGCACATAATATTTATATAGGAAATACTTTTTCCCCGAATTTTCACAATGTAATTGTAAAGGTTTCTTACGGATAGTTTAGAATTCATCATGTTTATTCTGGTCAGCTTTATTGTTAAATTATTAGATTTTGAATTTCTTTGTCTACCTTTTTTTTATCTAACTTCTATATTTTATATAAATTTCTATTTCTTTATCTAACAGATTTAGATTATAATTCAGAACATATAATATTCGTCAAAAATATTTGATTAGTCGATTTTGATAGCAATTTTGTGCTTTAATTGATCTTAACATAATAACGTATTTGTCCAGTTGTTTTAAATAACAAAAAACATTATTATAAAATCTTAATACATTAAAACTATTTTTAATTTTTTTGCATTGATATATTTTTGGCTGATAGGAACATTGTACTAAAATTAAGTTTTGTGATTCATCCAATCAATCATCGTACATCCAATCAATTAAAATATGTAATTGTTATTACGTCCATTTTATTTCTGTAAAAAATACTTTTCTGAAATAATCTGACAGTGTTATTAATATTTGTAGTAGTGTACTTCAGAACGAAAAGAAGTGAATCAGTATAGTATAACTTTTAACCATTTCTCTGTCTGTTTATATTCCGGGACCCTTTTTTTGGGAACGTATAGAGGTGAATATTAATACCAAATACTAAATTTGTGATCACATATTTCTAAGAATAAGTTAAGCTTGTCATTCAATACAAGAGATTTTCCAAAAAGGTTCAAACTTTCAAATATCACCTGTTTTGGTGCTGTTTCACTAACTAAATCACATGACTTTTTTTCTTCATACAGGATCTATTTAACAAGCTACATAATTAAGTTTGTCAATTTCGCAAAATAACTGTCAAATGGTACAAAATACTTATGGTATAATAATAATAGACGCCACTCAGCGACATCGCATTGGCCAAAATCTCAAATGAAATCTGCAGTCTTTTGGGATAAATAAAAAAAAAGTATCAGGATATTTATAAATGTGAAGTGAAACTTAAATTTAAATATCACATTAGCTACCTTATTTATGTCAAATTCATATTATTAGTGGTATCACATAGACGTGGAATTCTTAAAGGGCAAAACTATTTTATTGACTGTTCACGTAATTTTGATATGTTATGTAATTTTACTGCTTAAAATAAAACACTATAAATATTACATTGTAAATCATTCCATGCTACAAAAAACATTACATTTTTAAGAGAGTCATTTAACAAGTTTAATACAATTATCTTATTTACTAATATATAAAAATTATATTTTATTAATTGAAATAATTGAAAATAAATAATCATATGCATGAATCAAAGTTAGTAATAATTTTGAGTGTTCCAAAATAAGAATATTAAGCGTAATATGTTTCGTTTTTAATATAATTTTTATCATATGAAGAATAAAAGTATAAAGTTATATTTTCTCTTATAACTTTATTACTTTTATTTTTCTAAATTTGAGGCATTTATTGAAAAATTATCTATTTCAAAAGTATAGAAAGTAAATTTAAACTTTATACAACGATCTGATTGCAAACACAATCGCCAAGTTATATTTCACTCACGCATCTAAATACACCAACTTCATAACACATGCATTAAGAACGTACTTCATACTACCGTTTATAGGCAAATAAGTTACAACAAATATTCGACTTGTTTACATTTCCCTCCGAGCAAATATTTAAATAAGAAGTATGTACTTAAATTGCGTTCGTAACGATGTCGACACCTGCTCGCCGTGTTGAGATTTTATCAAGCGAGTTAAATAGGAATGCGCCCATAACAACACTGTTCATCTCACAGTGGTAAATCTTGAGGTATAAATTCTTGAAATTGACGTCTCCTCGGTTAATTCTATTTTTACTTGAGAAGATGGGATTCTAAGCTAAATTTCAAATTTTTTTCATTACATTTAGTGTTGCCCATTGAATGTATAAAGATATGAAGCCAGATATTTTATTATTCCAATTAAAAACTGTGCTGGTTGCAAAAAGATTATTATGTAATGTTTTAAATAATACTTTTGAAAAAGATTTCGTAATATTTATATATAACAGAATAATTCTGGTAAAAATTTTTAAAATTGAAAAATATGATTAAAAGAAAAGAATGAAGAATTCTTCTTATAATAAATTTCGTACATAATATTCAATTACAGTTCAATGAAAATGGGCGCTTATTTTATATCAGTACTAATTTCACTAGGCAAATTTCGTACATAATATTCAATTACAGTTCAATGAAAATGGGCGCTTATTTTATATCAGTACTAATTTCACTAGGCAAATTTCGTACATAATATTCAATTACAGTTCAATGAAAATGGGCGCTTATTTTATATCAGTACTAATTTCACTAGGCAAATTTCGTACATAATATTCAATTACAGTTCAATGAAAATGGGCGCTTATTTTATATCAGTACTAATTTCACTAGGCAAATTATATCCAAATTGCAATTTACGCATATCGTGAAAACACGTACATTTTTTTAATAAATTCGATTCTATTTCTTACGACTTTTCTTCAAGTGAATTATTGTTTCATGAAATTAAATTTCTACATAGAAAATGAAGGCAATATATAGTAGTCCATGATTCTAATAAACTAATTCATGTCAAAGAAAGCAGTGAGGGTATGATTTTATATTTACTTGCACCTTTATTAGTAAGTAGTAGAGACCATAAAAATATACCACTTTTTGATTTATATTCAAGTAATTTAAATATTGTGTTAACTTTCATATCTCTGTTAACGTTTTCACTGAAGTACATTATATAGTATTATTATTTATATACAAAGTGATTATTATAAAAGCTTAAAAGAATTGTGAGTATTTACTTTGCACAATAATAAAGTCCCATTACAAAGAAATGGTATTATGAAATAAAATCTGTAATTTCTGATTGCTTCCCAGAATCGGTACTAAAATGTCCTGCGAGGAAGTTACTTAAAGTGCTATATCTTTTTCAAACAGACGTGAGTATACGTAATTACCAACACGCTTGCGCCACATAGAATGTGAAATAATTCCTAGACAAAACGACATGGACAAGTCGGCACAGGTACCTATTACTATTGCTTAAATTTTTCGTGATATCTTCACTTGAACCCCTGAATGGAGATTTGAACAAAAATCTCTTGGATTTAAATCGTAACTACTACTTAGTTACTACTAGGTTAGTGACTTGGTGGTAATTAAACCACTTCATTTAACTTCAAGTGGTATAATATGGTGCTCCATCGTGGTAAAAGTCATCTTTCTATCAGTTATCATTGTACAAATCGATTATGGTGAACCATTTTGAGCTGCAAAACAGCTTCTTGATATTTTTTGCATAGATTTGCCCTAAACAACGGCCAAACTTCTAAATCTTGATCGGCCATGGTACAATCCCCAAGTGTTTCATTATTTCCGTGGTACACTCGCGCAAAAGATTCTTCTCAGGTCATCACTGGGCAAATTTCAAAGAAAATGTTGATTTTGGTTTTATGACTCAAAATAACTTTACTCTGAAACTTCTTATATGCGAACTGAATGTTTTCTATTCTAATAAGATTTTTTTAATAGAATTGCTTATTTTGATTTAATCATTTTCACAGAGTTTATTTCGTTTATGGCACAAACTTAGACGCCAATGTCATTACGTTGTTGATGGTCAAACCTTCAACGGTCCCTTGTAGTCAGATGAAGAATGATGTGCACAATTTACAGTATTACCTCATTATTTTTTTTGGTGTTTTGATCTACAAGCTAAAGTTTGCTAAACCATGCATAACTATCTTGCCCTCTTGCCTAAACTCTTTGAAATGTCTTCCTAATTGTACCATTCCTCGCAAAAAGCATCCGCATTTTCTTTCTTTTCAGGCAACTAATTGATTTCTTTGAGTGCATAAGTATCCTTATTTACTCTTAACAATACTGTAAATTACTTTACTCAAATGTTCACTACTCGAAAACTACTTATGGAAAAATAGTTTTGAGTAGTGAAAATTCGTAGTTTTTGAGTAGTAAAAATTCGAGTGCAGTAATTTACAGTATTGTTAAGAGTAAATAACGATACTTACGCATCACTTGCTCAAATATATACATTATGATATTCGAGCAAATATTTTGTGCAATGTTAGAAAAGTTCATAACTATTACTTTTTGCAACATAAACTTTTTGAATTTTCTTCTGCATGTACTCTTTTTTGCTTTTTACTATATATTCAAATAAAAAAGTTAGGTTTTATTTAACGAAGTTAATATAATTTATTAAATTACTTTTACAAACGAAATCAGTCTGCCCCATATCATAAAAGCTATAGATTGTCACGACAAATGTATCTCTTACTTATGTGACATATGTGGATTTTTATACGCTCTGAAAAAGATGTTAATTCTAACTACTGACAATTTTCGAAATCAAAATGACCCAGATTATGGCACAAATATGATGACTTTTTTATAAAATTGTGTTAATTCAAAAAGGTGTACAACTTCCATATTATCCATCAAATATACTTTAATTTCATTTTTATACGATTACATCAATTTATATCTAATACAATCCTAAATTTGTTCTATTTTTAGGACTAGAGATTAATTTTTTAATAACGAAAATTAAATTATTTTTTTTTTAATAATGTTAAAAGTAACTGAATAAACAATGGAATATATGGTTAATTAAATCTTAAAAATAATTGTCAGCAATGTAATAACACGTTTAAAGATAAACGGACTTATACCTATCTCCATGTATTTGTTTATTAAGGAACATTTATATGGCTAACTGGTAACTTTTTCCATGTAACCACCTGTTTATAACGTAAGTAGCTCCATCGTTTCTATCATTGTATAAACTATATCTGCTTCAATAATCTACTCACGGAACAATTCATAATAAACATTTAGACGGTTAATCTAAAAATTAAAATTAAATATAAACTTTAAATACGGTACATAAAATGAGAACAATTTCTTATAATAAATTGGAAAAGTTCATTTTATGTACTAATAAACCACTCTAAATACATGACCTTCATCATACGTTGGTATTTAATAAAAATAATAAATCAAAATTATTGACACAAATCGTGCACATATAATAAAAATGTCCTTTTTTATTCCTATTTGTCGCTGAACAAACATTTAAGTGAGGAGTCTATGTGTTGTAGAGATTCTAGCAAGTGATCAAAATTAGAACGCTCCAGGTACCAACTTGCCTTCCCCTCGTTACCGTAAATCGCGGAAACATTATGTCATAAATATTTCAAATTGACAGCTCTTAAATAAAGCGATTTCGAACAATTTGAGTTGATTAACATTGCCCGTTGAATATCCTCTATATGTAAGAGGATATTCATGCAAATTGTAATAGGCCGTTTTACCCAGTGGAAAGTCACAAAATCAAAACAAACTACGCAATTAAAAGGATAGTTCACCTGAACAGAGAGAAATTATTACACTGAAACCAACTTTTTTAAATTTACTTTCTTTTGTAGTCTACAACAGATATTCTAGTTCGGAAGCTTCTACTTTTCTTCTAGAACGTCATAAATTTCTACTACGTGAGCCCTATTACAATTTTATCAAATGAAAAACAGTTTAATACCGTTAAATATTTTTACACACTTTCGAAAACTGAATTTTTCTGCTTCCATAAAAGTAACCTTTATAAATTAAATGCCCGTTTGATTAATCGCACTTACACTTGTTATGTCTTGCTGCCATGTTTTATGAGAAATTTTAAAATGTTTCATTGTCCTCAAGCGTCTTAAAATATGTAGCTCACAAACTAATTTTTTTTCGATTTAAAATATTCGGTGAATTTCTTAGAGAAATTTGCACATGATAACCAAAGTTTTGACCAAAAAACCTGGCTGCTTCAAGAAATTACCAGCCTCAGACATATAAAATATTTTTCAAAATTAATAGAAAAAAGAAAAACTCAACTTTTTCAAAATTAACAGAAAAATCCTACTTAAATATGTAGAAACTAGAAAATGTTAAAAGTAATTACTTAGGTAATTATAATTTGGTGTTCAAGGGCTATATATAATCTTTTTATTGTAGAACATAAATACGCAAATTTTCTTTTCATTAATACTTTACTAGGACAGTTTACATGACTTCCCAGTATTGTTTACCAGGACAGTGGGACTAGCTTAAATCATGCAGTATAAATTGTATTTGCAATCAAATTCCAATTGATTTAAGTTATATCATATCTAAATCTAGATTTTCATATATTCGTGAGCTATCTCTGCACCTAGAGCTACTGTTTGTTGTAAGCGTATCCTCCAGTTAGATAACTAATAAGGAAAATGTACAAGGGGAATAAATATGTTAAGGTGAATAACACTGTATTTATTTAAATTGTACCCTTTTTAAAAAAATGATAGACAATTATAAAAATAATCATACTGGAAATAATTATCGTAAAGTAACAAATTCGGATAAGATAAAGTGGTAATAAAAACCAAGTGAGATATTGGCTCAGGTAACAGCAACCTTTAATTATAATTTTTTACTAGCAGCGACTAAAAATTTAAATTTAAATTTTTGGTTGCACTCAAATTACACGCATCAGGGATAATGAGAGGGATTAAAGTATATTTAATTGATTATGTAATGATTATGTAATTCAATAGAGAATATGTCTTTGGCTAATAACTTTAATCAATCTTAATTGTATTTAAAACATATTTCGGACGTCTTTAAAGAGTTTTCGTTATGAATTTCTGTTTACTTTTTATAGGAAATTTCTTATCTGCATTTATAATATAAATGAAAGTTTTAGGATTTCATTAGAAATGCTGATTATCCAGTAAAATTATCATATATATATATATCTTGTTTCATATATTAATAATACAGGATTTAAAAAAAAAGATGAAATCTGATAAAGCGTAGCGTATCACCAGCTGTAATAAAATTCAATCTAAATTAACAACGTCCATGTGTTAGTTCTATGTTAAAGATAAAGTTACGAGTATATGCATGTTATGAAAATTTAGTTATTGTATGTCCATTTAGTTATCGAAATTAAAGTTTGGCGAGTTGTCTTCTGTAAGAAAGAAACAAAAGAAATAATTTGATGCAAATAGTCACGGTGTACAGATAGTTTAAATTATTTTCGTTAATAATGAAAATTAATACAAAATTTTTGGCTAGCCTCATTACCAATACTCGAGTCATCAAAACTATCAGACGGTGCGCGGACAAATGTCAAAGTTTAAATTAAATTCGAAACTGTAAACAAATGTAAAACGGGTAAGGGATCAAGACGTTACACAATAAATCGGTCATAATATTATGAACTTCATCTTCCCAAATATTTAATGAACTACGGTGATTTACATGATATGAAGAGTTTCATGTATACCCTCCTACCTCATTAAGCTCGAAAGATGATTTTAATCAAGAAATAATGTGGCTTTCATCTACGCGGTTCTATTTATAAAGGCAGTATGAATAAATGCTATTACTCTAATAGCATTATAATAACAGATAAAGTATTATTACTCTCTTAACACATTTGATGATTTAGTTACTTTCATAGGATAACTCCTAGGAGATTGACGAAGCTACGAAATGAAAAAAAAATGTTAACGATTTTGTTTTTCATTTTAGCTTGTCTTTTTTTAATAGTACATGGTTTTTGTACTTTCACCATTTGTATAGTATTTCAATAATTGCGTAAGAATTACAAAAAGTTAAGATCCAATATTATTGCATTATGCTTTTGTTGCAATGAGTACGACGATACAGATACAGAGCATTCTTTAGAGTCGTAGAACGGAATCAGGCGAGTCTTTAAGATATGAACTCATAATACAGCGGTGATCTTAATTTGTTTCAGAGTGGAAAGATTTTTGTGACATTTAGGAGGACACAGAATTCGTTCTAGAATAAAAAGAAAAGGCTAAAGAGCTCATTGAAGGGGAAATCTTCTTAACCATATTGGGCGGAAACATATTATAGTAGGTATAGATGAAATATGAAACAATATAAGATAAAGGATACTTTAGTAATTTCGAAACTACATTTTTATTTAAGCAAGAAATTTTCATTAATTAATTAACCGTTATCATCAAAAACATTACAACTTCTATAATAACAATGAAAAACAGCTAACACGTTGGATACGTTTATTCGATATAGGATATATTGAAATAGATGTTAAGAGTGACTTAACACACATGTGATTTGCCAATATTATATTATTTGTCTTCTTTATTGTGATTATTTTAACGTATTTATATGTTTAAAAGTTCATAGCGCAAGGGGAATTCGGCAATATCTATCAATGTGAGTGACTTGACATAGATCATCCACTTTATTACGACTCATATATTTGACTTACTTTATTTCTTACAACATGTTATATTGAGTGACACATACACCGTATAATAATTTTGTTACCTACATTCTTACAATAATATATTTTTACGTATCTATTTACTAAACGAATCACTTTAATGTTTCACATTTAATTCACCGGTATCATCACATATAGCCTCTATATATAGCAATGATAAGCATATAAATTTGTATATTTGTAATAAAAGAAACTAACTCACACCCGTTTTGTTGAAAAACCAGGAGTGGCGTATTCAACCGTCACACATAGTAACACACGAGACTATTACCGGGCTGACATTAGATAGAAGCGAGTCAGCACAGGTGTGCATTGTCCTTACTGAAGTACATTTCTTCTTTTTTGACAACATTTTAAAGTTTTTAAGTGACTAAAAAATCACGGTGTAGTGTCAATGTGAAATATATAACTGTGTGAATTATTTACATTATAAATGACAAAGAAGGCCATTAATAGTCAACGTATTATGCTGTTATAAGAATAATAATAATTTTGTATTTTCACGAAAAGGGAAATTATTTTTCATAAGAGTTTTAACTGAAATTTCACCAAACTATCAAATAGTTTGGTGAAATTTGAACCAACAAAAAGAATCAAAGTGCAGATTACGCACAGTTATATCCTCTATACCTAGATGTAACCAACTAATACTACGAAACGAACTACGAAACTCAAAAGACCGAGAATATCATCGAAAATACCATGTAAAATTTGGAAAAGAACCAAAAGTTATTATATCCTCTGTTAGATTTTTATCGTTGCTTTTATTTCTTATCAACAGTTTGTAAAAAAAAATAAGAATATAACAAAGATAATTTTACAAATTCCATTTTATATTTCGCCTTTTCCTTATTGGCTGATGCCAAATCGTCTGCTTTTTATGTCCTTAAAAATGATATTAAGTACTTAAGAATTAATTATTTCTTGTAATGTTAAATTATTTTTAATATTTGCAACGCTGGACCCACTTTCACTGGTCTCCTATACATATTAAAGTCAGTTTCCAAAATTACATATTTCGCATTAAATTTTCACCTTAAGTAAGATACAGATGAAGATCCTGGTTGCTGATTATTGTAGTTGTTAATTTAGATGCATTTTCTCAACAATATTTTATAGACCCAAACAACATATAATTTTATTAATATTTTTACGTCTCTTGAATACGATACTGATTGATATATGTAAAATGGTATCTGTGTTGTATTTGATTTATGGACCAAATTATATTTAAAGGTACGGCTTTCAACGCCGTTCGGTAACAAGTGCTTTTTATATTTCATATTGTTTTTGCGATTGTAACTTGGTTTGAATATGTACATAACTGTATTGTGTATTACATTTGACGTATTGCTGCATTCAGCCTGACATTATATGTATGGGTAACTCGCAATACAAAAGAATAAAATTGCGTTTTTTTATTAGACAATTAGGTAATTTTCTTTCTGTTTTCTTGTCTCACACATATATATGTGCACATACAGGAGAGAGAACCCCAGAGAAAGAAGAAAGAAGTATTTGCCCATATAAAGGACAGGGACAGAGAGGGAGTTTTTTCATGTTTGAAATCTATATTCGACCACAAAATGTTCACATAAATACTCGTATTTTTATTAAACAATAACATTATTTAGCAAATTTATTCAAGTTTCTAAATTATATTTAATGGTAAAAATTCCAATCAAATTACCGGAATTTTTATTCCTTCATACTGTCATGTATTTTTTATCCAAGAATTATTAAAAGTCTTCTCAATAATTTATCTTCAAAGTTTAATTTTTATATGTTTAGTGATTATAATGTTTAATTTTGCTCAAAATGTCAGCACTCACGAAAAGTTTAATAACATATATTTTATTGAAGTTGGAATATGCAATTAGGGCAATAAGGAACAGGTATATATTTATACATTCCTACATGCAAACGTGGTGTTCATATGCAAACCTGAATATCCATATATGCTAATATTGATAATATTACCTTTTTTGGGCTTCACCGTAGCTGGGCAAAAATATCCCATTAAAAAAATTATTATTTCTACTCAGGTATAAACGGCGCTTATCTGTTTTTTTTCTTGCAGATTCAGCACCAGACAGTTTATTATCGAGACCGCGTAATAGCACAACTTTAGTAGAAATGGAAAAACTAATTTAATTTTGAAGAATTATATTACCTTATTTGTTAAAACTTTTCTACGGAATATAATTACCTCACACTTACCTACTTACTGACTATGTTTTTTTATTACTTAATATCCTACTTAATATACTAATTGCTTCATGCTTTCGTATATACCTGTAAATATTTTTTTACCTACCTAACATTATCATCGTTGCATTATATCCTTTTAAACACCTGTGCGTTCATAGCTATCTTGTTGCTTTAATTTGTTGCATTTGTGCCTGCCTCAATGTAAGTAAAATTGTTTTCATCTCTTTGAGTTTACACCTCATCAATGAAGAGTTCCTGTCGCCGTCTGTTGAAACTATCATCAGCACCTAGCTCCGCTAGTGGCCAAATAACTCATAACACAATTTTAACGACCCAAAGTCTATGAATCTATCTTCACCATTAAGGAGTTACTTACATAACCTGCCGGCTCAAGCCACTAACGAGCCCAAATTTAATGAATATACTTCTGGCCATAGCGGAGTTCCTATCCTCACCTTTTACCTCGATCACTAGATCTTGCTACCATTCACAACCAAAATCTTCTCAAGAAAAATCCAACAAACCCAAATCCTATGAGAATAATTTCTTTCATCATATTTCGGTACCATCATATGATTCTAGTCACTATTTTTCAAGCATTTATCAAGAAAATTAAAATGAATGTAAATATAATTAACACACTCTTCACCATCGAGGTATTCATTTTATCAAATTCGCTCCGCAATCAAACTTGTCACTATCTGTTACCAATAGACTCGTCAAACTAGTCAAATGATACCAAACTTAATATACTCTTCGCCACTGAGCATATCCTGTCATTACTTTCGGCTTCATCATAAAACCTTGAATACCATTCGTGACTAAAAGCTTATTAAAATAAATCAAAAGAGCTTAAACTCAATGAAGCTTCTTCTCACCATTGCGGAGTACAATCATCATTTTTTGACCTCATTATCAAACTCTAGTCATTATTTGTGATCAAAGGATTTCTCGAGTGAACCCAAAGACCCAATTTATGATTAAAGTATACATAAATACACGTCAAAAAAGTCTTCACTCTCATACTTTGATGAGGTTCTTCGGATATGTGACTAACATAAAGAAGTGAGAACACCTTAAAATAACCGTTCAGCAGTATGGAAATACATGTAAACATATGTCGCCATATAATTGGTTTACTTTCCAGCACTAATCAAAAGAGGAAAGTACCTTGTCATAATCCCATTACTGTCAAAGGAATCAGATAATAGAAACAATCAAATATAAGAAGTGCCTGTTTGAGAAATTGTCTTAAACCAATTAAGTGCTCGAGTATTGTTTCAATATTATCAAATCGGTTTCAGAAACATTTTAAATCGATCAGAATTTTAAACTTATTTTATTTCAGAGTTTTTTTCACGATATTTAAGTCCATTGTGGAGCAATAGTTTTACTGATACCTGATGTAAAAGAAAACGTACGGGTTAAACAAATATTTAAATTACTCGCCAATATCCTGATAATATTTTCAATAAATCAAAACATTAACTGCGAAGCTTTCGTGTTCTCAGGGAAAGTATGTAATGTTAAAGAGTAATATTTTATATATAGCAATAGTATATACGAATACTTCTTTTTAATTAACTTAATCACCTCAGTACTAATTTAGTAGGTAGATTTATTAAATATTTTGTATTTAAAGTGCGTATTACCCATAAATTTGTACACAAATAACACATAAATTTACACAAATGAGAGAAACTCCTATTAAAAAATAGAACAGTTTATTTCAGATTCAAGTGATCAACTTTTTAACCTTCAATATTACGACTACCCTAATCCGACAGCAAGGTGCAGAGAGTAAAATTAAATTTAATACAGCCTTATCACCGCAAGTAACCAGATTACTTTTCCGCGTCTAATCATATGAGCCTCATAATATATGATATAAATAAATGCCTTGTGCCATTTATACGTACGTAAATAATTTATACCTATGTACCTTGTTCGCCATTTGTCGCCAAACAAACACTTAAACAAGAAGTCTATATTTTAACCGCGCTCGTAACGGAGCCGTCACCTGCTAGCTGTGTGGAGATTTTACTAAGTGAACGTAATTAGAACGATCCCGTTCCCGACTTGCGTTCCCGTCGATGTGCTGAATCGTGGAAATATCATAAGTCATAAATCTTTGTTACTGACAGCTTCCGATACGCGGTGTTTGATTTTGTAGAAGGAAGATTTATATGAATTTAATTATTAACTGTCGAATGAATTTCAATATGTTAGCATTGCTTTTTTAATGTAGTGACTAGAGTCATGGTGTAAAATAATGCATACACATATAATTTTAGTACTAAACTTCAGTACAGATTGAACGGAATGCTCTTATCTTAGTAACGTTGTCTGCTCATCCGTCCATCTCCTTCTCTGTCAGGGGCTTACACAAAAAGACGAAACAAAATACCTTATGACATATATACTTTTCTACTATAAAACTCCATTACGACGTCTAGTTTCGCAAAAAAATATCCATATAGGAGAGTAAAATTTGGATTTTAATTTTTTGAGATAAAATAATTATTAATTGGTCCATGAATCTTGTCTTTTTAGTCTTATTTTTTACCAGGTTTAATTCTGTTACATCGGAAGGTGTAGTTGAAATTCGTCTCACTTCTCAAATATTTTTGATTTTTTTATCTCAAGCTATAATATTTCTATCAATTTTAAATTAAGGAATTAAAAGATTGTAATGTTTTATTATAAAAATTCATTGTGTGAATGTAACTATCAAGGACACCAAATGACTTATGAATGCTTAGTACGATGATTACGTTCTTTCATTGAAACTTTTTTTAATAATAAAATCAATTTAGTCTAAATAACAATTTCATTATCTTATACTTTAAATGTTTTTTTCCAATTCTTCAATTTTTTAAATGTGTCACAAACAATAGTGACGTTAGGAAAATGTAATTTTTTCATCATCAACATTTGAAGATTTACTGCGAGAATTTCTATAAAGAAAATGAAATAAAGTTTATAAATATTTTGCGGGAAAATATTGTGATGAAACGAAATAACGTATTGACTGGTAATTATATCATTACTTCCATTATGCTCGCAACTGCGTCGAATACCGTTGTTATCTTAAATTACTTCAACTCTATATGTTATCATTTCTTACTTATCTGTTTTGTTATTTAGTAGCTAAATGGCTATTTTAAAATTTATTGAAAAAAATATTCGGACAAATCTTATTTTACCATTGATAATGTCATACAATATGGAAAAAAATGTAAATAGCTTTACTGTAATTTTTTTGTAATAACTTAATATCATTTAGGACCAAAAGTAAGAAAATAAGAAAATAGAATTGAAAAATACCTATTTTCTCATTTGATCTTTATTCGTATTGCTTTAATATTACATAAAATAAACTCTTATAAGTATATCACCACATTTATAAATTAGCAATAAGTTCAGTTTATATGCATATTCCAAAAAATACATCAAATTTAACAACGTGATATTTAAAAAAATATACTGCTTCGACCGTAATAAATTCTGTGCGGCCACATTGTACCACGGAGCATAATGTAGTTATAAAATATTTAAATTTGTAAATCTCGTTCTAATATTCATCCCAGACTAGTATTTTAGTGGTGCATTTTAATGCATAGAACTCGTTTTAGAATTTTGCCATACTCATTTAAAAATTATTTTTTAACTCTTTTATATTCACAGTAAAAAAAAATGATTACTACTTAATATTTGGTGATTTGAAGAAAAAAATATACAACTTTTACCTATTTGCGACACTTTTATGAAACTAAAAATCTTATGCTAATATAGTATCAAATTAACCAAGTATGAGATAATTGTTGTTTTTATTTTATGGCTATTTTACATATCTAAATTACTGCAATTGTATCTACTATTTTGCAGACCTAAGAAACAATACAAAAATTGCGAATTGTATACCACTTTGCAGCTCAGCACCAGACTTGCCTTTGTCCGATTTGGCCCATTTAACAATAACGTGTAACAAAGAAGAAAAGAACTATTTTTGGGCCAATTTTAAATTACTGTCCGTTATATGTAGGGCAATAAATTCAATTTCTGTGACAAGTTGATTTTTGTTTTGTTTAAGTTATTTAAACTACATCTAAAAACCAATTATATAATATTTACTTAAAAGTGTTCATATAAAAAATTTCAATTAAGACTTATTTTAAATACTCATGAAATAAATATCTGTACTTCAAACGTATAGTAGCTTTATATGTCAGTTTAGGGTGTCGTAGATTCTGCTTAAATATTTTTCATATATGAATGATAAATAAATTAAAATGCTTTCATTTAGCAACCCGACCTAATGTAATGTAATAGCAGATTCCTAGAGATTCCGTAAATTTTATCAGTCAGTTTAAGGTTTTGAAATAAAACCATAACAAAATGTGATTTTCAGTATTTGTTTTGATTCCAAAAGAGAAGGAAATAAAAAGTAAATAGGGTGGAAAAATGAAGAGTGCGAAGAAAAGTAGAAAAAGGGCTGTGAAGGGAAGAATGAGAGAGGTTTTCTGTTAGTGACGTTTCATTTTTTCTTACATGATTATTTACCAATTTTATTTTTTCCTGCAGAATAGTAAAAAAACATATTTAAAAAAATCGCTTCTTCGTCATCCATTGCAAGAAGGCCTCGAACGTATTTTCTTTCTAAGGCTGCCTAACAGTTGGGCCATATTGACGATTCAAAAATCATTGGTGGGCAAAAACGTTAAGGTCTTGTGCAACAAAAAGGAATTAACATTTTGAAATTTAATTGTCGTTTATTAAAATAATGAAATAAATAACATCTACTGCCAAACAAAGAAACAAAACTGTACGTAGACAAAATCTAATTCTGAGTAACTAGAACAATCAATGTGATTTCTGATACTCCTCCTATCTAAATCATTTCCTTTGTTAGGAGTTAGATCAGATGTTGACTGTAACAAAAAGTTAGAAATAAGTTGTTCAGTTAGAGGGGATGCGATTTTTACTTTTTTAAATAATTAAGATTAGAAAAAATATTTTCACAAATATATGTTGATCCTAAACTATTTAAAAACTTAAACACCAGGTCATTTATTGCGGACAGTCTTTTTTTGGCATCAATTTCCCGAAATCTCCAAATTCTACTGACGAAGTTTCACAAACTTTTTTTAGAAATAATTTTTATGCAAAAAGTTTTTATTGCAGAATGATTTTACAGTTCGGTGAGTTCCAACTGAATATTAGCAGAATAACTGGTTATTTCATTCAAACTAATTATGAAAGTATTATAAAAATTTGTAACAATTGAATGAAACTACGTAGTGTAGTATTATTTCTACTTTCTTTAAGTTTTTTAGGTTTCGTTGTATCACAATATCTTCAGGTGGGCAATTAGCAAGGAATCAAAGGTCATGGTAAAGAATTCAAAGAAAGTAGAAATAATACTACATCACGTAGTTTCACTTAACTGTGAATAATGAATTTCTACAAAATTAAGTCCTGGAATCTGCACTCAAATGACTGTGAAAGCATCTAATTTTAGCTTTGTACTTGATACAGTTGGTAGTGGCAATACATAGTTTCTCTTCAAAAAATTTGTGTATGGGAAAAAGGTCGAAAATTTCGTTGGTTGAATTAATTAGAAACAACTTTTAATTTAGCTTTTAATTATTTGCTTAGAATTAGCTAATTAAACTAAATATAGATGAAAGTGAACAATTTTTGCCTTGTAATTTTAAATTTAAAATATAGAAGTAATTGATAATGTCAACAAGAAATGCAAGATCAGTCAACCAGGATTTTATCTTCGGTAAATCAGTTTCCAACGGTAAAGTTCCAACAGTAACTTTGACTCTCTACATTCGCTGATTTCTTCTTTAAATAAAACACTTAATTGATATCTGTGGAGAGCTTTAGCACGTAGTTAATTTATGCAGCATACAACTTGATCCATAATATCATCCAACTTCATGTCTTTTGTACATAACGCATCCTGGAGATGATGCAATGGTATTAAAATATTTTTCGATCCAAGTAATTGTGTAACAAATACACACAACCATTATTTTTTCCGGTCATGGCAGGTGCACCGTCAGTGCAAATAGATATAAGTTTGTTGGTAAAATCTTGTTTTCAAGCATTCCATAATTTTAGTAAAAATGTCTTTTCCTTTTGTTATAGTTTTCAGAAATTCTAGTAAATCTTTAAATACAAGGTATGTATATTACAATATTATGAATATTGCAATGCAACGCACAAAAATAGTCAAATGAGATCTATCCGTTAAAACGCAAGTGTCATCTAACGCCACTGAAATAACGATTATGATTTTGCTTGTAATGCCTTTCCAAATTACATTATTTTTTGCAACGGTTACTATGGTAAAGCAAAGAAAATATGTTTGTTCACCTTGCTTTGAGTAATAAAATATTTCTTTTCATATGCATCATTAAAAACACGGCAGGACTCTGTCGATTCCGATATACTTGGTTTGCTGTGGTGTCATACTGTAAACAAATATTTTTTTAACTTTCCTACTTGATTGAAAGTTATATTCAAGTAAAGCCGTAAACGTAAAAAAACCCACAATACGCTTAAACGTTGAAAAAAAACCCCACCCGGGGAAAACTTAAATTAGGTAATAATAATTACTACAGCTTTGAATATCGAAGTTGATCCTTTTTAATTTTAAAAAACACTAATCAATGTTTGACTCAATACGATTATTTGAATTAAAACAGTTTTATGTAACAACTATAAACAAATAGGCACGAAAATTTCATTCTGATGAAAATTACATCATTTGTTCTTATCAGTTCTCGAAATATACAACGACTGTGATCTTTCTAGCGAGACAAACAATTACGTGACCACGGCCATGCATTTCATTTCATTTTTTTCCCAATACCATAAAAAGCAACTGATTTTAGAACATATTAATTTCTATATTTTATCACACGTTCATTATATTAATAACCAGAAGTTAACATGGGACAGGTATTTATTTTTTTTTGCGGAAATGCGTTTCAAATAATTTTTTTTCAAACGCGTTCGATCGATCTAAAATCTTATTTTTAATTTTTTTTCATATCAGATGCCGCAAATAACATAACAAAATTATGAAATCAAAAACAAAATTAAAATGGTAACCTTTAGAACAAGCTTATATTTGATATAGTATTTAAAAAAATACTGTTATATCCGTATTATGAAACATAACAAGAAATGAAATTTTGAAGATGTAAACGAAGTAAAACTTACGTAAACTATATTTTCAGATGTCGCCTGACGTCGCGTGAAACACCATCTCACTTAAAAAATATCATCGGACTCAACTATAACAAAGTGTACTATATCAAACGTTTGTCTTTTTAAAGGAGAATTTTATGAAATCGTAATTTTCCCTTTTATATTATACCTTTTGTGAATTGCAATATTTGTGTACTATTTCAGTAATATTTCTACCTAATTTACATAAAATTCTAAAAGCAAATTTGGGATTATTTATAATTATCTATTTCAATTACTTTTATACAGGATTCATGAAATTTTTAAAAAAGTAATACCTCTTTTACTGCCTCTAAATATCCATATGAATATTTTTGAGAACTACGAGTGAAGTATACGCATATTGGTATTATTTATCACTATGCCAAATTTCAAGTTTTTACGTAAAAAAAATTCTGAAAATATGTCTTGGAATATTTTTAGCAATAATTCTAGTAAAACCTTTGCTTTGGTTCATTATAATTCATCTTTCTAATTAACAGCGAATATCAAAACATATTGAGTAATTTCCTTTTCTTAAATTCCGTATGAATATTTTTGTTTGAGATATATGAAGGTTAATGTCTTTTATATCCATATCACATCAAGCTCCTGCATCAAACGGTTTATGGGAAAACCGGGCATGACATCCGAAACAAATGGGCGGACTTATAAATAACCTTATCAAGATTTCATTTTTTCCCATTTTGAAATGCTTCATATTAAAATCTCACCTAAAGTATGAAAAGTACCTCCTTTCCAAGGATTTAATTTACTTTTAAATCGGTAGTAAAAACCTACACCGCCATGACCTCGATTTATCACAATTGATGAATTTATTTTTATATTAGAGTTTAAATGAGACGAAAAACTAGCATTTTAAAACTGCTATGTCACATACAAGAGAAAGAGGAGATTCCTAAAAGACTGATAAATATAATGATAGAATGTGACGAAAAGTAAGAAGAAAATTTTAAAAATATCAGGACTCTGCGTAAGTTTTCACCAATAATTTTAAATTATTTCAATTAGGTTAAAGGTAATGAACACTATATTTTGGTACATTTACATAATTTATTTTTTGTTATTTTGATCATTCTTTTTCCTTATTAAAAATATTCCAAAAATGTTTCACTAATTTTCATAAGTTAGTAAAAAATTGACCAATGTGAACGTAAAACGTCAAAAACTCTGTTCAAGTAATTTTTAAAATATAAAATAAATTTTACCATTGCCATTTGAAAGAAATTACTTTTTTTTCTCATACAATATTTATCTCCTCACAAACTATATAATCCAAATATATGAGTTGTAACGATGACCGGGTAATTACATTTTTTCACGAGTTTTCAAAATAAACGTTTTATTACAATTAAAATTAAAATAATTAATCCAAATCCAAATTATCATTTTGATATATGCATACCTAATTTTTACTTTAAACGTGCCTCGAAATAACACTAAATATTTAAGATGAAAATAATTTTCTATTGTTGTAATTTCTTGTGGTCTTTTTAGATACTTGCTTTTACTTTGAAATCAAACATGCAGTAAAGTAAATCGTGCAAATGTAAAAAATATTTAATATTTGCCTATCGCAACAACCGTTCTCATTTTAGCGATAAAATTAAATGTCTTAAACGGAATCAGTGTTTATAGAACTTTAAATCGTTTAAACTTTATATCACATAAATATTTGCAATAAAAAAAATTAATTTTTCTACTCAAATCTGATTGTTAAAACCATTTTTGGTCACTAAACTTTTATGAGTTTATACAAATTTTCTAAAATATTTTGTTTATTTCTGCACCACTGTCAGTACAGTTAGTACAGCATTTAATTTAACGTCAAAGGCTTGCAAAGTTTAATATTGGTATTATCTAATATTTATTAGATAGTCTTATATAGAATGGAAATAAAAAAAGCCCAATTGAAAACCGTTTTACGAATATCGTATATGGCCTTTGCAACAATATCATTTCATAATAATTTCCTACTTGCGCCACATTTTATCATTTTACCTTCATAGATAGTGACGCAATTAACTAGAATTAATCTAGAGGTACATTATATGAACTAAAAAAATATCCTTGATTTATATTCCATATTAAATTTATATTATATTGAAATAAATATGGTATATAGAGGATAATATAAATTTACAGTGGCGTCTAAGTATAAACATTTAATTTGACACCAAACTTGTTAAGTTCTGGCTTGTACTATGATGGCTGTTTGCTGTATAAAATGTTAACTATAGATTATACTAGATGATAATATTATTTCTTCTTAGGTAGATATTTTATTATTTAAATATTTATAAATATATAATACATAGTGTATTTATGTTAAGATTAAGCTGTTAATCCGCTTGTACATATCTCGTATTACTTAGGTACATTAGTGCCATTTTACACTAAATAATTTCTGCCTGAAGTGCACGTAAAAACAAAAATTTAAAAGGTGTGGAATCTTTTAAACTATTGTTTTTCAAACATTTTTCATTTACGTGAAAAACATTTAAGCTAGAGAGGCATAATGTATATGTCGCAAAGAAAACGCCATGTATGTTTAGGAAATATTTATAGCGTGGAGTCAAAAAAAAATTAACCCAAGTTTGACGTACGGGGAGGTATTTCAAATAAGAATAAAAATTATTTCTATTGGTTACATAATTCAGCAATAACTCTTACTATAAGTTTTTATTACAATCCTTTAACTAAAGGTCTTGATGCAGGGATACATGGATAAGCAAACAGACATGAAAGTAGTAGAATATTAAAATATCTTAGCTATCCATATGAAGTAGAAAAACATTACTAATTTACGTACTTATGAACATTTATTTAATATCATTTTTATTCATCTTTTCTGGGTTAGTTTCCACGTAATTCGCCCCCTCCAAACCTACGAGAATTCTTCTTAGTTGAAAAGAATAAAGGTAAAACGTCGCTTACAAGCAACCATCATGAAGCAAAAATGGACCACGATGCATAATGCAGGACCGGAACTCTCCGTTTCATGATAATTATTGCACGCTGTAGTGAAGCATCTTCGTTTCTTACTGCGACCGTGCGTGGGTGTATTATGAAATAAAAATCGACGTTAAAAGTGCCAAATTCTTCAGCCCTAGTGCACTTTGTGCTTCCTGCCATGATTCTGAGGACCTCTTGATCTCTGAGACTCTCTAATCTTCGGTGTGTTAATATTCTTCTTCAACTTCAGAGGATTATCATAATCGAGTATATATATACATACATACAATAATATGTACATGTGTATATATATATATATATATATATATATGTATGTATATATATATATATATATATATATATATATATATATATATATAATTACACTTATACTTAAAGTACGCTTCTATTTGATAATTGATGAACTCGGAACAAAAGTACATGTTCGTAATAACGGCCGATAGCGACGATACATTGAGAATCTCTGGGTAGACAATAATAATTATTACGATATAATCATATGAAATTCTATGTTTGGCTTATACCTCCTCTACTTACATGAATCAGTATAGTTGGTATAGAAATTAATTTAATATCAAAGGCTTGCGATCATTATTGGTATTCAATAATCATTTTAGATAGTCTTATTTAGAATGAAAATAAATTAAAACCGATTCAAAACCGCTTTAGGAATACAGTAAATGGTCTTCGTAACCATATTAAAAAAATACTTCATTCTCTGGAAATTTAATTCGAAAAAATATAATAATAATTTTAATTAGGCACACAACAGGCAGAAGTTTATTATTATATTTACTTTGTATATAAAGCAGTATTTTATAGTTACCTTTCTATACTTCAAAACTATAATTTAATGAATATTTTATTGCAATTTTTCGATAATTATCTAAGTTTCATTATATTTTGGGATATCCGTACATTTTATAAGAGTAATACATTATCGTACACCATAACCAGACAATATCACAAAATTAAGTGACGGAAACGGCCTGTTGAAAGTGGGACTTGCATATTAGCCACTCAGGTAATATTTTTAATATTGTCCGAAAATACAGGAGAAGAAACATAAAAGTTAATTTCACGACGAGAGATCCCATTTACGCTAAAAAAAACTTCAAATATTCATTAATACATAATATTATGTTGGCAACTATTAAATATATCAATTTTTTAAACCACTACTGGAATGTTATTATGTGGCATCTTTTATTCAGATAGCAACTGAAATTTTGCGAGTAAAGGACAAATTTAAGTGAGTAAAGGCAAAACTTTATAAAAAGGATCATGAATGGAAATCTCTTCCATTATGGACGCATTAAAAGCGAATAGCAATCCAAGCAACACGCCATATATGCGTAACCAATCAAGATAGCCTCACAGTTCACAGCCAGGCATTGTTTCTAAAGATTCAAAAAAGGAAATTTTGATCTTCCAATTCATTCTTATTTAGGGAGATTCCCACCAATTGAATTTAATAAAATCAAAAAAACGTATCGATACAAATCGATGTCCAGTCTGCATCACGTAGCAAAGCTTTCTAGAAAAACTTGATGCTTTTGGAGAGAAATGAAAATATTCTGTTTCGCTACCGTATGAAGTGACATTCAATTTCAGAAAAAGAGCGACGTATACATGAAGAGAGTTCACCTTAATTAAACCTCTGGCTAAATAAGATATTTTAGAACAGGAATTTCCTAACCCATTTTCTTACCCATCACAATCTACGAATATCTGGTTCTCGGAATAACGCCAATTTTATTTGTTGCCTAGTTCACTTAGGCATTAAAAACCTAAAAATGCAGTTGAATAATAGTTTATAAACAAAACCATAAAATTAATCTAATTTAAAAGTGAATCAAGTCCGAGAAATTAAGAGAGCTTTTTAACTCCAATGGCGAACGAATTCAAAGTAATTATATAATTATACGTCTATAGTCCATCCACACTCTCTCCCGCTCTAGCGTCATTTGCTTAGGAAAATTTTCTGAGTAATCTTAACTTGTGAGGCTTATTCTTGTTAATAATCGCGTAGAATATAAGTTTTCAATATTTAAACTACATAAAGTTGGTGGAATGCATTTATTAAGGAAATATAGATGGTATATACAATTAATGTTTTAGAGTGTGTATATATTGCATATATTTTAACAATAAGAGGGGTTTCGCTCTTTTTATTTCGATTTTCTTTTCTATAAAAAACCTATCAAATTTATAAGCGATCCATGTATTATTATATTATAAATAATTTTACATACTGTATAAAATCTCGCATTTGTTTATATCTATACATGCAACATAATCAAATTTAGGGTTTAAAAAAGAAAAAAAAATCACGTCGATAAATTTAAAAATCTAAATAATAAAACAAACAACTAAAGTAATTCCAAAACGGGCGGTCTTTTTACAAAAAAATTTTTGGGTAAAATTATTATGTTGGGTAATTATTATATTCACGTAGTAAAAACAATAAACATAAAGAATATTCGAATATGTCAAGTTAGCATATATGGGTAAATTTTCGCTGCATCGAATTCCATAAATATAAGTTTAATTCAACGGTTCTTTTCTCCTATTGGCTATGGTATAAAAGCTCTTAACTTTTAATAATATGTAGTCTTTATAGTTGTTATTGAAATGTATCCCTTGAAAACATAATATTATCATATTATCCGCACTGAATACTTTATAATATTTGCCTGTTATTTTGTATGTGTTAACTTAGTAATAAATGTTTTACAGACTTTCCAATTGACTGAAAACTTGAAACTTGGCACACATACCTGTTCCTAATTACAAAACATGATGATTATAATGACGTAATAAAGGATCTTTTTAGCGGTGAATAACAAATCCATTAAATGTGAGCTCGTTTCGTTTATCATTTTTTACTTTTCTTATATTAATACAAGCTTTTATTTCTAAAACTTGTTTTTGTTTATTAATCAGAATTAAATCATTTACTTTAGTCTATGCATATTTTATATGCTGAATCAAAGTTCTTGAACCAAAACACAAACCGCCAACGAAACCCATTAAGAAAATCCGTCGCTGTGAAAGCTCTAAATATAAATAGAAAGAAAGTCAAAAAGACAGTAATTCGACTCGAATGTAGAAAAGTCGGCTAACTTATTTAAAGCAAGAAGGTTGCGCACTTGTCTCCAAGTATCATTCAAAGCATTTGTCGGCATATCTCACCGACGGGGCATATCGTGGAACTTGCTCTATGAACTCAAACCTCTAATTAAGAATAATATTATTGACTAGACTGTAAACATAATATTTGTGAGATTGATGTTTTCTGACCTAGAGAGTCGTTGAAGAATGAGGAGGAAATTCCAGCAAATCTCCAGTAAGTTTTCTAAGTCGTAATATAGTTCCGTTTGTGTTTCGCTACGTCCTTTAACTTAGAAAAATAAAGACGGGATATGCAAAATACTAAATTTAATTTCCATAATGTATTTGTGTATTTAGGTGAAAAGTCCTTTTTCTTATAAACGCCTAAGTTTTTGATGTGTCAAATATTATACATTGATTACCTTAGTTTGGTTTTTATTTTACCTTGAGCTATTTTTATAATTTCCACTTTTTTGGATAACAAATTAGAAATTTTTATCTAAGGATAATTATATATTTGGTAACTATAACAGCATCTGACATATTTTCTTTTCCCTTTTGGTAAAAACCTTAAAAAGTTTGTTAGTAAATTAAAACTTATCTAATGAAAATAAAATTTACTTTTATGAAAGCTACAATCTATGAGAAAAACAAATGAATGAATTATTTAATTCTCAAAATATTTTAATAAACATTTTGTCTATTACTTTTTAAAACAAATATGGTAATTCTATTCTCTGCGATATATTGGCATAAACTAATTAGAGTTTAATAGGTATTCTTTTTTTTAAGTAATATTTCTTTTGTATTTTTTTACTTTGAACTATAAAACGGACTTATATGGATTCTCCACATAAGTGTACATCATGGTTCCATTAGATTATCTACTATATTTCGAAACTAAATAATTATATATAATGAGTTTCGAAAATAACAACAGCTGGTCTTTTATGAGTCTTAATACCACAGCTAATATTTCATAATTCTTGGCTGCTAATAGCCATTAAAATAAAGAAATATAAACATTTACACTCAAATCAAATTTGTATAGATTCTTGTGATTCTATCATTGTTACCATCAAATTCGCCACTTTACGTATTAAGTGAAATACATATTATAATTATTTATGTACATAATGAGAATTTTATTGACATACGTAATAACAATAATACAAGCAGTAACAATAGTTCCAACCATCAATAATAATATTTTGTTTTCACACAACGTCGATGGCACAGTGAAATTTATTTACGATACGAAAATAATAATGTGCCCAATGTGATGAACATATCCAAGCATGGTTTTCCCGACATGACTGTTATTCATTTCACCTACGCCCATTGCTCATGCATTACAAGTGCGTACAACTTAAATATACAAAGGAATCGAAAAGAAACAATTTTGGACCTAAATGTTTCAAAAAATACAGTGCAGCTAAATTTGTCTTTGTCTGCTGAACGAAAATATTTAATTTCATCCCAGCTGGGCGTAAACCATTCGCCTTCAGAATTCCCAGGCCAGGATTATATGGGACTACTAGGTAGTTGATTTCTTCAAGTAAAATTCATTACAGCACGAGACGGGGCTGACTCCTAAGTTCACCCTTTATATTTTTTATTCAATTTCGACATGTCAAGTGGGGTTCCCTCAATTGCATCTTAACAATGGAGTGACTGGTACCGGAAGACACCGCGTCAAAATTTTACGAAGCGGTTTTAAAATGAAAAAATAATCCAATCGAATGTGCAAAGGACGGTCTATTAATATTGAGTAGGTATACACCATGTCTATTGATTTCGACAGCCTTAGCTTGTAATATTTCATATTTTATCTTTATGACAAATGTTTAAAATATGGAATGATATAAAAGAAAAGGGTTGTTGAGAGAATAAATGCACTTATTATCTTTTAGAATATCTCTTGTATCTACCTCAATGTGATATTATGTAAATAAAAATATCAGTAACTCGGACTAATAGCTCGAATATCGAATAAACCTTTTAATAAAAAAATAACACGAAAACAAGGAAAATATTTGCTGTTCATGTTACAGAAATATTGTGGTAATTGCTATCAAGATTAGGTCCTATTTATTTGACAATATCTCGTTATCAATTGATTTTACTCTCATGTATCCTATGTCCATCAACAAGTTTAAATATTAGGTCAGTTATTTTACAGTTGAAAAATGTTTATTATTTCAACTTTTACTGCCAGAATTGTCGAAAATTATTTTAAAATCGACTAAATCATAATTAAATTATAGAGTAAAAAAAATATTTTTTGATAATATAATATCTGAGAATAATAAAACAACCAATTTATTTCAATAATCATCCTTTTTTATACATATAAATATAACTAGTTGGTGGTGCTCCACCAGCTAGTTATATTCATCACCAGCTAGTTATAGTCATGGTCATTACAAACATGTTCTTTATTTTGAAAAGTGTTAATATTTTTCTTGTTTTTCTTGTTACTTAATAAAAAAACTTTCAATCGGGTTTTTTAAATATATTACATGAAATGGCAATATTAATGAAACATTTCGTCATTTAATTTAATATATAAACAAAACATCGCAATTTCATGCCAATATTCAAGCAATGCCTATTTGAACATAGTGGAAAAATTGTTTCAATATTATTTGTTTCAATATAAAAATATGTCATACTAAATTCGCCATTTTGACGTTCTTCGGTTTTTTTAGAGCCAATGTCGTTTGTGATTTAAAAAAATGCAATGGCTCTCTAATTCCTTATAATTTCGTGAGTGCGCAAAAAACGAATACTTGTACATGATCAAAAACATACAACTACCCACTTTTGGGCTTTGATAGAGTCAAGTAAGCACATATATGTGTTGCGTAATATATATATATATATATATATATATATATATATATATATATATATATATATATACATATATATATATATATATATTTATATATATTAGTAGATATTTAATAGTATAAACTAAAGTTTACATGTATTAACACAGTATTGACAGATCAGAAATTGGTGCTGGATAATACAGTATACATTAACATTATACAGCACATACGTGATGGTATAGAATGGACCACGTTACCTAAAGTTATCAAGTCTTAACATTGCACTGACATGTCAAGAATTAGCGGTTGAAAACACAATGTACAATATCACCTCAATACTGAATAAAATGGAACAATAAGCATAGCATTACCAAATTGTTAAGTAAATAATTATATATTAAACAAAGTTACTTGACTTTAAGCATTAGTATTTAACTCTGACATTGTAATTTTCCATTCATGAGTTTATTTCTTGTCAGGGCGCTTGTGAGTTTATCAGCACATTTTTTATATATTGTAGCAGGTTTTGATTCCATAATTTATATCAACAATTTTATTTATTTAATAATCTCATGTACACAAGCATTTACATAAGTTTTCAATTTCTTTTATAATTTAAAGATGTAAAATCGAACGAACCTTTATTTTAGCATAAGTGATTATTCCTTTCTGTCATTATGTAACGTGGTTGTTTGTTTCTTAGCTTCACCCTTTCAGTAATTAATAAAACGCCGTCATACAAATAATTAGATGAATCATTGTATTACAAGAATATCATATTTTCCACGCCGCACTCCTCTGATCTCTCACCTTCTGACTATCATCTATTTCACTGGTTTTCTAATCACTTATGCAATTTAGAACTTAAAAACCGCAAGACTGGCTGGAATAAACCAAGTGCGAGAAAACTCCGACGCCTAACCTTTAAACTTCGACGCCTAACGAATGTAAAAATTATACAAACTAATTTTGTAATTATATGTCTCTACTCCACATTCTCCCGTGTTCCAGCGCCATACGCTTCCGGGAAAGCTTGTGAGAATTTTAAGTCTGGCAATGTTATTAATGTTTATAATCGTGAAGATTATCAGATTCGGTTTCATTGGTTAAACTCGATAATATTGCTGAATTCTATTAAGTAACTAACAACCTGAATACATTTGCATTAATCCGTATCACTGAGAAAGTCTTACCTTCTAAAAAGAGTATATTGTCGTCATACAGTATTAATTTATTACTCTCAATATATTTTAATTAAATTTTCTAAATTGTTACTTATATTACTTATGTTACACTATTATTTGTGAATATTCTTAAGCACTGATTAAAGGGCATTTTCACTTATTTTTTGTTTCGATTGTATTCCATAAAAAAAACTGTAATATGTGCAGACAACCAAACAATGAATGCATTGTCATAGTAATTTTAATTTTGTCTATTTTTTACCTAGCGCTTTCTTATTCTTTCTTGAACAAGTCAAAAGACGAACAAGTAACTTGTTGGTTGGTTCGTCTTTTTTTTAAACTATCTAGATATTTCTTGTTTTTCTCCAGATTAGTGATAATTTAAAAATATGATTTTATTGCGTTTATTACCTAAAAACTAATAACTAACAACTGAAGTGTTCGTAAGACGGGCACGTATTCTATAAAAAATTCTATAGCGAATATTTTATGTTAGAATAGTATATCCATATAATAAAATAATACAAAGGATAGTTAATTCCGTCAAGTATTGTAGCAAATCTGTGCTCATTTTTTTTTAACGTTTTTTTTTCTGCAATAGGCCATGGTATACCCAGCTTGTATTTTTGTTAAGGACACTAGATTTGAATGTCGGAATTTACATGAGGTTTAAGTTTTACCTGACAAATTTAATATTTGTATGCTTTCCTAGCAACATAATACTACTAAAGACATATGATTCAATATTGTCTTTTATCATAGTAATCGAAATTCGGAGACAAAACTGTTTTGTAGTATGGACGATATAGTATTACCCATAATTTGTATCGAAATGTTTAATTATTGAATTCAGACGTAGCGTAGTACATCAAGGTTACTCATAACTTCTATGTAGCATGTCACTTAAATAAAAAAAGTATCATAATTATAATAAAGTAGTTTTTAGAAAATCCAAATTCATCAATTTTCCCGGAAAGGACTGATAAAGAGGCATGAAGTAAATAACGGGTGTTTTTTAGAGCTGTACCACATTAAAATGAGAAAAAAAATAGATAAAAATCATGATAAAAGTCACGGAATTAGCTTTATTGAAAAAGTTGTTCTATACCATTTGTGTTTTAATACAGTATCATAATTGGCATATGGGAACTGCGGCTAGCTCAAATGAAGCGCAATTTGGAAGTCAAATTCTTGGCTCAACACATATTTAAACACACACAGCATAAAATTGTTTTTCCATAAAGCTAATACCATAGCCATTATCATGATATTTATCTCCTTTTTTTTAGTTTTAAAGTTGTATTGTATGCTTCTAAAAACACCTGTCAGGTAACGTGTTATTTCTGATTGAATACTATTGCTTTATTATTACATTAAAACTTTCTTTTAACTTTTTTTGCCTGTGTCTATTACAATCTTAGTAACCGATTTTCGCCCTCCTATTGCTTCGAATACATGAAACATGGGACACATACCTTCTTCCGATGACAACACTTGTAAATGAAGATGGAGTCAGCATCTGATGATGAAGGTAGAAAGTATGCATGGGATATCCTTAATGGTGAAAATAGGCCCAACAAATTTCAACTTTTTTCACTTCTCTTGATAAATTAGATGCGTTTCTTACATTCAATATATCTAGAATTATTTTTTGCAATATGATTTTTTATTTGATATATATATATATTACGTATAATAATTAACTTCAAAGAAAATTGTTGAGAATTAGACAATTTAATCAGTCTATGTTTTATAGTTGAGTCAAAGTCCTTCAACGAACACACGTTAACTAAATCCGACGTTGAGACGGCTGTGGAAATAAATCAGAGAGAAAGTCAATAAGACAGCGTTTCTACTTAAAGAAAGGAAAGTTGACCAACTCGTGCTGTAATTTATTCCAAATATACACAATTGCGAACTTATCTTAAAATTTAATTCAAAGCTGGAAGTTGGCGCGTCTCCTCGGCGTGGCCGATTGTGTCACTCATACTCTGAACTTTACCCCCCTCAATTTATAAACCTTATTATTAACTATTACAAACATTTCATTTATGGTATTGAGGTTGCTCGGGTAAGGGAGTCATTGGGAGAGGAAGGAAGGAATGTCAGTAAAATTCTTGCCATTATATTAAGCCATTTAAATATTAATATAATTCCGATTTCGCACTACCGTTTCATATGTTTCATATATCATGATAGGTAGGTACTACTATAATTTTTTTGTGTGTAAATATATATATATATATATATATATATATATATATATATATATATATATATATATATATGTATATATACATAGAGAAATAAAAGCTGTTATTGATACACTTGATATCAACAAGGCACCTGGCTATGACCTAATAACTGCCAAAATTCTAAGAGAGCTCCCAGAGGAAGGAATTTCATTCGTCACAATCCTGTACAATGCAATCGTACGTACGTGTTCGATTCCTCCTCAGTGGAAAGTGGCCCAAATAATAATGGTCCTCAAGCCTGGCAAAAATGCTGTTGATGTGAAATCTTACAGACCAATTAGCTTGCTACCAATTACTTCCAAGGTTATGGAAATTGTATTTCTGCAAAGATTAATGCCACATATCTATGATAATAATCTACTGCCTGATCACCAGTTTGACTTTCGTTAGAGACATGGAACCATTGAGCAGGTCCATCGATTGGTCAAAAATATCCATAATGCCTTTGAGTCAAACCAATATAGTTCTGCATCTTTCTTGGACATATCCCAGGCATTTGATCGGGTATGGCACGAGGGACTGCTGTTTAAAATTAAAAAGAACCTACCCATAAATTACTACAACTTCATCAGATCATATCTACACAACAGACACTTCTACGTTAAACAGGGTACTGAAACTACGTCTCTCTATCCGATCCAAGTAGGAGTTCCCCAGGGAAGCGTTATGGGCTCAATACTGTACCTGCTTTACACAGCCGACCTCCCAGTCACAGAAGGTGTTGTTACGGGAACTTTTGCTGATGACACAGTAATTCTCGCAGCAGACCACGGACCAGACATAGCCTCACAAAAGCTTCAAACAAGCCTTGACCAAATATCACAGTGGCTGCAAGATTGGCGAATCAAAGTTAACGAAACAAAATCAGTACAAGTTACTTTTACTACTAAACGAGATACGTGTTCGGCAGTAAACCTAAATGGAGTACAGTTACCGCAAGCCGATTACGCGAAATACCTTGGCGTATATCTCGACAGACGTCTGACATGGTCCAAACACATCCTGACCAAATGGTGTGCAGCGGGCCAAAAAGTGCGAAACATGTACTGGCTCCTTAACAAAAACTCTCAATTTTCGCTCGAAAATAAACTATTAATTTATAAATGCACGATCAAGCCTATATGGACTTACGGCCTACAACTGTGGGGAACCGCGACAAAATCAAATATTGAAATACTACAAAGGTTTCAATCAAAAACGGTAAGAATGATAGCTGGTGCACCCTGATATGTCACAAACAACAGACTCCATTTGGAGCTTGGCATAAAATTGGTCCAAGAAGAAATCTCAGAGATGATACAGACATACAGAGACCGAATCGCTCGTGTAATTCATAATTATGACTCTTAAATCATCGCGAAAGTGTTAAAACTCACCGGACATTTTTTTATATTTGTGGGCAATTTATTCTGACAAAACAGCAGCATAACATTACCGAATTCATAAGTAACGATATTACATATAATTCGGCCTAACAATCGCTAACCAGGACAAATAGTGGGTCCCGCATAAAGTTTGTGCGACATGCATTCGTGACCTGCGAAATTAGTCAAAAGGGTAGAACAATACTTTTGATTTGCAATTACCTATGTTATGGAGAGAATATCAGAAGAAGAAGAAGACTGTTATTTTTGGTGCTGCAAAACTACACCCTATAATCCTAAAACAAAAAAGGACTAGATATATCCAACCGTGCAATCGGTAACGCGACTCGAAGTTGCAACGCCATCACCTCCATATTTAGAATCAGTCCAAGCTGACAAACATGACCGGTGATGTCTAAGAGGTATCTTAACCTAAAGCTTAATTTGAGCCAAGCGCAAGTGGAACACAGTTATTTTCATAGTGAGAACTGAACGATTTAATGAGAGATCTAAGTCTGCTTCTAGATGCAGCTGAACTCCTCGGGTCAAGACTATTGGAAAGGAATATGCTTGCTCCTGACACCTCATTGCTTCGGTATCACAACATAAAAAAAGGCTTTGTCCCACATTTTTGCTGAATATTGTGATCTAGTGTATTGCAAAGACATTCCTGGTTTAGTGAAAATGTTAAACACGGAATAAGACGCGAATGAATGGAGGTTGTTCATAGACTCATGAAAGGGAAGTTTGAAAGTAGTCCTTTTGCATAATGGCAATAAGTATGCTTCGCTGCCAATTGCCCATTCAATTTATTTCAAAGAATGCTACGATAATTTGAAAAATGTGTTCGATAAAATAAAGTACATGCAACATGGTTGTATGGTCTGCGGAGGTTTGAAAGTTATAAGTATGCTGCTTGGTCAACAAAGTGGCTACACTTACTACTTTATTATATTTTATTTTCTCTGTAAGTAAAATAGTCGAGACAGAAGACAACATTGAACGAAGAATGAGTAGCCACCGAGAAGTGAACTAGTTCCTGGAACCAAAAACGTTGCAAGGGAAAATATAATTCCCCGGGAAAAAGTTTTGCTACACTTTAAACGTAAAACTGGGAATGATGAAACAATTTGCTAAAGCTCGGAATAAAGAAGGTGAACGTTTTAAATATCTACACCAAATTTTTCCATCTCTATCTGAAGCCAAATTGAAGGAACATATTTTTGTTGGCCCGGACATAAGAAAATTGATGAAAGACTCAACTAGAAATCCTTTAAGGAAGTATTGAACAATTTCCTTGAAAACCATAAAAGTCCAACATATGAGGGAATTACGAAGAATATGATTGAAAATTTCGGAAAAAATATGTTGTTCGATGAGCATTAAACTTGACTTCCTTAATTCGCACTTGGACTACTTTCCAGATAACTTGGCAGCTTTTAGTGAAGGGGAAGGGATTTCATTGGGATTTGATAGAGATAGAACGTTGCTATCAGAGAAGGTGGAATAAAAAGATGATGGCAGGCTATTTTTGAGCGAGATGATGCCGGACTTTAAGGCGTAAATCTGACAATCGAAGCTTCAGTAAAAAAAACGAGACACACAGTATTTCACATTTCTAATTTATGTATTAACGTCATTTAAATGTATTTGTAACATTTTAAGATCATGTAATGATTTTTTTATTGTAATATATTTTTTTTAATTAATAAAATTGGCTTTTTTGCGTTTTCATTCATTGGGTTTTTCCAAAAAAAAACTGAGGGTGATGGGAAAAATCTAAGTACATATTCGGAATTAGCGCACCAAAATACTCTAAGATAAACTATCAAATTCGACAAGGAAAAATAAAAATTTGTAAACACTAATTTTAATCAGTGTTTTATCCGAATTAACTTATTAACCATAAGGCCTAGTAAACTCGGAAAAAAATTGTAAGCGCTGAATAACTGATTTCTATTAGTTTTTTTAGAATCTATGCTAATGCCATGAGGTATTTTATTAAAATACGTGCTACTGCATGGCGCAGATTGCCAAGCTAAAAAAGAAATAACTGGTCCATTCGATACTTTGACGCATTTGTAAATTATTCACACTAAGTGCACGAAGATCCTTCAAATAAAATAATAAATCTCTTATTAAAATATAGTTTAACGTAGTATATTGTATTCAAAATCGGAAAATTAAACACCTTTTTCACAGAATATAATTAAGACAACAAATTTTGATTGAAGGGATTCGCATATTTCCGGAGTAAGTTTTGTATCAGTATTGCAACATATAAATAGATGGCGAAAGCTGTATATTAAATCTTTTACTCACATACGTTCCCAGTTACCTCAAAAACGGGGTTCATTGTAATTTTTGAAGGCGTCTTTTTATGTTATAAGACTAAGGTCTAATTCCGGGGCGCTTATCGAAACGGGGGACGGAGCTGCAGGCTTAAACTAGGATATAATGTACATTAAAATATGTCCGCCATTACTGAGTTTGAAATATAAAGACGTTAATTTTTTCTTATGGAATGAAATTGTCTATGATATTGGTAAATGTAATATTTAAAAAAAAGATGGACAGAACGAGATAAAATTTAATGTCTGAGGCGTGCTAATTAAACACTAGACATGTGTTATTTTAATAATGCACGTATTACAACAATGCAAGTGGATAAAATTAATTTCTTGATGTGCAGAGTTAATTAACGTGCAATTTATGTTCCGTAATTAGAGTAATCACTGACAATTTTTGTAAATTTATTTAAAGTACATATCAATATCACTCATCTAAAATCTATGTAAAATAGTCACGTCCCAACTTTCAAATATGACTAACTATAACGCTCGTGTAATAGTCATTTGCGCTTCAGGCGTAAGGTTATATTTAGAGCGGCGAATATTATACTCAAATATTTTTACATATCAAAGAAATATATGCTATTCTCAGTTAAAGATTATCAAAAGAAATATTTGAAAAACAAAGCTTTTAAAAGTTGATTAATTACTTGATAGAGCAACAAAACCTTTTAGTTGTGTACACAAAAATGTAACAAGTAATCATGTCGTTGATAGACATTAGCTTAAATTGATTAATATTTAATTACTTTATTCGATCTACCTATATTCGACATAATTATTTACGTATACTTTGTGAAGTAATTAGTTTCCCACCTTGAGATAGGTATATATTAAATGGGAATTTGTAACATGATTATAAGTACACTGATAATTTATGTTATATTTCTAGCAAAAAATTATTCAGAAATTAATTCCGAAACATACAATAAATAAAAAATAGATAGATAAGTCTAATAGGATTCGCACTGCGATGGTTCTGCAGATATTTAATGGCATATACAATTTTGAACTTGTGAACTAATTCTAATATATGGTTTGATATCTCTTCTACTGATGAAAAGCAAGGAGGTACGTTGAACCGCGGGAGCTTATTCCCTTTTCCTTACGTATTTGTATCATATGCTGTTGCGCAAAGTTTACGAGCGTTGTTTTGAAAACGATGTTCTGTGTGTGCCAATTTTTCGAAAATCGTTGGTCGTAGCGAGCTGGAACAAAGGACAATATATGTTAAATTTGAAAGTCCAATAAGCTAATTATAAGAAGCTGTCATAAAAAAAGAAACAAGAAGACAATGCACAAGTAAGGACTGGTGCTTTCATAATAATTACCGCAAACACTCAGGAAGCCTCTTGGTTTCTCATTGAATAACTTGTTTAAAAAAGCATACTAATTTTCAGAGAAGAACGAATGCATTGTCTCAACAAAGTGTTACAAAAAAGAGGAAAGAGATAAGATAATAACAAAAATATTTACAGTAATTTGATCTCCACATAATCTTAAAGAGGGGCTTTCAAAAACAACAATTGTTATGCTCTGATTAAAAGTTCCAATCTAAAAATTTTGAAGATACCTTAGGCAAATCGAATATTAACTTATCTTATGCCGTTTTAAATTAAAAATAAGAAATAATTTTTAGCAAACAATGTCTCCTGTACCGATTGATATACTTATTTATGCTTTCTTCTTCATAAACTTGTTTACGATGACTTCATGTCGGTTAGAATAGAAACCCACGTCATTTATAGTCTCTGAACCTAACATGAATTTTGACAACAATTATCAATAATATTATTTTCATTATTACAGATTTATTCAATTTAAACACTTGCCGATTAAATCAAATATTCCTTGACACAGTAGCTTTAAAATATCTAAAATATAAAAGGAACATAAACTACATTTTGTGAGGTTTTTATAAAAACGTGTTAGCTATGTTGATGTGCGTAACTGCACAAGTGTTTTGGTTTCTAATATTTCACAGTTATCCGCCTGACGCCACATAAATAATTTAAAACATTTTTTTTTATTTATGTAATAAATAAAAAGGTCTATTTATATATCCTCGGTTAAAATTACCATTTTTCTTACAGTTATTTATTGATTTGCTAAACGAATTTACTAATAAATATACGTAAAATATGTAATAAACCTATTATATATGTGTAATGCTATTATACAAAGTATTTCCACTGTATTATTTTTAAACATATTATCAAGTCCTGTACTCATTATTAGTATTACATTCAATATTCGCAAAATATCCATGGTTGTCTTTTGTTCGGCGTGAGAGAAGTACACAAGTAAGATAAATACTTCAACCTCACTATAATTTTGGAGTCACATCAAATTTGAAATTCATATCCAGTTAGGTTTAAGCTGTGCAGTTTCGTTTGCGTTAGTAGCCAGCGAGTAGTATTTATATATGTATATATATATATATATATATATATATATATATATATATATATATATATATATATATATATGTACTTTATTTTCTTTTTTTCTTTTTTTTTTTTTCTAACCGACTCGTGTTCATTTTTAATCTACATGATTTTTAATCTACATTGTATAGTATTAATTTACTCTTCAACAAAATAATTTCACATAATGTCCCGCTGAAAGACGAACACCCGCTTGCAGCTCAGGAGACAATTTTCCTGTAGCCATTGTGGCTAATTTTAAATGCATGTGAATGTTCATATAATCAATAATAATGGATGTGTTAAAAATAATTTCTAATTAATACTACTTTTTAGCGTCTATATTCTTCTCTATTTATATTCGTCTATAACTAACTTCATTTTCAAACTATGAAATATTATTATTTCAAATCACTTTATTTTGCATTACCTTCAATAATGTTAATAAAGGTATCGCTGTTGCCGGTTGATTGAATTGTAATTGTTTAATTTCATGGAATATTTAAAGGAAAAAGTTTCATTTAAAAATATACAGGTCTTTAGATGAAAATAATATTGTTTCGGAATCTTAAACTTCCCAAATAAAAAATTTACAAAATTAGATAGATAAATGCATACAATACAAAAAATACCTTAAATATATCAGGACCACGGCAAAATGCCACGCCCAGCTTTATGATCTAATTCTCATTCTAGGATTGTACCCTTAGTGAATATTCGTTACATAGCTATGGCGTATTTCAATTTTGAGAAAGTTTTCGATATTCTTTTCGACTTACAGATATTGGTTTCCATCCGATCTTAACGTTTATTTTTAAACGTTATTTAACTGGTGATTTTTCAAAGTTATTACTAAAATTAATATTTTATACTCACATTCAGGAACATTTCTTTTAGTAAAGTTGCTTGTCTGTACGATTGATAATACTTTATGCTCGCAGATGATTTTCTATTGCATATCGTAATCTTCTATATTTACGGTATAAGGGTATAAATCATGATTTAGGTACTGAAATTGAATATAAAAATTTGTGAGTGAATTATCCGGACAATGAAACTGTATGGTTAAATACAACCATACTCGCGATCATATCAGTTATTAATATATTATTCAAAAACAATATTTTAATACGACATCGGGTACATAGCTTGTAAGCCTTTTCTTAATCTTAAATTTATTCAGTTAATTTTATGTGATTATACTAAATTATTTTACGTGTTTATACCAAATTATTTTACGTGATACGTGCTCATTCATTATTTTTAAAATAAAATGGATTAAATCGAAATAAAATTTTGCTCTGTTATAGTATAACTTTATGAAAGTAGGTTTTTGTATGTAAAAATAGTTGACGTATAAATTGGTACAGTTACTTATTTTAAAAATAAACAACACATTCCAGTAACATTTAAAAGGTAAATATTGTGTGCGAGAATTTTTTGAAACGTTTATCGCAATCTATTTGCAAGAAACTAGTCTAATTAAAATTTCTAGATTTTACAAATCCATAGTCGTAAATTAGAAAAGTGTGGGAGATGCACATCACTTCAAAATTTAATATTTTGCTAACGAGACTGAAAAATAACAAAAATAATTGCGTTTCAACACGCATATATTGATACTCCCAAGGGATGCGCGGGCACGTTTAATTTGAGTGTATAATTATACTTTAATATTTGCCAACATGTTTATATAGATCATCTACTTGTAAAAATTTCTTTCTCTTAAGGGTAGTATATATATATATATATATATATATATATATATATATATATATATATATATGTGTGTGTGTGTGTGTGTGTGTGTGTATATATATAACGATATAACATAAATTTGGCATGAATCTAGTCTAAACCAGTTTTAAGGACTTGCTAATATGTTTGAAAATAAAGTGGAAATACTTTGTATAATGTATTTAATAGGTTTATTGCATATTTTACGTATATTTTTTTAGTAAATTAGTTTAACAAATGAAAAAGTAACTGCAAGAAAAATGTCTTAAATTAACTATGCGGATTCATGTGGATAACTGTGAAATAGTAGGAAGCAAAACACTTGTGCAGCCACGCGCATCAACATAGCTAACACGTTTTTGTAAAACATCACAAAATATGGTTTATGTTCCTTTTATATTTTAGATATTGTGAAGGTACTATGTCACGGAAACACTGATTTAAGTAGCAAGTGTTTAAATTATACAAATTTATAACAATGAAAATAATATTAGTGATAATTGTCAAACTTCATGTTAGGGTCAGAGACTATAAATGACGTGGAATTCTATCCTAACTGACATGAAGTCATCATACATAAGTTTATCAAGAAAAAAACATTAATATTTATAAAAATGTCGGTAGAGTGGTGTATTTGTCACTCCTATCCTGTCACACCTCTATTGTCACTCCTAAATTGCGACTTTAGTTATGTTTATGTATATACATTACATCTCCTTGTTTGCCACCACCACAATTTTTTATGCAAATAAAAAATCGTGTACAACTCAGTACACGAGAAAAAAGTGAAACTTTTTGGCAACTGAAATCTTGATTTTGAAGCATATTATAAAGGGCAAAATAAGTGTGAGAGAATATACTAAGTATAAATCCATATCAAGTACTAAACTCGCATAGGAAGTCTTTAATACTACATACATCGAAAAACTTATAAAATGTCATTACAAATCGATGTAAACATCTAACAAAATCTTCGTGTAATCAATTAGAAAAGTCAGAACATGGTTAAAGATCGGCGGGATGTATTGCTTCTATTATAAATTATATTTCCAACAACGATATGTACAGGTTCATTGTGAATTAATAAATAAATTAACTGGGATACCGGGCTTCGCTCAAGGAGTTGATATGAGATTGTGTGGTAGTTCGAATAAAAGGATAAAGTTTAAAATATAAAAGTAAAACAATTTTTATTGAAAATATGTTCTAACTCTTTACAATACTTGTTTATAAACATTTTTAATTTTGTTGTACGGGATACATATGTACAAATTTTTCGAATTTCCCACTCGAGAGCAAGCTACGTATAGTTGACCGTGAGAAAAGCAGGATTCTTTGAAGTTGATGCCGCAATATTTTAAAATTTATCCCTGCTCTTTGTTAATGTTAAAACTATAGGCTAATTTGTTTGGACATTGCAGTCTTTTAAATTGGAATGGCAGTTCAATAGATATCAATAGTATTTTGGGGATAAATACTGTGGATACTGTGGCAGTGGAGACTTTGTTTGCTAAAAATTATTTCTTATATTTAATTTAATTCTTAAAATTGCATAAGGAAAGTTAATATTCAATTTGTCGAAGGTATCTCCAAAATTTTTAGATTGGAACTTTTTATCAGAGCATAACAATTATTATTTTTGAAAGCCCTTCTCTCAAATTATTTTGTGTTCAAATTGCTGTAGATTTTTTGTGTTATCATCTATCTATTTTCTCTATTTTGCAACCGCTGGTAAAGACAATTCATTTAAATAAGTTACTCAATGAGAAACCAAGAGATTTCTCAACCGTTTACGCGAATTATTATGAAAGCACCAGTGAGGACTGGTGCTTTGTCTTCTTGTTTCTTTTTTTATGGCAGCTTCTCTTAGTTAGCTTATTGGACATCCAAACCTAACACATATTGTCGTTTGTTCCATCTCGCTACGACCAACGAGTTTTGAAAAATTGGCACATACAAAGTATCGCTTTCAAAATAATGCGCGTAAACTTTGCGATACAGCGTAAGATACGATTACGCGAGGAAAAGGGAATAAGCTCCCGCGGTTCAACGTACCCCGTTGTTGTTCATCGGTAGAAGAAATATCAGGCCATATATTTATATAGTGAAAAACAATATTTAAAATTATTAATTAGTTTAATAGACATATGTTTACAAGTTTAAAAGTGTGCATATAATTAAATATCTGCAGAACCCTCGTAGTGAGAATCGTACTCGACTTATTTATTTTTATTCAATGTATGTTTCTGAATTAATTTTTGAACAATTTTTTGCTCAAAATATAACATAAATTATCAGTACAGCCATAATGAAGTTACAATTTCCCATTTAAATTGTACCCATCCCAAGGTAGGAAGCTAATTAACTCGCATAGTGTACGTGAATAGTAATACGCAAAGAATTATGTAGAATATAGGTAGATCGAATAATGTAATTAAATATTAAACAATAAACGCTAATGTCTATCAACGGATGATTACTTATTACACTTTTGTTGTTCAAAACTAAGAGGTTATGTTGCTACACCAAGTAAATAACCAACTTTTAAGAGGTTTGTTTTTGAAATATTGCTTTTTATAATGTTTTACTGAGAATTATTTATTCCTTTTATATGTAAAAATATTTAAGTGTAATATTCGCTGCTCTAAATATGACTTTAACCTGAAGCGCAAATGCCTATTACACGATCGTTTCAGTTAGTCGTATTTGAAAGTTGAGAGATGACTATTTTACATAGATTTTAGATGAGTGGTATAGAAATGTACCGTCTATCATTTCTACTTATCTCATCTAGATGGAATGTGGCTTGATAATATAAATACATTTATTGAAATGGGACACTAGCATCACAAAATATATTTACATAACATACGAACTGTCGAAAGCAACATTAGATTTCGTCGCATTAATGCAGTCAACAGATTCATTTAGCACACGCCCTAATTAAGAACAGCCAGGTCAGTTATGCTTATATATTATGCTTATAAAATATTGTAAGAATATATCTATTAAATAAGTGAAACTGTATAATGTAATGTATGTGTAAATGTAATAAACATTTAAGCGCACATTTTGATTTTGTCAAACTATTTGTAAATGCATATCAATATTATTTTTCAATATAAAAATTGGCTAAGGCACATACTTTACAGACCTCAAAATGTCGTGCGCAATTTCCTTCAATATTTACTGTTATTTCCTCTATTTGTAGACCATTTTTCACTTTCGTTTTAAATGTATATTTCAATGTATTACACAAATAGTTAACAAAATAGGTATATATATATATATATATATATATATATATATATATATATATATATATATATATATATATATATATAATATATTTATTAAAAAACTACAGTTATACGTGTAAACAAAGATGTTTTAAATATATGCCTTTACATAGCTATAAAACAATTTAATGGAATTTATTTTGGTTGATAAGTATGTATGTATGTATATATTACGAAGTCATTGGAAGCAAATCATTTTCTATTTAGTTTTCTAATTATGGAATGTTATTATTTAAATAATTTCATCATTAAAACAGATACTTTCGATAAGTTTATTTCAATTTTTAAAATTAATTTTGAAATATAGCGCTCTAGTCAACAAGGTAGTATTAGCATAAACAGTAGTTTTACTCCTTACGTAAAGTTACAAGTTATTTTCATCTTGCCATATCTTCTAGAGTTTCCATTAAAATTTGAAAGATTTTCTAGACGACAATAAAATTATACTTGTTTGACACAGATACGAAATCATTTATTTTTCTACAGCTGTAAATACTTTACTTTAAATAATTACGTCAAAAATTATATATTTATAATATATATATATATATATATATACATATATATATATATATATATATATAATTATATTTCAAATATTCTTAACCGCATTCAACAAAATTTAACTAAAAATACAGCAAAAGCGAATATTTTGTTAACGTGATGGAAATAATTAAATAGTGTAGTAATGATTTTTTATAACTTCCTTACTGCTTCATAATATGAATAAAAATAAATAAACGTCACTCTAATTGGCTATGGCTAACCAAAAACAGATGTGAAACTAAGGTGAACTGAAGTAAATATGTCAGTCTTCTTGACCAACATCACAATGCTCCAACGAGAGCACGCACTCCTAGCTGTGCTACACCAGGAAACAACTGTGCGCCTTGATGAAGAAATTCATAAAAATGCTTTTAATTTTTATGAGACGCCTGGTGAACTTATTGGATTTAAAGTGAGGTTAGGAAATTTACTTTCTCTTTTTTTAAACTATACCAAGAGTAAAAAATGTAATTAATTTAATAATGAGTTAAATAAGTTGAAGCTTAAAAATAGTATTTATTTAATTCACTGTATATAAGCATTAAATGTTGAATTAAATAAATCCTATTTTTAAATTTAGGATCATAAAATTAAAAAGTTGCTCGATATAGTGTACTTATTACATTTTAAATTACGATTTGCCAAAATGGTATCAAAATTATTTTAAATCGAAATCAATATTTATGGATGATCGATTCCATTAATTTTTATTAGAAATTGTCACTCCAGCCGAAAATATATCCTTCATGTAAAATTCGGAAAACGAGTTGAATAAAATTAAGAACATTTTATGCTGACACCTAGTTATTGCCGATAAAATAGGGAATGATTACTAGCATGTAATTAGTGGAATATTCGTAATACTCAATGTAATCTAGTATTACAGTGGAGAAAGAATAAAAAGCAGAGGGAAGAAAAATTGTAAAGGAAAGTACGAAGAAAAACTATTTTTATTATATTTAAAATTATTTGCTTTTATACAAAAATATATATTTTCAATGAAAAGATGAAATTTTGAGCACTAAGCTGCTAGCCACGGGTCACCTTGCCAGTAAACCTAATAAAATTTGCTGCGCAAACTTCCAACTAACTTTACATTAAAGACAAACTTTAATTGGCTGTTCACATGCATCCCACGCTAAAAGGATTTCAAAGCGCGGTGTATAGTTTATAGTGAAGCAAGAAACAAACATTTAAATGGACGAAAACGACGAAAAAACAAAAAAATTACATTTTACACGAATGTAGTGTAGAAGATATCAAGGAATAAGGAAGTTTGGAAAACCGATAATAACTTGACCGATTACCTAATATTTGTTTCCCGCTAAATAATTCTTTCATTTAATCTGAAAAGTGTCTTTAATTTTAAATCGTTTTACTTAATAGTTTCGGTAAAGTTAAAAAAACGATCAATATCCTGATATTTTTTATTATACTTTACTAATATGACACTGGAAGGATTTTTTTTTCAGTGTAATTGACTTTCTGAAATATATATATTGTGTGATACATTATTAACGTGAAAAATATTTTCCTGGGAATATGCATGGTAACATTTCTTCATGTTACTTCAACGTGATTTTAGGTATGCAATGATGCTATACTCTTAGTTTAATGTAAAGTAATATATTTTAAAAATGTTTTGTTATTGTTTATTTTCCATAATTTTGTAATACAAGTCTTTCAGTATAAACATTAATGGTTAAGAAGAAATTCCTTCATGGTAAAAATCTTATCAAACCTTTCATGGTTTGGTGTGTAATAAATTACTTTTTATATGTAGTAGAAATACTCTTTCGAAATGTTTAATTATCAATTAACCGTTGAAAAATTATATCCCACATAAATTATTTGTACTCCGGACCTAATGGATATTAAACTGAAGAACATTTTTAAGTATAACCACATTTATCCTATTTGTCTCATTCTGTATACTTATTTAAAGGGTCACTTTTCCATTTTGATATTAACATAGGTATGAGTATTAGTTAGACTTTATATTGTTTATATTAGAAGTGATATTTCTATTACAACATACTTTATGCGGGTTTGTTAATTTTTTTGGGCCATTTGGGCTTATTTATTTATATGTACATTAGTCGATATATTACAGGTGACTTTTTCGTAACGATAAAAATTAATTTTGTAACAAAACACAAAAGATAAAGATGACGCATTTCGATAAAATCACTTTCGTTCGTCATAAGCAAATCACATTCTGGTGTAGCCGCTATCTGATGGGAAGTTAAATATGGTCGAAGACTGGAGAGTTCCTTCATCATTCGATTCTAGGGGGTGGTATAGCAAAATATGGTGATTACGTTATCGCTAAAAATAGCCAAGTACGAACAATTAAAGTTTATTCAATAATACAGGGCAGAGAATAATGGCTGGAAGATACATTTCACAGAAAGAAACACAACGTCTCTTCTGCGTTACACTATGAATCAACCTGAATACCCTTACGTATTGAAGAGGTAAGAAACAGAAAAGGGAAGTAACCATACTCTCTTGTATATAGAATCAGAGGAACGTCTTTTTTGAAGGTGTGCACTTTTAGTTATATATATTGAATATGGTATGTGTTCCACATAATGGAGCCAGATTCTAATCTGCTCTGCACTAATAAAGCTACGTCATGCGAATTGAAAATATATTTGACTATTGAGAGGACAGTAATGGATCTGAAATTACTTACGTTTGATGTCGTGCCACCCTTAGCTTAACCTATAAAACTATTTAAAAACATGAATCTAATTTCTTCAACAAATATCAAATTAATTTTACATTTAGATTTAAAATATTACTGAGTGCCATTTTAATTAAAATAATATCTAGTTTTATTCGAATCATATTGTTAGTAATATAGAAATTGCACTCAATAACGAAATTAAAGATAAAGGCAGTTTAATTTTTTAAATTATGAATACACGTAACTCAGTCTCTTGAATAAAATGTTCTTTTAAATGCAAATTTTCTAAAAATTATTTATTTCACTTAAAAACAAGTAATTTTTTTCAAAACTAATCAATTTTGAAACGAGGAAATTTCTTTCTTTTATCTATGGAAAGCGTTACAAAATAACTGATATCAAATACTTAAAAATAGGATATTCTTAGTATATATAAGTAATAATATCCTATTTTTAATTAGGTTCGTGAAAAGATATAACAAACAACAATGTTACTAAATAGTTCTCCACACGGATATTTCGCGGATAAAGAATGTAGATAAAAAATTGGGAATAACTTTTAATAAGGAAAGTGTTTAATTTGGTCTTGGCAAATAAATTTCATAGACGTGGAAAGTTTTACAAATTTGTATGTAAATTGATAGACATAGAATATAACCAACTCACCATCATTAAAAGCAAAGTAAATACTCATTTTTAAGAAGCAACTAGATAGACTCGTTAGAAACTAGATATGACCACAATAATATCATCACTAACCAGCACAATTGTTTTAACATTTTACTTGCTGAGAAAGAATACACTGCAACCGAATTTATTAAGACAATTTATTAATCTTTTTGTACCGTTTAATTAGTTAAAAATCAAGATGACAAATTTATTTCTCCCGAATTAAACTTGTTAATTTAAAATTTTTAGTGTTAAAATCATCAAATATTTCTAATTATGTTACACGAAAATAATGACAACTTCTAATGTATTTCATACAACTTTTTAACAAATTATATTTCCAAATTGAAGTTAAAGTAAAACGTTGAAACGTCAATTTAACATTTATTTTATCTCAGCTTAACAAATTTTACTAATCGGATTGAGATTAATATACCTTCGATGGAATTAACATGAAAAGTATAAAACTATAACAGGAAGAAAGGTAAATAGAACAACATTAAATATATTTTGACAATATGAGTTGCGCGGGATGAAAATAAATAATTGAAAAGAAATTAAGAGTTTTTGAAGTTTTGGTTACTGGTTTATCTTTTTTTCAACTGTATATTTCAGACTAGTTGTCTATAAAACATACAATTTAAATAAATGTTATTTACCGTTTATCCGTGATTCTCATTACGTTCAGTAGTTTAGCATTTTATTGAACTAGTCATTCAATATTTTACAAATTTTTAAATTTTATAGGAAGAATTGTTATTCACAGCATTACATTTGCTATTTACATTCATGTTTCTGTAAAAGTTGATTAATCAAATTAATGGGCAGTTTATTTGGCAACCAAACTGTCATAACCGTGAATTATTTTAGGCGCTATGATTTTGTGAAACGAACTAATTTCCTTCAACACTTTTTCCTGCGTTACATAAGAACGCTGTTAATTTTTACTGAAAGTCTCTTTGCTTATTGAGTTAAAATGTTACAGTATTGAGCAAGAACCGTAACTAGTTTTATGAGATAATTCATAGATATTTTGTATGTTATTATAAGAGTTTGCTCTTATGGAATCATCAAGTACCCTCTTCTGCTTCAACCTTGTGCGTTTCCCATAAAATCTGTCTCAATATATATATATATATATATATATATATAGATCATTAAACACGTACTTTAAAGGTTATTCCTTTTAACGTTTAGGAAATTTACATTTTTAAATTTTTGAACCATCTCGATAAATGACAGTTATGCCCACGGGAGTAATAAGGTAGAAATTAATGAGAAATTTAAATATTTGTCTTTGATAATATCTGCGAGCAAACATTTAGTACAGAAAGTTCGTCAGTTGTCAGCAATGGCTTAATTTCTCTTGAAATTATTCAATTTATGATCACTCGGATTGGAGATATTGTTCATATAAGGGAAATACAGTTCTGTGTATAACACACGAATTATCAGTAATTGTGTTATTGGTTAATAGACAGTTTAAGTTAAATATTACAAGTTGACAATATGACGTATTTTTATATTAATTATTAAGTACTCAAAAAGCTTTTGAAAAAAGATCACGTGCCATTTTAAACGAATAAATTATCCACAACGCTAATTTCCCATACTTTTAAGAAAATATTTTTAACTAGCGGTACCTTGCAACTTTAACAGCTCGGGCTGACTAGCAGTATTTCGCCTTATTCCCCCACTCACCCCAGTTTCTCTAGAGCCTGCCACCCGTGTGGCAAAAATTTTGTAAAATTTTCCACATAAACTTTCATCATCAACATTTTGTTGACATTAGAGATATGAAGATGAAATAAAAACTAATTTAGTTCCAGGATTACTAAATTTAATAAATATAATATGTACTAAATATAATAATAATGTATATATATACTAAATATAATAATAATATAAACTGTGTAAAACGCATGTAAGTTGTTTTTGAGCTAAATCTGTTTGTACAGTAGTTATATTCATTTCATAAAGACAGACCAACCGACAGACATATTTTTTTCATCATTAGATTTATTTTAATAATCGAAATTTAATAGCTGAAAATTTGAAAATAATACACAGACACTTCAATTTTATTTACCCATAAGATAAAAATTTAATTTACGTAAGTGAAACATACGTCGATGAAAGCCATATATAATGTCCACAAATGTTATTAAAACCGAAATTAAAATAATATATTTAATACAGTAGTAGTGAATACTAACATTATTTGTTCTGAAAAAAATATCACGAGAGAGAATTCCTTTGTTCCGAAAAATGGATCTAAAACCTGTTTAAGTAAATTTCATGTTGCTAAAAAGATATAATATAATTAGAACGAATTAATTGGTAGTTCTGTTCCGTGGATTTTATTACTTTATTTTCTGCCAGTCCTAATAATGCCTGTTGTCGTTAAGAATTTTTTCAACTGAATTATATATATAAATAAAAAAATAATAAAACCTGTGTAAATAAACCTAAATATTGCATATTTCTTTACATTTATACAGTGTGTAGCAATTATTTAATTTTCATTATATTCCGCCTTGTATTATGTATACAATCCTGTTTGTACAGCAATCGTTTAATTTTCATTATATTTTGGCCTAAAATGCTGGTGAGACGAACGAGCTGTCTCAGCTGTGTTGCACCAAGAGACAACTTTCGTTCGACGAAGTGGGCCATAAAAATGCTTTCAAGACGTTGGTTCTTATAGAGAGCTTTCAAAGTGTTTACAACCCTTCATTGCACCTGAATTTATCAAAACTATTTTCGACTTAACAGGAAAGAAATTAGATGGATATCCTTAATAAAGGTTAAAAGTGGATAGGAAAACTTGTTTGAATTTTGTGTTATATTAAGAAAAAGAAAAGATATATCTTTAAATAAAATATTCATCTCGAGAAATAAAACGAACAATTCACATAAAATTTTGAATAAATGGGTGGTCAAAACCTAATAAGTTTCATTTAGTTAAAAAAGACGTAATTTACGGTTTTTAATGTTTCAAGTAAACTCCGGAAATTATGAAGAAGCTTACGGAGATGACAATATTCCACATTATTTAAATGTTCTACATGTATACTGTTCAATTGTTTTTTAAGCGTCATTCATTCTTCTTTTTTCCTTCCGAATCTAAAATTATTCCAAACATAATATATCTCAGAATATAGCAGTTTCGGCATAGTCGTCTATTTGGCATAGTTCGAAGAAAAGTATGCGTAAATTTTGGTCGACTGATCACTTTATCGGCGAGTTGATGCCATTCTACCACATTTACGTACAAAATATACTTTTATTTTCATCTCCGAATCTTTTAAATCAGTGAAATGTTATTTTTAATAGATTCAGAGATAAAAAGGTCTTGCACATTTTGTGTTACGAAAATTTAATTTTTAGTTTTATAATATATCTTATCTTATATACATATTTTGCTATCTGGTAGTTTTATGTCGTTAATATTATTTATACAGTTAGCAGCAGTAGTAATTAAAAGTGTTTCAAGGAAGCAAAATACTTGTAAAGACAATTGTTAAAAGTTGTCCATTCGCTCATTACTAATATTGAAAGAGAAAATCGATAACAATACAAAGAATTTCATACGATATCTATAAAACAAATTATGGGCAAATCGGAAACGGAATTTTTTTGGGAAACTTGAAAAATTATCCTATTGGAAGTAAAATGGAAAAGCATTTACAAATCGAAGCTTCTGATTATTTCCGAGCAATACGACAGAAGAACTCTCCATACAATAACTATTAACATAGTAGATTGCCGATTAGAAAGTGACAACAACAATATATAGATTTCCCTTTTTTAGTTTACAAGAGTAAAAGCTATTGGATAAAACGTCTCTATATAAAGAATATTAGGAATATACATCAAAATGAAATTTATTTAAAATATATTCCGTTTATTAATTGTTGCAATTTTAAACATTCAAAAGATATTTAGTTCATTTTGTAAGAACTTATTTAATTATGTGCATCGGTGGAATCACGAATGTAGCTCAGAAAGAAATAATGCAAACGAAATTAAATATATTAAGTTATTTAATATTTCTTTAAATGATTTGTGTTGTCTTAACAGTACGATTTAAATATTTTAATTTCTTTCAATCATCCTTTTTTGACATTTTTCTATTGATCTCTATGTGTCTCATTTTTATGATCAGCAATTGTTTTGCTATTGTCATTATGATTCAACTTTAACTTTCAAATACATGGAATAGACGAATGAACCCATGGATTAATTGTAAAAAAACTATGACAAAGTCGATGTATAAATAAAAACGCACTTGAAATTGTTTCAGTAATTTATTGCAATGGACGGCATCAACTAAACGAAAGCTTTTACAAAACAGTGTTTCAATTTTCAATAGAGTTACAATTTTGAATCCAATTCAGGAAACTGCATTAAGCTTCATATTGACGTGTTGAATTAACCAATTTTTAAAATATATAGTAATTTTTAAAATATATTTTTAAAATATATTTAAACATAAAAAAATTACGTCATTGTATGATATTGGCATAAGAAATCAAATGTGATAAGATTAATGGCATTCTTACTTTCATAAGTAAGAATGCCATTAATTTTCGAAAGTAAAGAAAAATTTCAGTAATGAAAGTAAAGAAATTTTTCTTTGAAATTATGACCTAAGTCAAGTATTGAAAAATTTATCTGAATAATACATATCTTATGTCTAAATTAATTAACTGGGAACAACCTACCAATTTACACGACAAACATGAAATTTCTTTTAAATAAATTTTGCCTGACGTTAGTTCGTTAGTGTAAAAATACAAGTAACATATTTTCCTTTATTTATATATTTTTAAATTTACAATAAATAATTAGATGATAATAATTTAAGTAGTAATTTTCAAATCACGAATTTGCCTGAAGTATACTTCTTTGCCTGAAGAATAATTTCGGCAAAGTGAATCAAACAGCGACTCTGAATTTGTTTACTACATCATCGAAATATACCATTTTCATTTATCTTGACAGAGCGTTTCTCTCTCTTATAACATGCATAGTTTGATTATGATGATAAAAAGTGGTCATGGTAACTACATAGCAGCGAGTAGCAATGGTATCAGGGTACGTTTAATTGATATTTGTAAGACTTTCAGTCTCATAACTCCCATGGTTTTATGATGGTGATGAAAGCTGGTCGTAGCAACTTCACACCTGCGTACTGCAAACCAATGGTGTTTAAACACATTTAATCCATTTTGGTAACATTTGGTCTTACATAATATCTATGATTTGATTATGATAATAAAAGGTGGTCTTAGTAACACCATACTGGCGAACAGCCGACCGGAGATCGTTAGGATGCTTCTAATTCACTTGGCAAATTTATAGATATTAATATGATATTATAATGATATTAATATAAATTTATAGATTATAGGTTTTGTATGACGTTTAAGGCTTCACTATGATAACAACAGTAATTACAAGAACTCAAAATGAAGGGTTCAAGGGTCTGATAATGGCTCAGTGGTCTGATGCTAAAGTAGAAATGTGATCGGGGGTATTTTATGAAAATGAATTATGGACATGCTCTTTATTGACTCATTTTACTTAGCATACGATTCATAAAATAGTATACCCCTATAACGTACTGGCATTGATGCTATAGTAAGAAAAATATGATTTGTAGGAGAATTAGTCGGCGCTTAATAGCAGACTAGTCCTCTTTGTGCTCATTTTATTACACATACACATATCTAATGGAATTGTACCGGAGCCTAATGTTGCCGCCAGGATAGTTAGATTCACAATAAATTTCCTCAACTGTTAATGGCAGACATATCGTTTTATTTGGCATATAAGCCAGTATAGCTTTTAACCATATAGTCTAAGGAGATAAGCGTCGTTAAAATATTTTTCTAAAATTTCACTTTTAACGTAGGCACTCACACTTTTGTTATCATATTTGAATAACATTAAAAATAACACAATATAACAATCCTATAATCACAATCTAACAATCTGTGAGGCGACAATTGAAAAATGTTAAATGTAATGAGTGTATCATGAATTCACCATTAAAAATAACTTTAATTAACCATAATTTAGGAAATCTTAGGTAAAAATGAGGTGAAATGGACGCAATCAAATTCTGAGACAGTTTCAAGCTAAAATTGTCATGCCAATTATTCAAAAGAAATGAAACTACGTGATGTAGTATTATTTCTACTTTCTTTAAGTTCTTTACCACGATCTAGGTTTCGTTGTAGTACAACATCTTGTGTGGTGAACTATCAGCAAAAATTGATCTTTTAATGTTTGTTAATAGTCCACCTAAAGATGTTATAATAGAACGAAAATAGGTCGTAGTAAATAACTCAAAGATAATAGAAATAATACTACATCACTTTGTTTCAATTAATTGTGAATAATGAATTTCTATAAAATTAACGTCAAATGTATTCAATAAGGTATGATTCTATTGGAAATAAATAACATAATATAAACGCAAACGTCCTGACCAGAATCCTGACAAGAACCTAAATTTACTAACCGGACTTTTATATCTAATGAAGAAGACCATTGATGTTTAAGAAGATGCTAGTTGATTTTATAGGGATTCACCTAACCATTACTGAACGTTGCATTCAGCACCGAAGTAGAAATAATTTATGTATTGTACATACCTCATATACGCATATATATGTGTATATATATATATATATATATATATATATATATATAAAGTATCGCAAAACCATCACAAGACGCTTGTTGAAACTGAAAAGTTGTCCCCTAATCACTAATAGACCTTATATCTAGCAGTAAAAAATAATGCAACAAGTCATTTAAAACCCTAGTAGCAATTCATCTATAATTTTCAAGATCAAACGCCTTTGAATTCTAAATGGAGCTAGAGAATTTATCCTCTTGGCTTGTGTCATTAAGTTAAACGTTAATATGTACGTATATATCATTTATTACATTTCTCTTCATTCTGTCAAAGAAAATATTCATCACGTTAAATTAAATGCATATTTAATTTTATGTTTTGGAATAAAATAAATGGGCTAATAAATATCGTTCAGTAAATATAATTTCGATCACAACATTTTGCTCCGCTTCAATAATTCAATATTTAAATTTTCATTTTCCGATTAAAGTGTTTCATTTTCGTAGAAGGTATTCAAGTAGTCTTTCCATGAAGACATATTAAAAACCAATTTTTTATTTATAAATATATTTTAATTTAAAATGCAAATATTATGTCTACAAAAATTCATTCGATAAGGGACAGAAAAGTATGTTTATGCAAATAATACGCCAATTACTTCACTACTCCTTACAAGTATAAGCGCTGAAAAACGTTTTGGAATTTGTCAATACTATTAAACTTTTTTGTTGGCCTTTTAAATCATTTAATGCAACAGACATTCATGAATACAGAGAAAAACATAATAATGTTTTTCTCTGTATTCAAAATTAAAGGATTGTTATTAATTTACTTAATAAAATTAATTAAAGGAACGAAGTATGAATATTAATTGCACTATGAAAATTCTTAGACATGTATTAATACATAAACCGGCGGCGGGCGTTTACGAATACACTGCCGGATTTCGATTTTGAAAATATCAAAAGATGTACCTTTATAATTATTAGAAATTACTAATTAGTTACTTACAAATACTATGGAATTAATGGATATCAACGTTTGATAGAATATACATTACTGACATCCGTCAGTAAATTAAACAAAAATGAGTATGTGGGATAAATGAAAATGCTTTACTATACTCTTCTAGGTGTGCATAAAATACTTTACAACCTTGGATCAAACTACGTTCGTGTTACATTTTCAGATTTATACCAAGGTGGTAAAGTGATTTTACGACCTTGAATCAAATGTGAAATTGTTGGGTGAATGCCGTTTTTTTCAATGAATAATATTTGATTTGGACTTCAAGTCAATCGCTAGAATCAGTAATAATCATCCGATGATGAGGATTATTCATTTACAGTCTTTATAATGGTTTATCGGAATACCTCACTAGTAAATCATTTGATTAGGGAAATTGTCCGTAATAGTTTACATTGATAAAAATATTTAAAAGTACATGGTGCATGATTCCGCTAAATTGACAAAAAACGAATGGGTTTCTTATTTAGACAATAATTACACTGGAGCTACAATTTTTTGATAATATTGAATATATTTTGCGTCAATTTTGTAGAAATTCATTTATTCACAATTAAATGAAACTACGTGATGTAGTATTATTTCTACTTTCTTTAAGTTCTTTACCACGACCTAGGTTTCGTTGCATTACAAAATGTTCAGGTGGGCTATTAGCAAAGATTCGGAAGATATTTCGGAATCTTTGCTGAAGATGTCGTAATACAACGAAACCTAGGTCGTGGTAAAGAACTTAAAGAAAGTAGAAATAATACTACATCACGTAGTTTCATTTAATTGTAATTTTTTGATAATTTAAGTATACAATACAAGGCACAATTATATTGTGGCGCACTGTGTCCTTTATTAGCGATTTAGGAGATACAATTTTTGCTTATTCAAAGTTTGGTTTAACAATTGATAATTACATCAGTATTATTATTTATATCATTCTTAATGAAAGCCGGTCGTAGTGGTATTAACATGAATGATAAAACAAATAAAAAAATCGTCTGTGCTTCCCACACTGTCCAAATTTTTAAATTCTGTGACCAGAACTGCCATCACAAGTCCATTAGCAAACTGATGTTATCGAATTATTGCCCGCATGTCCTTATGACTTCGGTAAATATTAAGCATCGTGCCTAATAATTTATTATCTAAAGATTTACCAATTTCATTGTCTGTAATGCTGTCGGCAAAAGGAAAATAGTCATTCTTTGTATTTATCCATTAATATACATCACCTATTTTCTTAGGATATTCGATAATTTTACTACTAGAAAAATAAATTTTAAACGCGCGGGAGAAAAATTATAATACGTGAATCTGGAAACGCATACTAAATTTTATACTAAATCATTACTTATTGCAATTAGAGAGAACGTTATTATTAAATGAGTTTTGAAATTCGGGGGTTGTTAGACAAAGCGATTACCGTTTCCTGGGCTATTATTAATGGTGGACTATTATTATTACTGGACGATAAATTCTATCCTTTTCTAAATCAACCAAATAGAACAAAACGCCCAGGGTATGTGTCGGTCCCCTTTACCGATTATTTCGTGAGATCGGAACGAGTACTGTTATTGCTATTTCGGTAATAACAAGTATTTATCAGTTACCATATTGTAAATAAAGTTTTTTTATCATATTAATTGTAAATATTACAATATCTAGGCGGGTTTATCTCAACAAACATGGAAAAGAGAAGAACGTGTTAAATAGATACCACAAGCGGGTGACAGAATTGATTTTTCAAATGGCGAATGATAGCAAAGTAGAGCTTCATTAAAGTACAATATCAATATAGTGATATAGCATAGAAGTAAATCAGATAACGTGCAATACAAATGCTATATAATACCCAAATTTATTTCAATTCAGAGTTACGATTTTTTTCCCTGTCCGTGGGGCACCACACATTTGAGTTTCAATAATTAGTACATACAACTTCCAGTGTTTATATGCATCAAAAGATTTGACTATTATAATAATTGTGAAGGTCGTATAAATTTTATTGAATGATCAAGTTGGAAATCGACCAAAAAGATATCCCTGTACTTGCAATCTAAATGCTCTTCGAATCAAAATGTGAAGACGTAGAGTTTATACTCAAAGACTACACTTAAATGCGACAACGAAATGCTGTCAATGACTAGGATATTTAGTTGGGGTCACCGGAAAACCTCATAACCATTGCAAGATTAACCGAGATTTGGAATTGATTGAAATTGAGGTTTGGCTTTTAGACGAAATGGATTCAACTGGTAAACATGTGATGACCAACTTATGAAAGAAAATCTGACGGGAGAAATAGTTTTCGAGTCGCCAAACGTGTAAAAAAATTGACTTTTTCGTTTTTTTTATATTTTTAAGTTTAAATATTTAATTTGTTTATGGAGTAAATAGTACAGGTTTTTTGTATATTTATTGCTTAGTAGTTTTTGCTTAAAACTGCTAAACACTGGTATAAACTTAAACTTTATTTCTAATTAAAAATAAATAGATTGTATAAAATTCCATAATGCCGAATTATAACAAAGTGCTTCAGTCTGAGAAAGCGCGGACTTATATATAAATCGTGGTAGTTCACAGGGTACATATATCCGTCCGCGATTTTAAGAAGTTTACCTACATATTGTTAAAAGATTAATTATAAAATGTTATGTATCGCAAGTGTATTGAAGCCTTGTAATTCTGTACTGGGATAAATAATTCGGTATGTATGTTATGAGTTTTGTCTTCAGATATTCTAAAATGTGAATAAAAATAACTTGAGTATTTACATGTAACTGACTTCCTGGTTATTTATTAAATAGGATATGTATTTTGAAGGGAAATACTTTTCCTTCTTTCCCTTCAAAATAAAAATCCTTATAAAATCACTCACGTGTCAGTTTACTCACCTATCATGTCCATTTATCTAAGTGACCGCCGGGCGAGGAATTTGAAATTGGGCATCATAAAGCCGCATATCATCTCTCAATGATCTTAAATATCACCTACGTTAAAAAATTAAATACATTTAAATGTAGGGTATGCAAATATGAGACGAGTTTTGTCTAATTTTGTACTCAAAGGAATATTTTTAATTTCCCTATATAGCGTGGGGTACCTTCTGAAAGAAATAATTATAGACGAGTCAAAATATTTTTTAATTTTAAATAAGCCTTCAGATATACTAAAAAAGAAGCAATGTTATACGGAAAAATAAAAATATTTCAGAAACTACTGGATATATATTTATGAAAAAAAAAAAAATTCAGAAGCAAACGGTTGTATAATAACCATAACAACTATTCCAGATGCTATAATTTTCGTAATATAAACACCATGAAGTACATGTCTCCCCTATTTTAATTACAATACTTTTTGTTGCTTTAGGAAGTCCGTATTAGTGAATTTCACTTCTAACAGCCTCAAGCTTGCATCCGGCCGGTTTTTTAATTCTTGGAAACTTAACTATGGGTAACAAATAGTTAAGTCTTGTATTGTCTACTTAACGCGCGTCACATAATAATCATTTAATTTTCATTAAAACACTTTGGCGCAGTATGCCAGCGAGACGGGCACACAGTGGCAGCTGCGCCGTGCCAGAAGACAAGTTTTCTGTTTAACGAACAGGATCATAAAAATGCTTTCAAGTTTCACGAGACGTTATTCTTGAGAGGTTTTCATATAATGATTACTACTCGCTCTACCTGACACCTGAGTTAAATGAAATTAAATATTTCAGGCCGAGCTAGAAATAAATTTGTAGTTACGTGTACTATGCCACTTTAAATTTAAAGCAGGGCAGGAAATTCGTCCGTTATTCCGAAGACATTGATCTAAAAAGATATATACGCACAAAAATTAATATTTTCAAAATTCACTTTTGCTGAATACTTAACTTAATATTTCAATTTACTCTATCAAAAATCATATTCATCTTCAGAACTAAGAGCTATTTCATGTTAGATGTTACAACAGAATGAAGAGCTAGACGATTCCTTTCTACTTAATGACTTCCGGTGCGGAATATTTATTTCGTGATCGAAGATCGTACCAACTATCATTATCCGCATCATATTTTTATCTAGCTCTGTACAACTTAACGTTTTTCGTAAATTCATTAATTGGGAATTTTTTATTGTTTCCTTCTCTTAGTTATTATTTAAGAATGTTTCTCTATTTTTATTTCGCTATTTATTTAACCAAAAAATAAACTGCTGTAAATAATTTTGCCTGTAAAAAGAATCATATTCATTTTTCTTTTTGTTGTTTTAAAGATCGCATTAGAAATAAGAAGAAAATAAATTAAAATTTCTTTTTTTTCAATTGGTCTTTTTTTATTTGACGTGTTTTGAGCTATTTCTCTCCAAAATTCACAATTATTAATAAATTATTTCAAGTGAAAAGAGCTATTTAAAGGCTGAACAGCATATGATCTAATGTTAAGATAAAAATTATTATGTATTCATTGAAGTTAGTTGATCCTTACATATTAGTGCTCCTTATATTCTATTTATGGTTTTATTTACAAATACAGAGGTATTCGTTTTATGTTTGAATTTGAATATCTGTATCTAATATAAATATCTCCTTTAATATGGTAATTGCAATAACATATTATGAAAAAATATGCAAAAAGTATATGGATTAAATTGCTATTTAGTACTTAGTTCAGCATAGAAAAAATATTTAAAAAATCCGCAAATGAAATGTCTTAATTTTTATTTATAAATATGTTAGAAAGTTCAGGTCTAAAAATAGCATTTATTTCGCAGTTTCTTTTTCAAATGAGGTTATATAATTTCATTCCACTTTCCTCTAAATATTATTTAAATTTTTCGACACAACTAGCTTTGCCGACAGTTTTACACACGTGACCTTAGATAAATATAAATTTTTCTTCATTTTATTATTTTTACAATCAAATTCATTGCGATTGTGTTCTCTAAAACCTTAAAATGCAATTAATACTTCTTCATGTCTTATTAATTATCCTAATCCCGTGAAAATTCGGTGAAATTTACGTGAAATATTGTATTTTCATATACATAATAATTCACGTAATTATTGTAATTTCCATGAACTGTGTATAAGTTAAATAAATAAGGAATGTACTGTGAATTGTAAATTTGTACCAAAATCAATGAATAACGTTAATTGAATAAAAACTAAAATTAAATATTAACAGCTTTATGGCTATGAGAAGATTTGATTTTTTTTATTTTGCAATTTTTATTAAAACTTGTAATATAACTAACGATTAATTTGTTTCCGAATTAATATACTATGTGAGACAAACATTTTATTTTCTACTTCCATCAGATATTATTAAAAAAATTCTTCAAGACTAAAATTTTAAATAATTTTAATTATAATATCTGATGGAAGTAGAATGTTATTCCTAAAGGTAATGACATTGCTATAATATATTTTAATGGAAAAGGAAGCAGAGTGTTTAAACAAGGCCGATATCACCAATAAAAAAAAATTTATATCGGTTACTAACTGCATCGTAATAAGATTGCGTGATTAATACGACTATAATGGAATAGTGTTTATGGCACAATTTCTTATAGAGTGTAAGTTTGTTTAAGTTGAAGTATTGACTTACGTTTTATTCTTTCATGGTCAAGGGAGTACTTAAAGCGAGCTTTACTCACAACCTACCTATCAACGTGAGAAACATTGTAATCATTCAAATATTGCCAAATATGATGTCTTCATAAATTTCGAATACTTTTGAAAATTATGAATTTATCTAAATAACGCTTGTGATGGTAAAGGGAAAAAGAAAGATGGAGAGGGAAAGAAATGAAAATGAAAAGGAAGAAAGACGAAAATAACACAATTATTCTGTAAACAATATTGAAATGTGCTCTTGGACGATACAACTTGCCATTTCATCAAAATAAAAGGTTTTATCTGAGCCGACATAGCAGGTGTTGATTTATTATTATATGTTACGTACATGTGTGGGTTTTCATCTTCCAAGTCGCTTTTTTCACGGATAAGATACAGGATGTCCAGTGGCAGATTTCAAAGTGTGAACAAACATAGTTTCTGAACGCAACACATGTTAGTAACCATGGAACAGTGGAGTGGAAAGCACCGCGCTTTTGTCGTCGAGGCGTACATTTCGAGTGGATTTTTGCTGTCTGTAGCACGCCGTCGATTTAATAATCGTTACAGTATTCGTCGATTACGTGATGGACCATCGATCAACCTCATTCAGTCATGGGTAGCAAGGTTCAGAGCTACAGGAGCAACAACCAGGCGAGGACCTACACTATTGGTAGCTACGGATGAAAATGTCGAGCCTGTTATGGTTTCTGTCGTTGATCACCAAATCCCCGTTTATCACTGCGTACACGTTCATCGATATTGGGAATTCCAAAATCAACTTTACAGGTAATAATGCAAAAAAAGCTCAAGTTCCATCCCCATAAAATTCAAATTGTTCAATATTTACACGATTCTGACTTTGAATTAAGAAAAACTTACGCAGAGGTGATGTTGTTGAGATTTCGTACTGCTACCCGGATGGGCAACATATCTTTAGTGACGAAGCTCACTTTCACATTGGAGGATATGTGAATAAGCAGAACTTTCGTTACTGGGATATCCACAACCCAAGACAAATGCATCAAGAGCCTTTACATAAGCCTAAAGTAACAGTCTGGTGTGCCATGTCTGCATCTGCAATCATAGGGCCTTATTTCTTTGAAAACCAACTTGGCCAAACTGTAACTGTGAATTCGGAGAAATATGCCCAGATGTTAAATTACTTTTTGTAAGTAGAACTACAAAATAGTCCATCCTTCAACCAAAACACATGGTTCCAGCAGGACGGGGCCACAGCTCACACTCCTAATGTGTCCATGAATGCAGTGCCGTACCGTGGCCACCGGAAACGGTACCGTACCGTGGCCACCTAGGTCACCCGATTTAAGCCCATGTGACTTTTTCTTATGGGGATACTTAAAATCCGTTGTTTACAAAACAAATCCGAGCACTGTAACACAACTTAAAGAAAATATTCGAGCCGAAGTCAGTAGGATACCCCAGTCGCTCTGCAAACGTGTTTTTGAAAACATGCGTGCTAGACTCGAAGAGTGTGTCAGACTCGATGGCCGCCATTTGGAGAAAGTGGTTTTAAAAAAATTAAATCCGCATTTGTTGTTATAAAGTTAAAATAAACCTACTTTGTATTAGAGGTGTAGTTTTTTTTATAATTTTTCAAACATTGAAATCTGCCACTGGACAACCTGTACATATTTCTTAATAACCCGCAAATAAAATGTTTACTTATTTGCAAGTTTATTTTTTCAAAAGCTTGTTAACAATAAATAAAAGCTGCCATATAGATTAGAATCAAGTATTTTACAATATAAGCAGCGTGACAGCTAAATTTAATATTTGAGTTAAACAATAAGACACCGTGTAAAATTAAAATTATATATATATGGTTAAAACTCTCAATATCCAAGTAATAAATGTAACTTAAAAAACGGTTCATAAAAGTTTTGACTATCACATTAACATGCAATGACCTGTAATCAATTATGTAAATATGACGTTTATTAAATGAAGTTATAATTCACCACTCACAAAGTACAATACAATGATACAGCAAAATACACCATATATACCTTCATCTTAATTGGAAATCGGTTTTATTACATGCAGTTTCTTCAAGTAGGTCACTCGTGTATAGTTATGACACCATTAGTGCCAGTATAACATATTTTAAATTCAAAAATAAAATACCTGCAAGTCCTTTGCACTGGGTTTGTCCTAAATATTTAAACTTAAAAGGTAATGAAACTAATGAAAAGGAATTTTTAAATAGGCTCTTTTTAAATTCTAGAGAGATACGTTAATATCTAATTTAAAAAAATTATATTTATCCCAAAGGCAGATATTGCTAATGCAATTTTATTTAGTTTGCACCAAAATAAACAAGGTTAAAATTTAAAATATTTAAATGTACAATTGTGCAAGTTGGATTGTTCATTATTCACCAACTAAACCGCCCTACAATTATAAATAGTTTTAGGTTTGTTTTTTTTTTCATAAATATGCAACATAATTGGGTTTGTTTTGCTTAGTATAACAACTTTCTGCGATCCTTACGGTATAGATTGGTGGAGGTTTTAAATTATAAAGGAATTAATATTTTCGATGATAGAATATTAATGTTTGTATTCAAAATTAAAGGTGTGTTTTATGGTGAAATATATTGACTAAGAAATTAGCATCATTAGCAGTTTGACCACTGTTGGCAAAATTTGAGGAAAAGGTTTACGCCACTTGACTGCTTCTCTATCTGCTTATATATTAAAGAAATATTAAATATGATGACACTTTTATCCTTATAATTTTGTAATAAATATTAATATAAAATATTTTTTATAATTATTAACTGAAAAGAAAATTTAAAAAATAAGCTGGAGAAGCTATAAATTAACTGTAGAAGTGAAGTCCACCAAATTTGAAGTTTTTATTAGCAATCATCACCCAAAAAAACAATTAAATGGAAGGAAAATAAAGTTCGTATTGTCACATAGGAATGGCGTCACAATCTTTATTCATATTTTCGTATATTTCTTTCTTTATATACGCATCGCAAAAGTAAACCACTACTATAAAAAAAAATTTTAAAAAAAAATGTAGATTAGTGTTCAGCTTAGATCCATGGAAATAAAATAATGTATGCGTAGTATTGACAAATACTTAATTTCATTCTGCAGACAAGATATAATTATTTCAAATTAAGGGAAAACCGTCTATTTATATTTAAATTAGCTTGTTATTTTTTTGTACTATTTGTACTATTATTGCAAATGAAGTATATTGCAATGAAGTCCCTTGTATAAATTTTGGTCCGTACCATCTACCCTCGACTTAAATATTAATAGTAATATACTCTGCTGTAAAACGGCCATATGCCGCCGACCGACGTATCACATCGCGTATGCGCGGAAGTAAAGGAAATTCAGTTGACTGAGTGAATAGAAAATTTCGAGAAATATTTTTGTAGAATATTTTTTCTTTACAATGACTCAGAAGTCATAAGGAAATAAATAATTAAACTATTGCACGCACACACACATACACACACACACATGTATATATGTACATTTATTATAAAAATGTAAATTTATTATTAAAATATAATCATGTGCATATTTAAATTTGTGCTTCAATAAGCTTTTATTTGTTTTCCTACGCGAAAACCTTGATGTAATTTTTTTTTATTTCTTAATTTAACCCCGAAATTTAAATAATTATAACCAAATTTTAACTGAAATTTCTATAATTATGCTATTAAAATAGAACGAGATAATGTTTTGAAAATCCGTGTTACGAAATATACATTGTCTTTCAGTTTTCAGTTTTTTGGAAAGAAATATATCAATTATTTTAATTAGGGATATAATAATACTCTTACGATATTACGTTTCGTTGGTAATTATTGGAAAATGGACACGTTATGTAATTTCACCTTAAAGAATTTCGACATATTTAAAATTATATTTAAAACTTTGCTGATGTGTTTCACCCTCTTTTTCTGCGTTGCTTCGAGCGGAAGGTATGACACAAAGTTCGGGTAATTATGACTTGGCCTATTTGCTGTGTATTTTTTTATAATTTCCAAAATTGTCCTAGTAGTTTACCAGCGAAATTAACACGGTGTACTTTAATCTTGCTTCGTTTTCTTAAAACTTATCATTAAACAAGATTTTTCCGTGATCGGCACAAAATTAACTCATATCTCTGAATAATTATAAGAGTATCGAAAATGTGTGTCCATTAGTTTTAAAACCTGCGTCCTATCTTTTTGTAGTGAAAATGTTGATTTAATTAAGTACTTTAACCAAAGAGATTTAATTTCGATTAGAAGTTTCGTGGTTAATATATTGAATTTACCAATTCAGTAAATTGGCATAGCTATTTAAATATTTACATAAGTTATACTAAAAGTACTCCTAATTTTTTCTGCAATTGATTAAAAAATATTAGCTCGGCGCAATATTAGATGAAATATTAGTTGGGCGTAAATAGTAGTTCAAAGTAAAGAAATCGCTTTAATTTTTTTTTAAGGAAATAGAAAGTATGTATTTAAAAATTCAACAAGTAAAATGATTAAGTCAATGAAAGAGAAAAATAATTGCTAAACTAGAATCAACTAAACATACTTATTTGTGCATATGTTTGCGTTTGGCTTTAATTTTAATAATATATGAGATATAATTATGTCATTATAATTATATGGGATATATTTATATTTTAGATAAAAATATCATAAAAAATGTGAAAAATCCTCCTCACAAGCATTAATCATCGAATCAACCATCGAAATGCTGTGATTCAAATTTTTAACCTCAAATTGTAACGTAGCACAATTATTCAAAATGCGTTATTTTACTCCCGTAATAAGATTTTGAACTGGTCTTTTTATATTATTTTAATTTCAATATAATATTGATTCGCATTTCTGCCGTTTACTGTCATTATAATTTATAGATGTGCAGGTACGTGCTTACAGTGCGATAAGCCTCTTTAAAGACTACCATTTTCACTAATATTGGCATAAACTGGGTTCGTTTATGTGTCAATAATCGATAAAAATAATAAATCTCATTTACAAAATTGGGTTCTAAATATGTATCATAACAATTCTTTATCTATTGAAGTCTATCCGTTATATCGGTCTATCCGTTAGCTTGCATGTCTTTCTTTGTGGTCACTTATATAATATTATATATATATATATATATATATATATCTGAAATAATCGTTGTTTCATGAAAATCGGTTTGGTAGTTCCCAAATTAAATCACTTTGTTTGAATTTGTGTGCAATAAACAAATATCTAAATAATATAAAACTATATAGATATTAAACATTTGTAACATATTTATACATCTACTACTTTAAATTTCATTAGACATGAAAATGAAAAATAAACGAATGAAGTTATAACAATTTTCTTGTTCTCACCATTAGGATTAATACAACACTGGCAATGTAAAAGTTTCTTTTTTCTTTTACGTTCTTACATCGATCAGGAATTGTGAATTTAATTGTATTTCTATAGTATATACAACTAATGTATATACTCAAACCATCACTCAATGTAGAGTAAATATTAGGAATACTGCTCACCTAATTTAAACTGTAACTTTGTTATTGAAGTCGGACGTGTTATTCGGACTGAATGTTATTTTACTCTAAATGTTATCCTAATGTCATCCAGTGATACCACTAAAAACAACAAAGAAAAAGGGAGCGAAATAGATTATTTCTAAACGACATTCTTACTTGACATGACATAAAAAAATGTTTAATACTGGGGGATACAACCGATGTCGTCGTTACATATAACATTCAGGTTAAATGCCTGCTAAAAACGCTATGTATCACTGATAGAAAAATTGATCTGCATAAGAAAGAAAAAAGTTATTTTGGTTGATAACTTGAATATTAAGCTAATACATGTTTAAATCTGATAACAACTCCTTCAAGTGATGTTGAAGTTGCTAAAGTTATAAAAGAGTAAATTCGAGATAAATTCCCGGAACTAATTGTAAATAGGATAAAGCTATCTAACTCCAGAAAGTGGAAGAATTAAACTCGATGAACCCACATCGTGATCTCATGTAAGTGTCGACAAGGTCATTAGTTAACGCAATAATAAATTGAAATTGAAAAAATTCAACTGACAGCATTGTGATTTAAAAATAAATTATTTTTAAATGCAATTACCAAGACTGAGCCACAACAATAATTAACGAGCTATTACCGGCAGTGGAGGTGTTCACACTGTTACGTCATTGGTCTTCAAACAATGACAGAAGTTTTAGAACTGATATAATCATTAAAATATTTAAAATTTATACCAAACTTGCGGCTTTAGCGGATAGAGTATATAATAGAATCGAAAATGAGTAAGTCAAAAACAAAGATCACTACAAACAACCCAAAGATGAAAAATTAACTACTGAACTGTCTGTAGAAACTATAGATGATTATATAAACTTCCTCTTGGAGAGAAAAACCAGATTCGAGCAATTATTTCAGCGCCTAATAACTGAGGTACTCAAAAAGTATTTCCTACCACGTATGGAAAACAGACTACAACTTTAACAGAAAAGTTTTAATTTGGAATATTTAGCTGCAAATTAATTTTAGTATGTAACAAACCCTTTAAATAGAAAGAAAATGAGTTGATGATAGCATTTATCTGAAGAATTAAAAAGCACTTTTCATTTCAATAGTTACAACATACATATCTATATGTTTTAATTAGATGCCTGTAAAATCACATTCAAGTCCTTCTGTGAATTTTTGCACTTGTATTAAATACATTCTTCAATGATAAATAATCGACAAGAACAAATGAAAAACGGAAAGCATATTTGCAAAAATCCACATAAAGGTTAGAAAAGTAACTCAAATTTAGTTTCCATTACAAATTCAATTATAAAAACACTCGAAATGAGTTTACGAATTGAAATATAGTAAGTAATTGATGAATACAATTACTTGTCATTTCTTTTCAAATTTATTGTCTTATTACGAAAGTTAGACTATTAGATAACTCCGGTAAAATAATTCCGGTAAATAAAAAAAAAATATTTTATCAGATCGACATTATGTTTATACAATTTTATTTATGTTTCGTAGAATTTAATTTTGATATTAACCAAATGTTTAAATATTACGTGTACAAATTTGTTTTATCATGGAACATTTCTCCGTCGACAATTCTGGGATATGTAAATTTAATCGACGTACTTTTTAAATAGTGATTAAAGTTTAGTTGAAAGGTAATTATTATAATTTCAGTGATTGATGGAGGTTCTAGTAATATCAACTTCACGAGCACACATAACAATCAGATGATAGACGACTTCTTATTGTAAACATAAACTCCTTTGAATTTAACAACGGCTTATTAAATTATCGCTCCATGTAATTTTGTAGCCCAATTAAAATGTTATAAATCTGACAGCACGGATATTTATTTATGTGTTTGTCTGCTTGTTTTAATATTTGTTACTTGGTTGTATCAATTCGATATATGCATCTTTATGATATCTTTACATCGGTTATTCTCCTCATTCTTATGAACCTAAAGAATCTCTGAAGAATGTAAAAAAATCTGAACGTTTCCATCATAATCTCAATCACATTTTAAAAAAGAGCAAAATTCTGTTAATTTTTTTATCATAACTTCAGTTCACTACATTTATAATATAAAAGCTTATACTACTCTTAAAAAAATTTGGAAAATATGTTTAACAGATATGAACTTAATATATTTTTAAGAATTATTTTCGTCAAGATGTAAATTAAGCTTCGAGGTGCCGAAAAATATTAATATTTTATTTCAAAACATCACTTTTTCTGTAAAAACATTTTTTACTATATTTTATAGATGAGCAAAAAAATATCACTTCAAAAATTGATTTTCATATTTCCTTATTTTCCTGTTGAAATTATAATTCCCACCCTTTCAGTCATTTTTAATAGTAACTAATTTTTTCATATACAAAATAGCTTTTAGTAAATATTCTTAAATAAAGTACACTTAATGGGAAATAGTTATATACCAAAAAAGGTTTTGTCGATTTGACACTGTGTAATAGCTCTGTTTTTAGAACCAAGAGATACTGCATATAGCAATCTTTATGCAAAATACGACATGTAAACAAATGAGGCGACTCTCTGTGCTGGATTCAAATTAATTTAGTTTTAATCTAGACAAACTCATTCCAAAAAGGATGTTTTCTATAAAATCTTTATTTGCTTTTCCACTTGGAATCGACTTTATTCTAAATATTTTCAGATTTTCAAACGGATGTCAAGTAAAATTCACATTATTTTCGCTATATTTGTTGATATCTTACAATTACATAAATAAATATAATACAAAAAAAAATATCTGTTTACATTTATATTTTCTCTAGCTCAGATTGCATTTAGCAAGAAAATTTTATTGTTTTTTTCTGAAATATTTTGACGTAAAACCTTGAAATGCATAGGGATACATAATTTTTTGTCAATCGTCTTCTGTAAAACCTTAAATTTTTTATTTATTTATTTTTAATCCTTTTATGTACAGTACATATAGCGGACTTATTGTTACATGAGCAATCTCTTCAACCATAACAATTTGTATTGAAATTTAGTTGGCACACTATAAGAAACTTTCCAATGAAAATTATTTACAAAAAAGTAAAGTAAAAACAAATTCAAACATACAAAACTATAAGTACAAAGAAACTATTGACATGGTTTGCGATGGGAAAGAGAGGAAAGGATAAGGACACAAAGGAAAAGGTTTCAGGAGAGGCAGGAGTTTTTCACTCGATCTTTGAAAATATTTAGAGATGTGATTTTCTTGATGTCAGGATCAAGGTGATTCCAAATTTTTGCTGCTTGGACAGTGAAGAATTTTTCGTAAGTGACAGAGGTATGTTTAGGAATAAGTAGGGTATATATATATATATATATATATATATATATATGTACATATATATATATATATATATATATATATATATATATATATATATATATATATATATATATGTGTGTGTGTGTGTGTGTGTGTGTGAATGACATTCAAATGATATGCCAAATGTTTTCTAAGTTCTTCAAATCTACCTTTGAACGGAATCCACCTCTAGATCCAAATGATATTTGTGAATCCTTTGAACAAAACATACCTCCTCATCACAATTTGGCACTTAATATGGATATTAATATCACCTCCATCTGCTTCCAAAGAGATGAAATAACTAATGCCTGCAAGAAAATCAATCCCGATAAGGGAGCAGGTCCAGATAACATTGAACCTATATTTTTTAAAAACTCCCAAAAAAACTCTCTTTTATTGGTATTAAGGGCAATTTATTTCGTTGGTTCGTCTTCTATCTCAGCAACAGGCAACAAGCAGTAAAAATTAACGGTTTATATCACCTCATGTTCCCGTGACTTCAGGGAAACTTCTAGGTTCCATATTGGGATAATGTTTAAAAATTACATCAGAAATTGTTTAAACGCAGCAAGTTCCTGTTATATGCTGACGACCTACAGATTTTCTCCAAAATAAGAGATTCTTCTGATCATTCGAAGCCACAAGAAGATCTGATGAGATTGATGAAAAAAACTGACTAGATGCATATGGCAGAATAAACAAGATACAATTAAGTTACAGTAAGTGTAAATCGATCACTTTTTCTAAAAATAAGACAATCTATTATCATACTTATGATATAGGTGGTCATTCTTTGGAATTAGTTAATTGCATACATGATCTTAGTGTAATGTTTGATAAAAACCTACGTTTTGATGTTCACGTAAAGCAGATCACATCGCGAGTTTATGCTTTTCTAGGCCTTTCTTTGTCTCACGAACTACCAAACCCTTTACGTATCGAATCCCATACACAAGTCGTGTGCGATCTCAATTTGAATATTCTGTTGCCGTAATCCGGAATCCATAATATCTTGCATACTCTGATATGATCGAAAGGGTGCAAAAATGATTTATACGTACACTGCAATATCGCTTCAATACACCCAAAATAGACTATTGCAATGCATTGTACACATTCAAATACCGTACTCCCCACGAAAGGCGTATCGAACTCGGAGCATTTGTACTTTATAATATTTGTCATAGTCGTTACGATTGCGCCGATATAGTGAATCAGTTGCAGTTTCGTGTGCCAGGGAGAGCGACCCGTAGCACTACACTGTTCTATCTACCTACCGCTCGCACTAATACCGGTGCTCGTATACCACTACGCAGGCTTTTTGATGATTGCGATGGAAAATTTCATTGTCTGGACATATTTTCTAGCTCAGTACTTCAATACAAACAGTCACTGAAACGGGTACTATACAACCAATAGTCTTTTGAAAGCATTGACATTACATTTTCATTTTATTCAAATCGATGTGATATATTTTTTTCTTCTTATTTAATCGATATTATTATAAATGGGATGTTTATTACTATTAATTCCATAACTGATAACTATTAAAATGAACTTTAAATAAAAGGATGATTTCAATAATTTCAATATTTATTGCTTGTTTGTTAACAATATCACTTTATTTATAATTTAATTTAATATTTTATAAAATTTCTGAATATTTAATGTATTATAGAAATATTTACTAAAGACTGAGGATATATGTACGTAGAATATTACTTTCATGTGGGAATGTTAGGATATAAGGTAACCTTGGTGTTAAAAAATTCTTATTTTGTATATCACTAAGACTTGTATCTGTTTTTTCTACATAGGTTATAAATAAATAAATAAATAAATATATATATATATATATATATATATATATATGTGTGTGTGTATGTGTATATATATATATATATATATATATATATATATATATATATATATATATAAATATAATCTTTAACATGAAGTGATTTTTATTAAAAATGGAATTAAGTGTGAAATTCATGTAAATGACAGTATTGGATTCAATAAACTCACACAAAGACCCGTCTTCGTTTGATGTGCTCCCGTTAAGAGCTCAGCCACCTTATGACAAATATGAATATCTTTATAATCAAGAATAAGTACTTTGTAATTAAAAAAATATATTTTCAAATATTGAATATATTTGGCGTTAATTTTGTAGAAATTCATTATTCACAAATAAATGAAACTACGTGATGTAGTATTATTTCTACTTTCTTTAATTTCTTTACCACGACCTAGGTTTCGTTATATTACAACATCTTCAGGTGGGATATTAGCAAAAAAAATCTATTTTTTCTTTGCTACTACATTTTCTTTGCTAATATCCCACCTGAAGATGTTGTAATACAACGAAGCCTAGGTCGTGGTAAAGAAATTAAAGAAAGTAGAAATAATACTACATCACGTAGTTTCATTTAATTGTGAAAATATATTTTTACAAAACTGCCATTATAAAACATAAACATTGAATAATAGATAGACCAAACCATATCTGTTCGTTTACACTGAAGACCGACGAGCAAATTGTAACTCGGTAAGAATGACCAATTCCACAATATTGCATCGTTTTGAATATTGAAACATTTTATAACTGCTAGTCGTTATTAAAGTGGTCACTGTTTCACTGTTTTACACGAGTAATTTCCCAATTTAATTTGAAATTTATCTATGAGATATTCGAAAGTTTTTATGAACTTCTGAGCAGCACAACATCGTGTGGTGCCTGGGGTTGAAAGTAAATCCTGAAAAGGTGACGCCACGAATTTTATTTCTCCCCTTGAGTTTCATTGCTGCAGTAACCAGCTCATAAATCCAATAGTTTTGCGGAATTTGATATTAGTTTTTGTGAAGACGTTTTCAAATTTTCACCTAGAATATCCCGTTCAAAATAAATATACATATATAAAATAAGAATCATTTTAATAACTCATATTTTGGAGTAGATTCTAAAAAACTAAATATTTTAAAAGAACACACGGATCATTTTCAAATCATTGCTGCTGGTATTCTCTAAATAATAATCAAGGATAAAACGTAGTCCCGTACATAATAATGCCCTGTATAACTATTGAATATTTTGGAGTAAAAGCATAATATCTTATTACAAACAATTTAAAGAGACTTGAACAACTTGGACAAGTACTGTTATTCCAGGAAATGTCTGCACTATAAAAAAAAAAGAAATGACCTCGACGCTCACAAATTACAAAATGATTTGATATTTTAAATAAATTTATGTATTTCGAGTTCAATTAATGGTTAATGAATATTGGCAATTTGTGTTTGCTAAATTAAACTTGTTGTCGTTTAAATTATTGATATGAACAATTACAATTATTTTCTTTTCTGTGACATGAAAATACGGAAAATTTAAGAAACCCAATTTAGCCATTTCAACACGTACCAATTGGAGCGTAATCTAAAAATTTAATTAATTTTATAAATTAAACAATAAAAAATTGCTTCACCTCCGATTGATGAGATTCACTGGTTTGTGTTAACTTAAAAAGCATGTTGATTGAAATGACAGGAAAAATTTAAGTAAAGGACATTTCTTATTAACAAAGTAGTATGCATATATTTGTAACTAACAGCAATGGACAAATTTCATTTTAACCTCATGTTAAATAACTTAAATATTAAATTGAATATTAGAAAAAAACATATTTTGTTTGTCGATATTTCATTACAATAGCTTCAATCGTGTTCATATTTCACATATTTAATGTAAAAAGATTCTATTTATTAAATCCTGTAGCTAATTTGTGTTATTTAATAATATATAGTTATACCCGCTTATATATGTTTAACCTAATTTACACTGAGCTATTTAACTAATATATTTAGTTTAAATTGGTAGTTTTATCTAACTTAAAGTTGTGATAATGTTGTATCAAAATATGTAATTAGTGAATATTAGCGCCATCTCTTATCGTTTTGTAGAAACTGTTTGTCTGTCTATGACAATTTGCTAAAATAAAAGACAGTCTATTGCGATAAAACGTGTTTTACTAGAGGTTATGGGCGTACTCTGTGCTAAATTATCAGTTATTTTCGTGAAAATAGATAATTTGTGAAAGTAAACATGACTACGAACTATATTGCCAGTGTTGCTAAACTAAAAGGAAGAGAAAATTATGATGAGTGGAGCTTCGCGGCTGAAAATTTGTTGGTTCTTGAAGGAATGGACAAGTACATCAAGCCAACGGCAAGTTTTGAAGTTAAGCCAGCAGACGACGCAAAAACGAAGGCAAAGCTAATATTGACTGTGGATCCATCGTTGTATGTGCATATTAAGAATACCAAGAGCGCAGCAGAATTATGGACTACATTGAAGATCATGTTTGATGACTCCGGTTTCTCACGAAAAATAACATTGCTGCGACATTTGATTTCTATTCGGCTAGATAATTGTGATTCAATGGCTACATATGTGACTCAAATGGTCGAGACAGCTCAATGGTTGAACAGCACAGGTTTTACAATCACCGATGAATGGGTGGGTTCATTATTATTAGCAGGTTTGTCAGATCGTTATTCTCCCATGATAATGGCAGTTGAACATTCGGGCATTTCGATAACTGCAGATGTCATAAAGTCAAAATTGCTCGACATGGAAGTGACCAGAGACAATGACGCAGGTGCTGCATTTGCAGCGCGAAATAATCATTCGTTCAATAAGTCAAAGAAAGGCAGTCCCGGTCCTTCAACGTCAGTATCAAACAAGAAAATGACAGCAGCAATGACAGATTCGTCGAAAATAATTACATGCTACAAATGTAAAGAAAATTGTCATTATCGAAATCAGTGCCCTTTATTGAAGAAAAACAATAGTAAATATGTTTTTAATGTCGTTTTCCTGAATGGAAAGTTCATTAAAACTGAATGGTACGTGGAGGCGCCAGCGCTCATATGACGGTGAACGAATCTTGGGTAAAAAACATGAACCGATCACCGTGTTTACCAGAAATAGTGGTTGCAAATGAATCTACAGTGCCAGTAGTTTGTTTCGGAGACGTCGACATTGTTTCGGAACTGAAATTTGAAATTACAGTGAAGGATGTGCTGTGCTTTCCCAGTTTGACAACAAATTTATTATCCGTGAGTGAACTGATTAAAAACGGAAATAATGTGATATTTGATGAAAAACATTGCTACATTCGAGACAAGAATGATTTTTTGATTGCTACTGCCGACCTGTCAGATGGTGTTTACAAGTTGAGGTTAGAAACACAGACTTGTATGTTGGCCGCACCAGCAGTTAGTGGAAATCTGTGGCACAGAAGATTAGCACACCTAAATAGTCAAGAGATGAACAAGATGAGAAATATTGTGAATGGTTTGTCATATGAACAACATTTTGACATAACCAAATATCAGTGTACAACTTGTTGCGAGGGAAAGCAAACAAGATTACCCTTTTCGCATGTTGGTGAGAGAAGCACAGAATTATTACAAAGAGTTCACACAGATATTTGTGGACCAATGGAAACCACGTAATTGAATGGTGCTCGATATTTCATAGTTTGTAGACGACTTCAGTCGGATGACTTTTATATACTTTATCAAGAATAAAAGTGAGGCGCTCAGCAAATTCAAAGACTTCCAAACACTGGTTGAGAATCAGTTGAATATGAAAATAAAGATGATACATTCAGATAATGGACTTGAATTTTGCAATAAGGAGTTTGATAATTATTTGAAACAAAAGGGTATAATTCATCAAAAATCAAATAATTACACGCCTGAACAGAACGGTTTATGTGAGCGAGCCAACCGTACAGTTGTGGAGAAGGCTAGATGTCTATTGTATGATGCAAAGCTGGATAAACGATTTTGGGCAGAGGCAGCTAACACTGCTGTCTATTTGAAGAATAGATCCGTTGCTTCAAGACTTCAGACAACTCCGTACGAATTGTGGTATGGGAAGAAACCAGATCTCAGTCACATCCGTTTATTTGGAAGTAAAGTCATGGTGCATATCGCCAAGGAACGTCGTTTGAAATGGGATAAGAAAGCCATGGAGCATATTTTAGTGGGATATAGTGAAGAGGTCAAGGGTTACCGGCTGTATAATCCTGCGAAGAAGAGTCTTGTTATAAGTAGAGATGTCATCGTGATGGAAAATGAATCAGAGCTCAAAGAAACAGGCAACACGTCAGCTATCTGGATTCCTAACGAAGAGAAACTTGCAGATAACATAGAAAAAGAGAGCACAGTTTCAGTGGGGGATAAATCGTCTTATATTTCAGAGACAGAAGACTGCCCATCAGATTATTCTTCAGTGTATGAGGAGAGTAATGAAACAATAACGGAAACTTCATCTCCAACCACAGACATATTAGACACAGAAGTCCAGACGACATCAACCCCAGAACAGACACCAGAATTACCTGAAAAACGTTCCAGGAAAGCAACTGAACGGTATGGTTTTACATGTCTTTCCAACACTGTTTCAGCATTAGAGGAGATAGTGTTCTCAGAGGCTCTTGCAGGGCCTGAGAGTGAACAGTGGAAGAATGCCATGGCCGACGAGCTGCAGTCTTTTGAGGACAGCGATGCATGGGAGCTCGTTGACAACCCCGGTGATGTGACAATTGTGAAGTGCAGGTAGGTGCTTAACAAAAAGTTTTATGTGGACAACAATGTGCGGTTTTGGGCTAGATTGGTGGCAAAAGGTTTCTCGCAGAAACCTGGAATTGACTATACGGACACGTTCTCTCTCGTGGTTAGACATTCAACGCTCAGATTATTGTTTGCTCTCAGTGTTAAGATGAATATAAGTATTGATCATTTGGATGTTACTATAGCATTCCTAAACGGTTTTTTGAGAGAAACTATTTATATGTCATTACCTGAAGGTTTTATGAACAAAAGTGGGGGAAAGGTTTTAAAATTGAAAAGAGCAATCTATGGGTTAAAACAGTCTTCCCTTGCGTGGTATGACAGAGTTAAAGATTTACTATGCAAATTAAATTTTAAAAACAGTTAATATGAGCCTTCTTTGTTCACAAAAACTAAAGGTGAAGCTAAAATTATTGTGGCCTTATATGTGGATGACTTTTTAATTTTTTCGAATTGTCCTATTGAAAGTAAAAAATTAAAAGATACTTTAGGATCAGAATTTAAGCTAAAAGATTTAGGACCTGTAAGGCAATACTTAGGCATGAGAATAAATGTTAGTAAAAATGTAATTACTGTAGATCAGCAGCAGTATATTGATCAGCTATTAACTAGGTTCAATATGTTGGATTGTAAAATGCATAAAACACCAATAGAGTGTAAATTAAATTTAGAGAAACCTGATAAATGTGAAACTGATGTTCCATATCAGAAGTTAATTGGATCATTAATGTATTTGGCAGTATTAACCAGGCCTGACATTTCCTATTCTGTTAGCTATTTGAGCCAATTTAACAGTTGCTATGATCTTACACATTGGCATTATGCTAAACGCATTCTTAAACATTTGCAATGTACAAAAACTTACTGTTTAAAATATTTTAAGGGCGGTAGCAAGTTAGAGGGCTTTGTAGATAGCGATTGGGCCAGCAATGCCATAGATAGGAAGTCCTACACGGGCTTTTGCTTTACTATGTCGGGATCTGCCATTTCATGGCAAAGCAAAAGTCCGTATCGCTCTCTAGTACAGAGGCAGAATATACTGCTTTGTCTGAGGCAGCTCGCGAAGGAGTGTATTTGAGAAACCTGTTACATGAAATAACTGGTAACTTATCTGTAATACAGATCGATTGTGACAATCAGAGTGCTTTAAAGTTGTCATTAAGTAACCAAAGTCACAACAGATCAAAACACATAGATGTGAGATTCCATTATGTAAGAGATGTTGTTAAAAATAAATATATTAAAGTTATGTACTTGTGTAGTGAGGAAATGCCTGCCGATTTTCTTACCAAAGGACTGTGTACTATTAAGCATTATAAGTTTATGTGTAAATTGGGCATTGTACTTAAATAAAATTGTTGTTTATTTTGATAAGTGGGGGTGTGATAATGTTGTATCAAAATATGTAATTAGTGAATAGTAGCGCCATCTCTTATCGTTTTGTAGAAACTGTTTGTCTGTCTATGACAATTTGCTAAAATAAAAGACAGTCTATTGCGATAAAACGTGTTTTACTAGAAAAGTAAGATGTGATTCCGCCAAAAAATAAAAGTAGAAAGGAGCTAAGTTTGATGAATATATCAAGTGGGTTTGTAGACTTCGCCGATAAAAAATTTAGATCTTAATTCGATTAAAGTTCCTTAAAATTTATAGTAAATATATATTAAAATTAACTTGCCAGGTTTTAATTTATTACCTAATCCGATTCTATTTCAGCACTAGATAATATAATATTCCTAGTGGACTTGTAGCACTAGATGGTGTGGAATGGTTCGTTCGCTATTTGGAAGGACTCATGTTTACAGCAGTTTTCAACATTCTTAAATACTGCACAATATATATATATATATATATATATATATATATATATATATATATATATATATATGTATATATATATATATATATATATATATATATATATATATATATATAATAATTATGCAAGTGCAAGCCAATATCACTCCTTCCGCACACATACAGGTATTAAGAGACGTCATCAAAGGCCCTATCGTCCGGACAATGGTTAACCCGTAATGCAGGCTGAATTTATAAGTAAAGTTGGTTCCATCAATCATATCCATACTATCGGAGCTGGTCCAAAAATCTACAGAATGTCAGTAACTGCTATATTTTGACTTCACTTAGTGAGAAGTCATTTCTGTATAAATTTGGTGAATACTATATGCTCTATTAAGATATCAGCCAAGTACATTGAATTAGTCATTTTTACATCAATTACCAGAACTGACCTTCATTCATGCTTAGAGGCTACTGAGATACTCGAATAGTTTAATTATTGGACGTTAAACTCCGCTGCAAGTGAAATTTCGTAGAAAATCTCTGTGTAGTGTATTTAGTTAAGTGTTGATTTCTTATTCAAAGTTTTGATTTGGTTGACAGGTCCGGTAATGTGAATAAATAATTACCTTAAAATAGTTTGAAACAATAGAACAATATTTTTTTTTAAAAGTGATTTTAATTTTTTTTGTCTGTCACTTTCAATTGCAGTACAGTATGCAACAGTAAAAGAGTCTGTTTTGTAATCGACTTACAGTTTTTGTACATGCTGTTTGTATGTATAAATTTTGTCATTACCATTTTGTCAGTTTATTCCTTTCTTGATATGGTTTCCTACATATTTTCTAAATTACTAAATCTTGGAGAAACGTAGTTCCCAAAATTATATTCACTTTTAGTTTTGTGTATTTGTCATCCATTTTTATTAAAAATCCGGCTTTTTTCCAAATCCCTTAATTTTTCAATCTTTTCAACACTACTCATTACAATCCGACAACAATAAAGAAGGCGTAACTTAATAACAATAGAAGAAATTAATTTTGTATTGATGTAACTTACGTGTTTTGTTAAGCAACTTGCGGAAAAAATTACAGAAAAGAATATTAATAACCAATATGCCCGTAGAATTTAATTTTAGAAACTTAAATGTTTTTAAAAATCATTACATTTTTGTCGGCCAAAAAAATATATTTTTTTAAAATATATATAAACATTTTAATTCTTAAGTTTTCAAACAAATTTATTTCCTACATATGTAAAAAATTTTAAAAAAAACAAAAAAAATATCTTATATAATTAAAATAATAAACTCGAACCTTGGATAATTTAACCAAATGATGTTCAAATAAAATAATAAATATGTCACTGAATTTGGCCACATATTGAAATAAAACTGAAATATCTTGAAGATTTTGTTCATCTAGATCTTAAACCAACTCAGAAATTCATTTTGTGAGACCTGTCTAATCATATAAATTGGTAACTACAAATTAAGATCTCCATATGCGTCTATCTCCTTAAACGAACATACAGAAATTCATATTTTTCATACAATGCACATTTTATCTTAAACGTGGTCCCGTGCTTTATATTTTATGAATACAATGCTTAAAAATACTTTTATCACGACTAAATAAATAAAAAAACCGAGACAGGGCTCAACGCAGAAAATATTTTTACTGAAACTCATGTTGACATATTATATGCTACTTAAATTTTGTTGAAACGAATATAATGGTTACAGAATAGAATCGCTCTTGATAAATCGACGTTACCGAGTATAGGATTGTTTCGACACTACCGAGATTTTTCTAATTACGTATCGATATAGTTTTTTCGCGGTATGCGATTAACTAGATATTAACCACCGCTGTTAATATCTAGTTAATCGCATACTATAAAATTTAATTTTTTAAAGTAAACCTTATTCTTATAAGAGCTATAAGATGGTTTTTCAATATTTTTTCATTATATAGCTCTATAACATAAGTATATCTCTCATAATATTTTTAATCGCGCTCTTTATGATGGCTCAATTAAGTAGAATCATTTTTTATGTATTCAGACTTATCCGTATGTTGTTGGAACAATTTAAAAATACAATTAAGAATCTTCATACATCGAACTGAAATTTTTTTCAGGTGACGCAAATAGGTATTTATTGATAATTGTTGAAAATTGTCCCTTTGAAATATTTCTTTAGTAGCCATATAGTTATTGTCTATTCGAGCACTACAGCTCGAGTGCGAATGAGAAATTGTTTGGTTTCTCTTTCAAGAAGTTAACAAAAAATTAAAAATGATTACAAAACGTGGATGTGCGTGTAACTTTAATAAAAATAATCCAATCCGTGACTAGATAATAAAATTATATAATAAAGACAAATTTGAGATAAAAACGGAAAGCCTAAATGTTCATTAACATTTATAATGGAGTTATTAAATTCAATGTTGTCGATACAATCACCTTATTGTTTCACAAAATATTAATTTTAACGAGAATAGATGCACAGAGGTTTTAAGATTTGCTCAAAACGTTTAATAAGCAGGTTTAGGTAGATTCCTAAATATAAATTAAAGCAATTAAAATAAAAAATAATTTTTAACTTTAACGTAACTCTTAAACACCAACAGCGTTTTGAATATTGAGCTGTACAAATATTATTTCCCAGTAAAATAATTTGACTATAATGGTAACTTATTCCTTCTCTTTCTGTACTTTTTTTCTTTCATGAAAATCTGCTTAAGATTATAAAACGTTTATTATAGACGAAGCAAGCTGCAATATCAAATGACCAATCGGGTAGAGAAAATTAAAATAACTAAATATTATTTTAGATGATCTCGTTTGACAGAGGAAGACCGATGATTTATTCAGAACATAATATAAATTCACATGTCCAAACTTTCATGTTCAGAGTTCCATTAATAAAAAGTTACAAAAAAAAAAATTTTCGGAAATTAAATTTGTTGCTGTGGAAACTTTCATTAGTTTTAATTATTTCCGCTCATGCATCACAAAAGTAAAAATCAACTTCACTTAACCATGTTCACTATATAAAATTAGTGTGAGTTCTAATTTAAATAAATATTAAATATTCAAATTTCCTTTTATTTTTTACTTTAGATGGACATAATGGGTTTCACTGATCGACATTCGGGTTTACTTGAAGGAAATAAATTTAGGAAGTGCTAATTTAACCAATTTGATACCTAATATTTACTTACCATTTCTAGATATTGTTTCAATATAAAACAAATAAATATTTGTGTCCTTAAAGATAACTTTCTTTCAATGATTCCTCAAAAGATGAAATATGTAGGTATATATGAATATACATATGCATTCCAAATACACATTTAAAAATTCTTTCTTCGTAAATTGTTGAATGAAAAATATTTTACTATTATTTTATTTATTTGTATCAAATTCATCTGTCTGAATGTACATTTTTAATTTGAAATGCAGTTATTGAGAAAGTAAAAATAGCTTAAATTGACATATATAAAATTAATAAATATCCACTTTGGTTTATGTTCACTAGAAACTAGAAATATCGTGATCTGTTTTAAAATTAATAAGTCTTGATTCCACGTAAATAAAGTAAATGAAACATAGAGACATGGAACAAAGTTTTTTCGTAACTCAAACTTCTTAATTATAATTCTATTGTAGAGAATTTGAACATTTGTTTGATATAAATCTTATCTTTTTATTTATATGAAGTAATAATAAATCTCTTACTAATACTTATTTTGAGTCGAGAAGTGATGTACAAATCTCTTAAATAACGTCTTCATCACAAAAAAGTTTTGCAACTTTAATGATGTTTTCAGTACTATATTATTAGGTACCTATAATAAATATTATATTGAAGTGTGTTATCAGGTATGAAATCCGGATAAAGCTCGTAGAAAGAATAACACGCTAGATATGTTTGCTTTCGTCTCGTAACTTCTTTTTGCAGTGGCTCTTGTTGAGTTATGAGCTGCCCCAAATATATACATACGACTGTGTAGTGTATTTCCTTATGTTCTAGTTGTATTGTACTTTTAACTCCGTTTGTCATTACTCTTGTTTTTTCCGGATTCAGTTTTAAACCTACCTTATCACTTTTAGTCGCAAATTCCCTTATCATTCTACTTATATCATCTGAGGTTTTGGCAAATAGCACAATGTCATCTGCAAATCTCAAGTGCGTCAGCCTTGTCCCGTTGATATTAATCCCAAGCTGTTTCTAATTAGGTTTCCTGAAAATTTGTTCCAGTACCGCTAAAAAAAATTTCGGTAACATAGGGTCGCCCTGTCTTACACCTCTTTCTACTGTAAATGATGTGCTTTTCTTCTCCAACTGTATTTTTGCTGTGCTATGACTATAGACGTTTCTTATTAATCTTATATATTTTTGCTCAATTCCTTCTTCTTTTAATGCCTCCCATATATTTGCGTCAATTAAGGAATCAAACGCTTTACTATAGTCGATAAACGCGATATAGTATATAAGGTTATATTCGTTATACTTCTCTAGAATTTGGCATACTACGTGAATGTGAATGTGCGATAACTGAGTAGCCTTTACGAAATCCTGCCTACTCTATAGGTTGGTGTTCCTCTAGTGTACTTTCTATTCGATTCAATATTATTTTAGAAAATTATTAATTTTTAATTTTAATAATTCTAAAATTAAGTAAACATTGTCTTCAAAAAAATGTTTCATTAAATTTCTGGCCTTTAAATAACCGAAGTGAAACGGCGACCTCCCAAAAACTACTTGAGTGGACTAAATATCATAATTAATGTCATAGTATCATAACTATCATAATTATCCATATATTGTACAAACTGAAAGCGAGTAAACAAGGTTAGAGCTCTAGCTAGGATAGTAGAACTGACTTAATATATTTAAACGCAACAGTAATAAAACAGAAACTGTTGCTAGCGAATTGTTCTGTCAATTGAAATACAAATACAACCCCATATCGTCTTAAATGTTGACTTATTCTTTTTTATCTCATATTTACAAGTCTATTATACATAAAATTAAGGAAAACCAAACAGTCCTCACTTTACTAGCGCTTTACTTCATGAAATATTCATAGACAATCCAGATAGTCAACTTTTTCCTTATTTCAAATAGTATTTTCTATAAAGTAGTCAAAACGCATGAGTAAATTTAATAAGCAATCTGTCTCAATTCTGTATTATCTAATATGTCCTAATGTGAAGTTAAAAGCTATAAAACGAATCTAAGCTTTTCGTTAATTATTATGCGTTTTTGACATATCAGGTTGATCAACTGAGAAATAAATATGGGTATGTAATATATCAAATTTACTGGTCGTGTCCAATGAGGCACATAAATGCCAGAAAGTATATATTTTAATACACATATATTCTCTTGTATGTACGCGCCTGTGCGATTCTCAGCCTACAACATAGAGTGATCATTTAATTTTCATTAAAACACTTTGGCGTAATGCTCCATTGAGACGTATACTCGCAGCTGAGCTTCATCAAGAAACTACTTTTCCACTTATCAGAGCGGTTCATAAAACAGATTTCAACTTTCTAGAGTCGGCGACTGATCTTGAGGGGTATTTCAATAATTATTACTATTTACTGCAGCGTGTACCTGACTTGAACAAAATAACTTACTGTTAAAAAGATAGTAAATGTAAAAAAGAATTTATTAATTGTGGTTCTCATGTCTGAACGTAAACTATTTTATAACTTTAATTGATTGGTACTGTATTATTCTCAACGGTATAGAAATGAGCAAAAGTTACAAATCTGACGGGCAACGATGACCAGTATTGTTACGAAACTTGAAAATAAGGTTATCGAACTCTAAAACTGTCTTATCTACAATTTACAGTCATGAGAAATGACATTCGCAAGCAATGTTGTTAAGTTTATGCTTCTGAATTGCGAGCAAGAGTCAGTATGATAGTCTAATGAAAGTTTACGTCTACTTAATGCAAGTTTTAGAATGAAAGTTTAACGAAAATTCAAGTCTACTTAATGCATGTTTCAGTATGAAAATTCAGTAATAGTTTACATCAACTTAATGCATACTATAGTATGAAAATTCTATGAATATTTTAACCTATTTAATTAAAAAAATTATATTATTTATAATAAAACTTTTGTAGAAATATCAAACAAGGTTATGCTCAATGAACAATTTTTCAACGAATAATTCGAATGTGCGTGTGTATTTAACATTGAGAAACAATTATATTTTTAAGCATTTATCATATTTTAAATGTCACATAAATTTTTTTGGCATATTGCTTTAAATAAAAAAAATGCAAAGAAAATAATAATGAATAAAAGAGCAAAACGTAGTTCGAATTAAAAGCAACATTAACTAATAATCAATTGGAAAGAAGCAGCTTCAAAATCTCATTCCTAAAATAATCAAGAGAGCAGAAATTAATCAACTTTAACTGCCTCTCCAGTTTTTATTAATGATAAATAGTCAATCTTTACAATAAAATTATGAAATGTCTACTTTTTGGAAGTAAGCAAATATGGAGATTTTGAGATACTTGAGAAGGTAGTTTGGAAAACAAGCTTTATTTTGATATGAGTATATAACATCTCTTTTCATCGCCCATTGAAATCTAAATATGAATTAGCATTAGATTTTGTCTCACGCGTCTTTTTAATGTCAATGATCACGCTGTTATTATGAATAGTTACCTATATTTCCGCGTTCAGTTTATTAGTACTCGTAAGTCTGTATTTAGGACACTCGAATTTGCCATGAAACGTTTCTGTGAATACCATGACATTAACTGAGTTAAAGCTTTGTTTAACGTTTCCATACTTCGCAAATTAAAAGTTTATTTTATTATTTCGTCTCTATGCGAAATACCTTATTAAAAGTAGTGAAAATATACTTTCGTTGCTTTTTATTGTAAATTTACAGTAGTTATCCTCACATATAGCCCACACTTTTCATTTGGGATATGGATGGACGAAACTCTTTCAAAATAAGAATAAAGTTGCGTTCGACCTTGCATTTACTAATAATTTTAAAAGTTTCATTTATAATTCTTCAGTACTGAAATTAATATCATTTTGTATACCGGACTGTTGTTTTACAGGTTTATTTATTAATAATTACTGTTTACATTGTTCTTTTTTTAGGTATTAGGAACTAATTGCTTCTATTTCTTAGTTGTGATTAACTGTACAATATTGCACAAGTAGAAATTAGTCTGCTTTACATGTAAATGTGTATAAAATACAAAATAAAAATAATAAAATAAAACTTTAACATTAATAGTAACGATTGACCAATTTTGTACCAATGAAAAACTTCATGCATTTTATAGAGAGAGGTAAGAATTTTCTCCAACATCAGACTTAGTGCTTGATTCGACCAATTGACATTAAATGCGTGAACTTTAATTCTCAAAAGCAGGAAAGCTATTAGCAAGGCGATAAATTATTTTTCACCCAAATTTTTGATCGACATATATTTCCATTATTTTTAAAAGATGAATAAGAAAATAATATGTAGTCCTAACCGTATGGTTATATGTATTGTTCTACGACAGCTGAATGATGTTAAATAAGCGGGAAATAAAATTGTTGATAATGGATAACGTAGTCATACACTTTGAACTGCTGTTTAAAGCTTTCTGAAATATGGATAGCTTATGACAGTTAGGTTGGTAACTTATAAACCTGCCATCTCTGTACACAAATTTTTCAACTTTTTATGTGTAATTAATAAAATCAATCGTTAATTATATAAGTACTTTCGGTATTTAACACTTGTTGCCAATGTGTAGGCAGAGCTAAAGTTCCGTTCTTGTAGAAATTTTCGGGCCTTTGACTGAAAAAAAATGAATTTTGATATAACTACAGTCTTTAAATTTTCTATCGCGTATATTATTAGACAATGAGTGAAACAGATGGCGAAAAGTCTGGAAAGTACCGTGAGTAATGTAGCACGCTCTATCCAAGTGAAAGTAGTTTTCCACGCGTTACTTTTCCTAAGTGGGGTTGAGCATTGTCATGTTAAAAATAAACTTTGCTTTGATTTGAAGGAAATTTAGCGGTGACTTTGCTTAATTGTTTACAATAAATCTTAGCTTTAATTGTACTATTAGCTTGAAAAAGTTCCCAACGAATAAATTAATGAATAACGCCATTTATACACGACCGTGCCCTAAAAATAATATTTTGTGCAATATTCTATATAAGTCTAGGTACACCTTTTTCTCCAGCATTTTCTGGCATTTTCGCTAAAAATTAATATAAGCACTTTCATCTCATGTAATCAGATATTTTAGCTTTTTGCTGGTACGATGGAAACTTAGTAGCTCCAAGCGCACGTTAGCTCTTCTCTGAGGTTGAAAGGGTGTTAGTTCATGTGGTAGCCGAAAGAAAAATTTTCACTTCTTTCTCCAAACAACTCAAAATCTGCTTTAGTAAGGCTTTTAAACTTTCGCTTTTTAAAGGTCGCTGTGAATGAGGTTTTCGGGCAGGTCAAAATTCCCTTTAAATCTTTGGAACCAGAGCTTGGCTGTACTGTAAGAGGACATAACTTCACCCATTGTTGTTTATATATTGCGTGATACTTTGCCCTAAACAACACTCATGAAGAAATAGTTCTCTAAGCTAACTTTGAATTACTTCCATTTGTACTTTATTCTCTACTCGCCGATTACTCAATTGCAAATTGAACATAATTTGGAGTGCCGCGCTCTTTATATACCCTAGAAGAAATACTCTAAAGTCTTCTGTAATATTCCATAAATCCGTCGACAAAAATGGCGAGTTTATAAGTTACCAATTTAATATTATAATCTAAAACCATTAATTATATTTTTAATACATACTTTTTAAATTTACTTTTGGATTGGACTATTTGATAAAATAAAATATTTAAATAACTCCGGTCTAACATTAAGCAAGAGTATTCCATTTTCTTGAAATATATGAATGAGAAAAATTTAAATTGAAATTTTTCGTTATCGATAGAAAAATAAAGAACGGAAAAAGTAAGGGAAAACTGGTCCAATAAATTTCCGAAATTATATTATTTAGTATACAAACAGAATATGAAACCAATTGATGCAAAACGTTAATAATATTTATGAAAAAAACATACAGCAAATAGTATAAAGTTAAATAAAATAGAATAAAATAATCATTCCAAGAATTTATAATTTGCTACATGTTCATGATGTCGGCGACGACGGAAGTTTAGACATGGTATTATTGTATAATTACTCCAGTATTTTAAATGTATTGCATCTCATAATATTTATTGTTAAATTTACGTAAAAAAATTCAAAATATTCGTCCATTTAAGACTAAGAGTGGTGTGTTGACATTTTATACTTCACAGGAGATATCTCTTTTAAAATCTATTTATTTTAAAAAAAATTCTAGAACTTTTTTATTATGTGCAGTAAACGCATGTGTTACGTATGTACCTAAATTTTATAAATATAAAGAATCTTGTTAAGTAAGAGTTTTGCTTAGGCATATACGTCACATTTAAACATTACGTAGTATTTCTATTAAAATATTTACAAATAATAATATTCCTTTCCACCATGCGAATATAGGCCTAGTATATTTTAAGCAGACGTAAAAATATGGCGACTTTTTACGGAATGCAATAAAATTTTATTCGTTCCTATAGTTTTTAAGTAAATTTTAAATAGCTCTTTTTTTTTTAAATGTTTACACTCAGAGTTGCAAAGATTGTGGAAAAGAGATTTCTTGTGGATATTTTCAATATTATTTTCAAAACTACCGCACTTTAATTTTTAAAAAAATAGTTTTGAATTTTGATACCCACATGATATATGAAATTTAAAAAAATTTCTAGTTTCTTTGTCACTTTGTATTTAAAACTTTGTATGTAAATTCCTACTTTCTTTGTCACGTTTCATTTACATAATATTTTCAAATGTTAACCGCTTGAACATATGTACATTTATAAGCTGCCGAATCAAGTTTCTACGGTATACCGTTTCTTAAAGCAACTGTGACAGTCGGACGGAAGGACAAACTTAAGAGTAATTTTATTAGTGTTCTATAAAATTATATACGTTTGTCTATTAAGATGACGCTTTCTTAATACGAAACATTAATAGCTCAAGTTCCCTCAATATTGGACCATTTTTTCGAAGAGCGTTAATGTACATAGCTGATGTATTTTGTAAAAATACATAATATAGTATTTTATAAAAATACATAAATACATTTCAATATACACAGCTAGTATATTAATATATAAAAAAACATCTCGAACAGAAGTAAATGCGGGGCTGTGCCTTAAAATGAAAATTTTGCTTGTTTCGTGTTATTACCAATATATCTACTTATCTTTATTTTTCTTACTCATTCACTTTATTTTTATTATATCTCTCTCTTCTCTTCTATCCCCGTTCCTTTATATGTTCCTCTCCTCCGCCGACTAATTTTTTTCTAACACCCTCCCTCAAATCCTTGTAAATAACATTTTGATGGTAGTTTCTTCGTATTTTGTCTATGGATTACAAAAAACGAGTATATATACCTTTTATAAATTAGATATATTACGAAATCGAATATAACTATAAACTTTTAGGTTGAAACAAAAGTATCTGACTAAAAATATCTAGATAAATATTTAATCTTAGGCCAGAAAACAAAAAAAAAACAAGAAAGCAAGGAAAATTAAGTACGTTCCTATGTTTATAAATGGAACTTACACGCATATGGCCATCTGTTTGAAATATGAACATATCTTTCAACTCCAAAAAAATCCAAAAAATCTCGGCGAAAAAGTAAGGCTAAGCACATTTTCTGGATTTTTTCTGGAAAATTTTAAAAAACGTATTTTTCTGGAAAATTTGTGAATAATAAAGCTAAGGCTATAAACAAGTTAAACTTTGTTTATTCAATAAATTTATGGTGAAAAGCAATCGGTTATTTGCCCAGTTCTTATGATTTGTCGCTTTTCTTGTTCTGGCTTAATCAACTTTTCTGAACTTGTTTAATCGTGTAATTTCAATTTCATCGTCCACCTTGATGACCATTACTATAACCCCTTATCAGTAAATACTAATAACAATTAAATGGAAACACAATTAACATAATAATTACGGTGATTTCAAAATAAGATAACGTCGTTTCTAATGCGGTAACTCGGAACGGCTGACTACGAAATAAATCACAAGGAAGAAAACGATGCCAGACAAAATTTTGCATTGTTGACATATACATAGATACCCTATTTTTCATACAAAATAAAATTTTCCCAATCTAAAGTGACGAACAACTACTGGATCTACTCTATCATTCTTGCACGTGTTTATATTTTCTGGAACAAATTTTTACCTTAAAATGGAGGAAATTTTTTAGTGAAAAAAATAACACATTTCAAGGTCTTTATAGTGACACGCATGCAAGGATTCCTTAAATACGTAACTCTGGTCGCCATTATATTCTAAAACTGTTATTCACAGCGGGATTTATTATCACGCACAACGCCGACGACTATTGAAACATAATCTGCCGTGTAAATTTATTCTACTGCTTGGAACCTTTAGAAAATACGAGAATACAGCATATTTTTTCTTCATAACAATGTCAGGTATTACAGAAAAATGTTAAGAAATATTATACAATTTTCAGGCACCGAAGTGGATTATACCGTAACAATTCTTATACTAGTAGTAATCATAACGGCACTATTTAAAGGTCAACAGACTGACTTGTAAAGGCGAATTTTAGAGACCTGTATTATTGCACATATTTCTATTAGCAGTAAGAATAAAACTATAATAATTATTTGGAATGTTTTTCCTTTCAGTTTAATTAGTATTGTACAAGAATTATCGACAAAGAAAACTTTCAACATTTCATAATTCAATACTATTTTTTCTCTTTTTTCTTTTTTCTATTGTATATATTTACAGGTATTTAATTGCTTTATTGTTGATTTTTTTTATGTTTACTACATTTTTGACATCTATAATTCTGGTCTTCACGCAAGTGACAAACATGTCGTTTTTAGTCGAAACACTAAATACAACAATTATTACTTATTCGGTTTAAATTCACATGTCATTGACAAACAATGTATATTTCTTATAAAATGCAGAATTTTTTGGAAAATTTCTGTAATAATGTATGCAATATGTACTACTTGCTAATTAATAAACGGACTTGGAGACAATTTTATGCTATGAAATTTAGTAATTCTTAATTCTTTACCGCCAAGTAATTTTTATTAGTAATGTAAATTCTGAAATAATTTGCAAAGGCGCTTCATTTGATAGTTTTTACTTATATTTATCTTTAAATATATATATATATGTATATATATATATATATATATATATATAAATATATATATATATATATATGTACACATACATATATATATACATATATATATATATACATACATATATATATATATATATATATATATTTATATGTCAATACATATAATAAAATTTAATCTTTATTAAATTGATATAACAAGCCGCAGTCTATCATTTCCTGAACAAAAAACATGAGGTTCACAATACATAATTCTTTTCCTATTCTCATCCTTTTTTCAAGTTACACTTGTTGATGCCAAACACAACTACACGGGATTAAATGATAAACGCCACCCCGTGGGATTAGATATCAAACGCCATCACGCGGTATTAGACAACAAATGCCACCACACGATGTTCCGAATAGGGGCAACACATATGTATATATGTATTAAATGGTCACTCGGTCACAATACATTTTGATGTGTGCCTATTATAAATAGAACTATGAAGAACTTTAAAATAACTCAATTTGACGAATGTATGTTTACACAAAAAAAAATAAACAGTGTTTTAAATCTGGAGATCAAGGCGGCTATGGTTCAATTTCAGTTCGAGTGATATAATGAATTATATAGTATGGCAAGGAATAAGCACTTACGGAAACCTAGGAAAGTCTCAATGCACGATTATATCGCATACACTAACGACGTCTAGTGGGAACTATTCGGGCAAAGCTTCCAGGCCTTGGAGCATTCATTGGAGTTATGTTGGCTCATCCATTCGGGACGGTGAACAAATTCCAAACCAGATTAAAGTGCAGTTTTTGCTACTTTCTTTTTTTAACTCGCTGGATTAATTCATCTGCTCGATAGCTTGTAACCTAGTCAATAAAGATAAACTGTATTATGACGACCGCCACTAGAATATTCGTTCGTCGATACATGTATTGATATTCATTATCATATATTGTAATATTCCTTATGTGTAAAATTTGCACACATTTCGTAGGTATTTCCTAAGAAGTGTGAACGACGAAAAATTAAAATGAAATAAAATAATACAACGATAGATAAATTAAGGGGCCACTAAGAGCATAATAAGTAGGAAAAAAATAACAATACTCTCGCAGTGAGAGATAGTTTAATACTAACTAAAAGATAGTATATGTATCATGTCCTGAATTAAAAACGTATAAAACAAATGATACGAACCGTATTTATATATCCTTCTTATATTTCCTTATATTTGCTGAGTATTCTATAAAGATACAAGTTACCAGCCCATGCATGTAAATGTGAAGTAAACGCACTGATTTTATGCGTAACGCACATATATATGACCAAAAAAAACTGTAAGTTGCTGGTACAAACTTATATAGATTGCACTGACAACTTGCACTTTTTTATAAAAAACGTAATCGTTTTCATTGCGCAATTTTGTTCTTCTCATTTGTTCTAACCTTGATCCAGTAATTTAATTTTTACGGATAAATTTAAGTTAAAAAATCCTTATTGCGTGTTATTCGAAAGATTTTAGTATTTCTGTAAGTTAATTTTGACGAAACGTCAAATCGCATATTTTTAATTTGGTCAATACAATAAATTTAAAAGAGACATAAGCCAATTGTACGATGTTATGTTAAATTACAAAATTTGTATTATTAACCCCTGCAATTGAATTCTACTGCAGTTTGTTATAATATTTGTAATTGTACGATGTTATGTTAAATAACAAAATTGTGTTATTCATTGTTACCTTATACTGTATTATTTTACTTCATATTTTTGGAGGTTATTTTAGTGACTACGTTTGTCAGCATCACTATTTAATTTAGATATCTAAGTAGCGATTAAATTTTCATTGCGAAAGTAAACGTAGTAGTTTGTTTCCGGATATTATGATTTTTGATTTATTAGTTTCTGAAAATAGGGAGAAGTATATAATTTTTCGTTCGTATTTCTCACCTACCTAATAATTAAACTTAAATTATTCAGGATATATTTTGAAATACAAACTATTGATATACGTGCGGGTTAATATGATTTATATTTAAACCAAACTAAAAGTTTCTCCGTCGACTAGTTTCTGGGAAACGGTGTGTTTTTTGGTTTTGAAGTTAGAAACCCTTATAATACTGTAGGTATCTTTTAGCTCGCGAAAATTACCATTTGAAAAAGGTGTTTACTTTTACATACGATTAAAATTTATTTTAAATTTCTTTTCTCCTTGATTAAATAATAATGGAGAAAAGAAATAAAAAAAATACGTTGTTTAAACAAGGGTCATAAAATAGCTATTGAAGAAAAAACACATAATATAGATAATAATCTTCCAGTTCTATATTATTTTAATAATAATTATTTTGAATGAACACAAGATATAGATCTTATGTAACCGTCCCTACAAAATTACTAATCGCGTTGTGGTGATAATGATTATGTGATGCTAATGGCCTATACATTCTGAGCGAAGTCCGAGAATTCACTCGGAGGAATTATAAAGACTCAATCAATGCTTCGTTTTCTAGTCAGGTAACTTTTAGCTTTAATTAATAAGCCTCACCCTCATCAGTGTGTAACGAGCGATTAACAGCTTCCGAAATGTTTTCAAGTATTTATTATTACGCTGGTAATATTCTAAGTTATTAAGGAAATGGTTATTTCAATTTCATCTTATTTTAGCAAACGTAGTTTAAAAAAAAAATAGTACCGAATGATGATCAGAGCTAGTCCAAATATAATTTTGTCACACAGTTGATATTTTATATTATTTTATATTTTTTTTTTAAATTTTTAATTTGTAGGATGTTTGAAAGTTATACTTACTTAATGCAAAAAAATCTTTATGAAAGGAAACACTAGTAACAAACAATTTAAGGCACCACCAATTTTAACAAACGTTAAAACTGGTCACTATGCAATTTAACTTGAAATGCGATTAGGGAAATTTATAATATTTGCGTGTTTTTGTGTGTTATTAAAGTATTATTAAATATTAAATTTCTTCTTTATTTGCATATCTTAACTTTGTTGAGATCAGTGAATAATTCTACAAAACTGTTTTTGTAAGATGTATTAAATATCTAAACCTATATCATATTAATAAAAATTGTCTGTAATTTCAGTAATACATTATCATAAATTTATTAACGTATCTAGTATGTTCAAATATCAAATTAATGAAGATGTTGTGTCGAAAATTCGACATTTTTTCCATATACAATTCCTTAATCAAGTAATCATTATGGCTGCCAAATAAAATAAATTTCTTAAATTATATTACTATTATTAAATTAATATGTCTTAATATAATTCTTATAAAAATATCCATAGTTTTAAATCTTATTTTCTTAGGATGTTCTCCTAAATTGGATTAAAGAGTTTTCAACATTATTAGTGGTTCTTCTTTAATACTAATATATTTTATGTGCCTTTGAGGATACCTCATGGACACTGCCGAAGCCGTAAATTGAGCGTTAGTGATAATTTAAAGTACTTAAATAATTATTTTACACACTTATATTTTATCTGCGAAACATTTATATTTTATCTGCGAAATTATTAACATGGTCAATGATATTTCTCCGTTTCCAATATTATTTTACAAACATAAAATGTTCTGTGAAAGAAATGACATTTAAAAGCAAAATCGTAAAGAATAAAAAAAATATTTTTAGATTTATATTGGTCGTTAGCCAGTATATAAATATTTGCTCAAATCAATTAATTTCCAAAACAAATTACAAGCATATCGATCCCCTAAATATAACTTACTCAGTAAATACTCTTCAAAACCTTTTCAAATAAGCTAATAGTCTTGCCGTTAAACTTCTCTAAATGTTTTTAACTTTGTTAATAGCCATAACTTCGCTCTTGTTTTTAAATATATTTTTTAATTTTTTTCCTAACTTGGATATCATATTTCACGGCTTATAGATTATACCGCCCTAGGTAAGTCTGATTGAAAATATTATGTTTTTTAACTTACTATAAATTATTACAAAAAAGGACCAAAATTTTTATAGATTATTTTCAGATTGCAGCGGGTCTCACTTATTATTAATAAATCTTGTAAATAATTTCCTCAGTGCTAGTAATAGGTTAGAAGTTCTGAAATAACTATGATCACAAAGATTATGCAGTTTATTAGAACTAATTTTTATTTCAAATAATTTTCTTTGTATTCAAAATTTTGAGAAAATATTGAAAAAATATTAATGGAAAAATAATATAATTACGAAAAAACAAAAAATGTTCTCCAGGTATATGTGACCATTTTTGAAATTTTGATTTCTTAATGGCATTTATAAGTAAAAACGAAAATGATTTTATCCTTGTGCAGACACAAAAATTTATATTACCAATAACTTCTTAGTAAAATTTTTACATAAATTGCAGAATTTCTCCTTTCATTTTTATAAAAGTTTATATTAATTTATATTATTCCAACGCTCCTTTGAAGATCACAAAAATGTCTACTAGTATCAAAGGGAATGAAATTAATGAAAGTAGTTTAAGTTTTTACATCTTAAACTTTATGCGTAAGCACGTATTTTGATATTAGTTGGATTTTTTAGTGCGCTTGGTTAATTTAGGAAAAATTAACTTTAATTTTTGTATTTTTAGCGGCGAGAGTATTATAGAAAAAGGTAAATAATGAAATATATTATATGAACCAATTTTTCACAATCACCATTCATTTAGTCATCAACACAATTTACGTTATTGGGTTACGTAATGAAATCAAATTATTTTTGCCTGCACACTTTTTCATAAATAAATATTACGGCTCAATGAATTGTTACCGTTCACGTTGTATCCTAAATACAATGTACACGGTAGGTACCGTTATTACGTATTACACAATTGCTTTATATTATTTATTTTTCTAATTTTACAATATTCCTTTTTCTGCATACTGACTGTCGGCTAATCTATTTTGAGACGGGAAGGAAATACTTCATAGATATTATTTAATATATTATTATTCTGTTTTAAAATAAAATATTCTGAGCGATGAAGAGAATGTCGATGAAGACTCGGAAGATATAGTAACTTAGCTCCGTGTACAGTTACTGCTTGAAGCAGAATTACAATGTTACATTCGTCTGGGAATGGTATCTCAGAAACCATAAATGGTTTATCTGGCCCATAAAATATTGATATAGAGTCATTAATCATTTATGAGCTAAGTCTTCGTACTTTTAATAATTATCAGTCAGAGGTAATCAACTTTTACCATCTTACCAGCAAAACCAGCAAAACCAAAATACCCAAAAATTATCAACAGGAAATAAAGACAGAAGGATATGTTACTGCTACATTTAGGGTGGGCCTCTTTAAATAAGAAAAATAAATATTTTATTTGAATTTTGTATAAACAAGGACAATCCTTCAAAATTTTTTGTAATTATTAAATTAACATTGAGTTAGTGGAATTGAGTGGATGATATTTGGCATATTCCTTGATGAGTAATTTGAACAAATAACCAGTATAAGTTTTTATGTCCTCACACTGAGGTAAAAAATTTTATTTTATTCTCGGCAAGACCTTTGCGAAAAATCGGATCAGCCTGCTTATCGACTTTACTTGCTTTAATATCGACTGTGATACAAATTTCAGTCATAAACCAAAGTTTATTTCTATTTAGCACGAAATATCCTATTGAGCCCGAAATATCAAGGTTGATATTTGTTTTGGATGGCTTTCCTCACGAGGGCGTCTTCCATCAAGACCTTGTATCGGTTTTCTTCGAAAGCTCCTACAGCCCTGCTGAGCTGTCCACTCCTTTCACTATTGCGTAAGATCTTCCCACATATCTTTTGAAATATCGCATGGGATAAAATGACGTTTAAGTTCATGCCTCCAGGTTAGACTATATTATCATATATAATATTAGCTATAATAATAATAAAAAAATGTTTAAAAAATGCCATATATGAAATTCGAAAGACGGGCAATATAAACATGAGTCTTGACTAGACTCACTGCTCTTGTTACCAGATAAAAATAACAATTATTTTATGGGAATGAAATTTTTCATTTATTTCTAAGTCATTATTAAGGCAACGAAGGATGGTAATTAAACTACGTGCCGAATTTTAGATGAATTTGGTACATTTATCGATACTATAATAACATTAATTTTATAAGTAAAATCTACATGAGACTAGTGCCATAGTCATTTATTATTATATTTTAACCCGTTATCTAACACTGTGAGTAGGGATTCATAAATTTACAAGGTTATATACCTTGTAAATTTATCGATTATTATATATATATATATATATATATATATATATATATATATATATATATATATACATAAATACAATATTTAAATACTAATATTACATTAGGTCAGAAATACAAATTTGATTCATAATGAAACAAACATTTCAAATATAGGCAAAAATTCCCTTCACGCCTTTAATACAAATGAATTTTTTAAAATCCACTCCTCAGCAATTTAAATGTTTTGTGTACTTATGTTAAATCATTTACATCCATAATAAAAATAAATTCTGCATGGCTAATTTATGTACAGGAGATTCTATTATATATCTATCGGGAGTATGTACATTTACCCGTAAATAGGTTTTCGTATAAAGTTGGCTATAGTAGAAGCAGAGAATGGGACGCCAGTAGAAAAAGGAGGCTGAAATGTTTTCATTGAGTCATAATATATATAAGTTGAGATAAAGTAACCACAAAAATGTATAAAGTTGTTTAAACCATCTCTATAAGATAAACTATTTTGTTTTCTCGCACTTTATGCATGTCATGTTATGTGAAAAAATTAAAATTTGTTTTACATTAGTGTAAATCACATTGCGAGTATTCCCAACACACTTTGGCAAGTATAAACATTAAAGTTCACATAGGATTGTTTATTAAACTATTTACAACCTTTAATATATTTTTTTACAATGTAACATGTTTTGCTTAATATATCTTTCACAAGCTTCAAAATATTGCAAGTTTCTTAAAAATACGATATTTTTAATTATTGTGGTAGTTTTCCGCTATAATGTAATAATTTTCTACTATCGCTGATGGTTTTCACAATTTTGAACCAAGGAGATTTAAAGATCTGGATCTCTGTCATTCCTCCACATCTCAAATCCTACTGGAACATATGTTTGTGGGCTTTCTGTACACTATTTGTAAAGTATATTACATAAAAATATTTATTTATATATATGTATCTACACAAATAAAATACATCTAAATAAATAAAAAAATAATTACGTAAAAATTAATAAATTAGTAATAAAATGCAACAAAATAAAATAAAATACATAAAAAATAAAAAATAAAACTGGAGATATGTATAATTAGTGGTAATACATTTTTCTATCAGTACTCTTGCTATTGTACAAATATATTACTGAGAATAATATTCATTTAAATTTATTACATATATCGGAACATTTGTATTGTTCAACCTCATAGAATAACATTAATTTTATTTATTATCTTCACTAAAATACTTGCATATTGTATAACTTTCAAAAGTATAATAAAAACCACACCGCTCCCCTACATTAAACACACTAACGTAAGCAGTGGGAAAGCCCGGACAAACCCGGCTTCCGCTATTGTTTTAGTGTAATATATAAATGCTGTTGGAAGTTCCTACGAGTTAATCTTTGCTGATAGACCACCTGAAGATGTTGTAATACAACAAAACCTAGGACGTGGTAAAGAAAATAGAAATAATACTACATCACGTAGATTAATTTAATTGTGATTAAAAAACTTGTCGAGTTTTGACTTTTTGCTAAATTTAGTGTTATTTTTTCTGTTTATTTATTTTAAATTAAATTTTAAATTAAAATTTTTATTTTAGTTCACTTGATGGAGATATAATTTAGAAATTTAACTTTACCCGCAACGTTTCTAATTTCAAGAACCTCATAATATATAAATAAGCCGGAAAGAAGATCACTGGTTGATCAAACACAGTAAACCCTACAAAATTCTAGAACCACGAATCAACAACAATAGTGACCGCAAAGCACAAAGAAACATGGAAAAATAGGAGAATTCACTCACAAGAAATAAAAGTTTAAACGGTTTGACTTAACAGTGAGCAGTTTTTAACGGCAATTACCAGACTGACCTCCTCCGATAATTAGTGAGCCATTACCGACCATTACATACAAACAGTTAAATCGTAGAAATTTTCTATCTAGCGTGGAATTTAGCTGGCTGCAAGTGTTTTTCATTAAGTAAATTTATGTGAAACCTACGCTATCTCCAGATCGTGTTAGCACTTTTTGGAAAAACGAGAGATATTTCAGAGAACAAAAAATAATCTTTATTTTACATTTTGCAAAACCTAATCTTTTTAGCGCTAATAAAAATATATTGAAAAGCCAATGTGAACATTTCAGAGTGATATTTTTTATTTGTACTTGTACTTATTACTAAGTGGTCTTCGTTGACGTCGCCTTAGTGCGTTGGGTTGATCACGTGGGGTTGAGCGCACGGCGGGAATCCGGATTCGATTTTCGGCCGCTCATCGAGCGGGGCTGGACCAGTGTCCTGGTTGGCCGTGAAATATTGCTCTGTAGCGATAAGTGAGCTTTATGTGTTAACCGTATACATTAAAGTACAACAATGACTAAAACAAGAGTGTCTTTTTTCTTTTATATAAAAATACTTCTTTGACAGGGTGAAATGGGAAGAAAAACTTTTAATTCAACATTTGTGGAATTAAATTTTATTTGGTTTTCATACACCGATTGACGTTTCCATTTTTATGTTTCCGCTATACTAATTATCACTATAACTAATTAACAGCGCATATTTAGTAAAAGGTATTCATAAGGAACTACATTCCCCATTTAATAATATCCTAGTACGTAAATTAAACCAACGTGTTGAAGCTTTTACAGTCTAAATGTCAATGCAGTGCGTCCTAAAACCTGCTGCTGGGACCGAGTGCTTTGTCTTGTGTGTATATATATATATATATATATATATATATATGTGTGTGTGTGTGTATATATATATATATATATATATATATATATATATATATATAACTTGGAAAAGACATTTTAGTCAAAGGAAATGCCTCAAATTGTCCATCTATTAAAAATGTGTAAGAATATGTGGGAAATCTATTTCAGTAAGAGCAAAACCTTTAATATCAAATATTAGTAACGACCAAAAGTTTACTTCGGAAAACTCGTGTAAGCTGCTTGCTGAAAGAAGCGAGTTACTTTGAAAATACATTTGCCAAATTAAAGGTAAAAGTTAATTATTATCGATATATTTATATTTAATGCCGCTACTACGTACGAAACAATATGTTTCTACATCAATACCACAGGTATGTACGAAAAGATATGCTATTTCAAGTAGTTTTCTTCGGTTACTGTAAAGTGTTTCATTAGATAAGATTTATGCTTGGACATTCAAATAGCTTTTATGGTGTTTCAGATATTTTGTTGCAATGAACAATGTTAAATTTATGGTGCAATGAACAATTTTGTCATAGATATATCGAAGTATATAACGTTTATGTACTAATATTCTGTGACAAAAAAATGTGAAGTTACTTTCGTTTTTTGTTTTCTATGCATTTGTTCTTTAATTTAATGAATGTTGAATGATAATACAAAGTTAAATGATAACTAACACTGAGGGCTGTGTTTCCTTAACAAAATCAATATTGAAGAAGAAAATCGGTCACCATATTTTCCATTTTACATTTAATTAGTTATATATAAATTTTTTCACAGATTTTTATTAATTTGGCTTAGAAGTTTAAATAAAGATGAAAGGAATTCTAGCTTTCAAATATTATAGTTAGATCAAAATATGGTAAATGATAATATGTTTTAGGTGTGGATGGAAAAAAATTACGAAATAAAATAAAATTTTGCGCTCCAGTTTCACAGATTCCTCAATGGCAAATATTATTAAAATTTTTATTATATTGAAACTTCTCTTTCGTTATTACTCATAAAATATATTTGAAGAAACTTTATTTTCTGTTGTGGTGCTAATAGTAGACTTTCTATTTAAAGATGTAAAACAACCACCACAACTTGCAGCCACCTCGTCGTAACCATAATAAGTATGGGGTAGGTTTATATGTTTACAAAGTATGCGCAACTTGTATCAGCTCTACCTGTAGTGATTACCATTACTATTATACAACGTAATAGAAAATTCTGCCCAATTAATTTAGTAGCGTAAGGAATTGATGTTTTTATGGATATTTAATCACTTACTAAAATAAATTATGTTATGGTGTGTTGAGTATAATATGAGCAAAATAAGACAGCGATTGAGTAAATGAGCTTCCCCAAGCGAAATCCCTTCACAACTATTGACGCGAGACGAAGACGATTTCATAACTGTTTCACCTGTTGGAAAATCGTTGCAAAATATATTCCGTTAATTGTGTAGAAAAACATTAATATCAGGTTTCAAATAAATATGAGCAAAATGTGTTTACCATGCAAACTTTGCTACTCTCTTTTCCCCCAATAAACATAAATAACATTGAATTGCACTTTGGTTATCACAATATATGATAGGAGGTGAAGTTTTGATGTTTCGATGTAATTCATATTCCAAGTACTGCAACCATTTTGCTCCTTGCGTCGCATTAGTTAATACCGTATACTCTGATTTAATTATTAATAGGGCAAAAGTGTTTTGACTCTTAGAACATTGCGTACTACAGCACGCTGAATAAAAAAATATGGCAAGAGATCTTAAGACCCATCAGAATCACAGTAGCCAAATTTCCTTTCTCTTCTTTGTTTTAGTGAAATATTAATCTATATCCTTTTTTCCTTTCATGTATCACATCACTCTCTTAATCGCTAGCCAGTGTCGTTTTTCTGGTTTATTATTGAAGCTACTCATTTTAATTACTACAAAATTTATATCACGTCTCATGCCTTGTGATAGGTAAAGAAAGCTTTCAATCGTTTTTTAATACTGTATTTGAGTATTTACATTTGTATCTTGTTCTGTATTAATTAATTGCCCATTAAGATTACATGGTGATCAAACTAAGTTTCTCGTTTCTAACCAAAATTTGTATTACCCTCCAACCAACAAAATAACATAATGGACCGAGTTCAATTCAAGTTAAATTTGCTTCTGAGCTGGTATTTTATTTCTCCTCCATTTTGGATATTATTGTAAATAAATAAGAAGTTATCAACATCCATATTACACAAATTACTTTCATCATCAATCTCGTAATACATTCATGGGTCCCATATGAGCCTTTCAACTCCAGGCTTCTTAACATTCAAATTCCATTGATTCATTAAATTTTCATATTTCATCTCTATGTTTATAAGTTAGCGATTGGCTCTTAAATATTTTAGTGTCTATGTTCCCCTTGTAGAAAGATAGAAATAGCATCTACTTATTGAATATATTAACCACATTTAACAGCCGTAGCAAGTAAATACTTGATTGACTTGTGCTGTGTGTCTGATTAACTGAAGCAAATATTCCATTCTTTTATTTTGAATGAAAGTTTAATGACTTATCTAGTTTTACATTGCATAACTTCATCATCAGCATTGACTTTAGTTCTCATATACCCATTTGCACCATACAGCTTTTAGCAGTATTTATACTTTGAAGCAGTAACTCTTATTCATTGTTCATGAGATATTTTTCACTCTTGCTTTTGGGCTTGAAAGAGCTGCTTTAAAATCCTAGGTTCTTTCACCAATAAACATAGTGCTTCAGTACGTAACTCATCTGTTGGCACTTGTTGCTATAACTCTGATATTTTATTTTATTTTTATTTATTTATCACCTATGGGGAAAATAGATACAAGTCGTAGTGAGATACAAAAAGCTAGTTTTTCAAGTATTAGGTTAACTTGTATCCTAACATCCCCACATCAAAATAATATTCTACATACATACATCCTTAATATTTTTTAAATATTTGTATATTACGATACCAATATTCAGATATTTTATATTACATTAAATTAAATTATAAAACATGAAATACTGGTTAACAAACAATAAATATTGAAATTATTCAATTCGCCTTTGATTCAAAAAACACTATAAAAGCTATTAGTAATAGGATTAATAATAATAATCATTCTATTTATAATAGTACATATTTGAAACGTCACGTAAAAATATAATCTTTCATTATGTTTACTGAAGTAAAATAAAATATTATTCGAATTTTTGAATGTTTCTCCTGGTTTTTGCTTCTTTTTCTCCTGTTCTTTTTTATTTCATTTTCTGTTATATATCATTCTACATCTTCATATTCTAAGTCAGTTATTAAAAATTTAATTATGAATAATCCTTTCAATCCTTTTTACATTTGTTCTAGATTCTAATCTAAGCGAATCTAAGCGTAGGATTACATTTTGGATCTATTCTTATTCCCATATATCGTAACACTCTGTGCAATCACTTCTTGACTAATTTAATTAAAACATTTCAAATATATCGTACATTCTTTTTTCACTGATTGTCTGAAAAGTTACTTCTATTCTTTATCTATGACTTATTTCTTTTTCTTGCGTCCTTACCTGTATTTTCATTTACTATTCATATTCATACTTAAAGTATATTTTAATTCAAATATAATAGCCATAATATTTAATAAAATAAAAGTCAAACTTTTTTTAAAAAAACAGTAAGAAATTTAACAGATACATTTTTATCCATGTGTGTATTTGATAACAAATAAATATTATATCTATTAAAATTGCATGCGCACTTCGAAATTTTTATTCCATTTTTATTGTTTTTTTAATATTAATATTTGTTTTCATTACATTGCTAATTACATTGACTTAAATTTTATATATACCAACGAAAAAATGGCACATTCGATGTTTTGTTCAGAAGAAGCTAAACTTTGAAAAACGATAAATTATAAAATATAACGCGTAAAAAAACGGCCTTTGAAATACGTTTTCCTTATGTATTGTACGTAATACAAAAACATTTAAATATCCTTGTTTTAAGATTCGTCTTTGCGTCTGAAGTGTTATTGAATCATATAATTTGATATTTATACACTTATAGGTTTCAATAACCCTGCCAAGACCATTAATAAACTCGATAATACGGTAGTATTTTTAAACATTGTTTACTTTATTTATTTTATTGCTTTTTATTGTTTTTGGGAAGATACCTGCATAACTATAACGATTCATTAGATGTGTAATTAAAAAAAAATATATTTTACAGATTACAACAAGGAAGTAAAAGACCTGGCAGTAAAAATGTATTAAGCAAATGTAGTTCCCAATTATATTAAAAATATAATCTAAACCTGTGTCAATAGTTCAAATAATAAACTATACCTGAAAAGTCAGTGGTCCATGTCATCAGTCACCCATTTCAATATAATTAGTATTGTACTCCGAATGTATATTTAAAAGGCACGCTATCTGTCACCGTCCGCGCAAACGCCTTATAATATTGCGTATGTCGATTAAACCAAACCAAAAATTCAAAAAATATCTAAAGACAAACGTAGTTCCTCATATCGTAAAAAATATTTTATATTTTCAGTATTTGTAAAGAAGTAAACAGCTAAATTGCTTAATTTTAAACATTTTCCCCAAAAATGTTTAAACAGTTTCATAAAAATATATTGTTTTCCAAATGAATGCAGTGCCAACGAAATTAATTCCACGCAGATTAATAACAGCTTCTTACCACTTTGATGGCTTACTTGATTATATACTCAAAGCATATACTAATGTTTTCATTGAACCTTTAGAACCTATATTAAATACAGCATTGTCAAATGTTGTCTATGTCTCATAATGGAAGATTACTTGGGTAACGCTCGTACCTAAGGGTGGCATTGCTTCTAAAGTAACTCATTTTTGGCCGATTGCAATCATCTCCACACCCGCAAAATATACAATTACGCATTACATTGCAACAAGATTTTAGCTGTAGAAGTCAGATTCAGACTTGTGGCGAACAATAAAAAATCGTATTATACGTCCAACATATACGTCTCTTGCGTGTTTTATCGAGTATGTTTCCTATCAGCTGGATTTCGATTTTAAGGTCGATTTTGCGTGTTTTGGCTAGTAGAAAGCTGTTGACCGCAAGGATAATGACATCTTATCAGACCGCCTTAAGGAAACTGTTTTGTTCTAAGACTCTTGCACCTTTCAACTGTTAGGACTCTTTGTACCTCACAGACAGAAAATAATACATATGAGTAGGTTATTTTAAAGCTGATCAGGTTTTGGCCACGGTTCAAATTTTGCGCCCATTTTATTCACTATATTTGAATAATATATCGGTAATGTACGTAAAACTGCGTATTGCCATCCATTTAAAGATGATATGAAGCTTTTCTCAGCTATTAGAAGTATAGGAGATCAAAAGTGCTGCAGCGCGATATCGATACTGTTCTCAAGTGAAGCCATGCGAGCGGATTGCGGCTCAGTTCAAGCAAATACTCTTTAATGAGCTACGGATGAGAGCGCGCTCCTGTCGAGTATGAAATATTTGATCTAGGAGTTCGATTCGATTTGCGCCTGACTCTTCGTGGTCATTTCGTCGATAAAGCAAAAAAGTAATACAAAAGGCTCAGATTTATATAGCGTAATGCTAGGTACTTACGAAGAGTTAATTCATTTAATATGTGTTTCGTTAATACGAAGCAAGTTAGAAGATAGCTCTATTATTTAGAGCACACATGCGCAAATTTATTATGATTAGGTCTGAAGTAAATTATACTCATGTATATACTGAAACTTTTGAAAATGCTCGGATACTATATACACTATATACAATATAAAATTTAAATGACACCATTATTATTATACTTGTACAAACATCAAATGTAATTAAAAAATAACAAGTAAAATAATGGGTACCGGTAGAAATCGATTCAATGATAACTAGTGTTCTATTCGCTTAAGTCTGGAAAATATACAAAAAATAACAAAATTTAACGAAAGGAAAAAAACCATGGCTATCCTATAACCATTAAAACTTTTACATGAAAAGTCCAACACCAGTTTTCATATTCGCCTCTTTATATATGCAAACCTTAGCATCTATGACTAGTTAGTCAACCACCCTAGCAGATCTATTACCATAAATAATTTATCAAAAAAAGCTTGTAGTGTTATATAAAAGTTCAATAATAGTATTTCAGGGTATATATATAAAAAGTGACTTTATAAAAATGCCTACAGTAAGTTAAATTTCGGATGTATAGAAGTAATGCGTCTGGAATAATCCATTGATAATGATTCAGAACTGTGAAATTTAACACATAGACAAAAATAATTAAAAGATAATTTAAACACTGTAGATTTAAAGTCAGTAGAACACCAATAAACAAAATACACAGTACTATTGATATTTGTAGTTAAAATTCCAAAAAAAATTCACTACCTGTACGATGTTTTCAAAAAAAGAACTTAAAAGTTACCTTTCCTTTCCAAAGAGGGTCCACATTACCTTTCCTGTCAAAAACTACCGAAGCCAATTGAAGCTAGTAACAATTTTAAACTAATTGTAGGTCTGTTATAAGCGATGCTTCATTTTGAATTCAAATTTAGTAAATTGAAATAAGACTAAATTATCCATTTCGATATTACAATACTTGAGTATTGTAATATCGAAATGGATAATTTAGTCGATATTTCGTTATTTTTAAATAAATTGTTTACTTAACTTAATTTTCTTACCTCCCAAAATTTCAGATTAAGGGGTAAGTTTGTTTAGCCATGGCTATTTCATTTCATATTAATTTTTTCTAAGAATATGGAATTTCGGTGTGGAAGTTTATCAGTTTACATATTTTAGCATTTTTTTTTCAATTAATATAAATATAATTTTTAAAAATTGTATTTTTCGAAAACAATTTTTTGAATTTATTTAATTTTCTTAAGATACTAACTTTATTTAACTTCGGAAAAACCGCTAAACTATGCACCTTTACGTACCCTTTTACCTAAAGACTTCGTATCGAACATATTTTGTTTTACTTCGAATCGAATTCATAACATTCAAATAATGCGAATTGCGTATTAAATAACTTATAACGCTCTAAGTTTTTCTGAACTTCTAATACTAAAAGTATAAAAGTATAAAAGCGGCCTTTGTGTGAATAAATTTTCAGTTTTATTTGAAAGTCCAAACGATCACCCTGAATATCATTTAAGAAATATAATAAGTTATCTGTCAAGAAAAATCTATGTAAGAAGTTTTATCATAAAACATAATTGGCAATTTCACTGTATTTTCTATTTGTCACTTAGTAATCAGCTTTTAATTCATTAACAACCATTATACAGTCTCGTCCAAGTATCCGAACCTATCGTCTGTTTTCATGTAAGAGGTCAGGTTTTCGTGGAATCAATTTGATTTAAAAGGAAAGGTCAGGTTTATTGCAACGTATTGGCAGTTTCATTGTTACAGGGATAATATAAAATAAACATGTCTATTAAAATTAATTTTATGTACAAAATACTTATTTAAAAAATTCTATGAGATCGTTCTAAAATACTTCTCTCTTGTCTACGTGTGAAGACTTACTGGTCGTTAAAGAAAGCAGCTGAAAAGCGTAAACCTAGAAAAGTAAAGCACCCCATCGTCATAATACTCACTATAGAAAACGCGTAAGTATTGAACCAAGTTCTATAAAGTAATTTTTATACTACTTATTATTTATTGTTTTTAGTAATCTAAAATAATTACAGGTTAAATATTACTTCTTGATATTTTCAATTATGCAAATCGAATGAGGAATATTAGTAAGACCAAATCTAAAGCAATTATGATCATTTTTATTTAGAAGCCAATCCTTGGTTTTAAGATTACATTTAGTAATTGTATTGAGGTTTTTGTTAACATTATAACAAAAATAATGATATTAACCATAAACAGACTTTCGTTCTTAATTTGAAAAGCCATTTTAAAAATTAATAAAAATTCGGAAAAATCAGAGCATTTCTATCATAAATATATTATATTCTTTCATTCTATTTATTAATGTCGACAACGATTTGAGTATTCATTAAAATATGAATAACTTCTATTACTTGTGTGAACCAGATGAACCTATGCCAAATTTGATTAAGATTTTATGGATTATTGCCTTCGTATGGATCAAATAACCGTATAGTAAATTCAACTTAGTGTAAACTTGTTATATGCTGTGTGTTAAATAAATATAAAGTAAAGATGAGGGAAAGTTATGGAAAGGTTTTAAAGAGAAAATAATGTTAATATTTGTTTCTAGCAGCTTTTCAATTTCAGTAGTTTGTAAAACTTTGACTACCGTTTGCAATAATATATAATTTTAGGTTAGCACCTCCCAGCAACCATTATTATTAAATAGCACGTTTCCTTTGTTGCGATAAACTACCCCAAACACCATGAAATTTATTGTAATTCAACACATACTTTTGTTCAACAAAATCAAATATAGTTATTTTACCTATGTGGACAAAATATTTAAAATTGTATTGCGTAATTTTCTGTCCTTAAGAACAGCGCATTGAATAATATATAACAATTTCTTCAAGACGAATGCAAAACTTTGATGTAGAGCGTCTTTTTCGAGATACTCGCAAAAAGGTCCTCGCTTTAAAGAATTCTTAAGAATATCTTTAAATATACCAATGCTAACGTTTTATATGCAAGTTTCTGCTTGTATTGAAAATAATTTCTATCCATTTTCATGCTTCTTTATACATTAAGGTACCAAAAGCTTCATTGGATCAAATGGTATGTTTATAAATTTTCCAATTGTCATTTTCGTATTATTTACATTATTTCTCAAAAATCATACATGATTTTTTTTTACTTGATCTCTCAAACTCTACAGTAATTTGGCAATATATTTTGTATAACCCATTTTGTCCACAATTATATAATTATAAAAATTTTCCTAAAATACCGACTATTATAATCCCGCATTTAATTTTCATAAGTTTGTCCTTCTTACACGTAGACTCAAAGTATTCTATATATGTAAGTACTATAAATATAAATGATTTTAGAACATAGTGCAAAGTATAATGGACTATACGGAAAATCAATATAATCTTTATTTTCTTTGAAAATAAATGCATCTGATTATGCCCGTAATCAAATCTAAAGGAAATTAATAAGGTAAATAAAATTAAATTTTATTACATAAAGGTCTATTAATTTTTTTTATATTCCTAAGCATGAGAATATAAATTGCTTCATTCACAGCCTAGATAATTGCATTCGTTTTAAAAATAATACGGACTGTATGGTCGAACACAATCAAAAAGACAGAGGATATTTTATAGTGTGGCAATGTGTATTTAATATTCTGTGCGTGTGTGTATACGCACGCACGCACGCACACACACACACACACACAAAGAATATGTATACTTGACGGGTTTTTTAAAACTTCTTTCTTTCCCTACTGGAACTCAAAAAAGTGTCTTGCTTGCATGCTGCGTGCGTACGCGTGTGCTTATGTGCCCAATATTTGTGCACCCGTCTGTATTTCAAAAGTACTAAGTACTTATGAATTTTTTCTAGGGAAGTACAGATGTCTAATCGCTATTTTAAGTAAGTAGTTACTTAAATAATTATTTAGATGTTTAAATTATAAGTCATCACGAATGGAACAATTATTCAAATGTAATACTATACACGAAGCATATGCACGCTACATAAGTAGGCACTAAAATAATGTTACTGCCGTCAAATCGACATGAAATTAAATTTTCGCTTCTCACGTAAACATGTTAAAAGTCGTGACTGCAAATAAAATTCTTTGAATAAATCAAAGGAAAAAACAATTTTTCACGTGTTCAGTTTTATTTACGACAATTACGATTATAGTGTTTAGATCCCCTTATAATGCATTGAATTCATTTCAGTAATAAATGTGTCTGGCAAAGGTTATAAAAAAACAACCTGCCACTTAACGCATATCTGACGTATTTAGACTTGTAAGATTAGTATTTCATATGTTACGCGATACGCTAATGATTACGAAATCGAAAAAAAATTAAATTTAGTTTTAATATCTATAGCTGTTACGATGGGCTATATAATTGATTCTAAAATATAATTAGCGTTAAAATGCAGTATGTTTACTACCATTAAAGATTACACATATTAATTAAATGAATTTAAATTTTGTTTAAACCAAAACACAATTGCTGTAATTAATCTCGTATTCGAAATCATTCGTGTATAAAGTATATTTCTTAAAAGGAGTTTCTAAACTTTTCCTAAAAGAATCTGGGAAAGGACTCTATAGTGCTGGGCCTAGGTGTAAATAAAAATGACACCATATAGAAAATTAAAGAAATAAAATTTCTTAAGAGTTTTATTTGAATCGTCAGTCAAACGAATGAAAATCCATGCATTTTTCATAATAGTTCGTAATTGCTATTTCTACAGCACTATGAAACAAAGTGCAAATATCATCTCATTGTAACCTCCGTATGCACAGTTAACGTATTAATCCTTGAAGATCACAGGCCTCATAGTCGCAAAAATATCACGTAAAACTCGAAAAGGCATTCATTATGACAATGCAGAATAAATGCAATTGTTAAGGTTTACTTTTTAATCAAATGTAAGTCAAAAGCTGTGCATTACAAAAATTGTCTATACGTATAATTTTTTTTAATCGTTTCTGAAGAGATATTGCGTATGGCGTTTGACTTTTATATTAATTTTTATTTTGTATAAACAATTCCTAATATTTAAAACATATGATTTATATTTATCTTGCTTTGTCTTACTGTTAAAAATTATATTTTCTATCTTACTATTTCCTATTTGCCTATCGCTAAATTTCGTCTGAAAATATAGCTATGATTTTAATAATACTTTCAATTTCTATAACTGCAGGCTTATTTTTACTTTTGTTTGGTCATTCATTGAAAACCTTAATCAGAAGAAGTAGAAAATCATTTAAGATTATTTACGATATTTATAAATAATTCTACACAAAAAAATTATTTTCGAAGTAAAAATAATAGCCCAAATTTCTCTTTTAAATTTTATCAGTTAAATTAATTTTTTTACAAACTACATCTATTGTATACACCCATTTATAAACGCACATACTGATGATTTTATATCTTTATATTACATGGAGTTACGTCTCTCATTTTTTATGACCTTTAATCTTACAAGGGATTCTCAGTGCATGGCGATCACAAAGGATAATTACTGCAGACTGTAGAGAAGGTTTCTCACTACATGAGATATCCCAACAACAATGAAAATAACAACTATTTGAAAAAGAATTTCAAGTTTACCTATTTTCTACACATAAACTTCTTCATTATTTTAGACTACAGGAGATAAATTTTCAGCCGCTGCCATAACTTTGAGCACTTTTTTGTTTATATTTAGGCCTAAGAAGATATGACGGACAATGCAGGTAGTTTTGCTTAAACCTTACCTATAAAGGAATATAGACTTACAATATTTAATCAAGTTTAATTATCCGAATATGTGAATGCTCTATACGCTTAATCCAAAAGGATATATTCAAAACTGACCTTATAATTTTATTTAAGCTTATTCGTCTGTAGTTAAAAATGGTCGAATATTAGGTAATTCATTAAATTCGTTAAATTCACATCGTACGTATATAAATTAAATTAACACTTTGAACAGATATGAGATTACAAAATACGAGTGAAAAAATATTGAAACATGATATATAGACTGCAATAAGGGTAGAAAATCTATCTGTCAAGCAAAATAAATGCAGAAAACAAAGAAAAGTAATAAAAATTTAAAAGAGATTTTCAGGAAATATTAGAGGAGCGGCTTTAAATATAAGATATTTAAACTGCAATTAAAAGTTTTACTTGTAAAAGGATGGAGCATTTATAAATATATTAAAAAAGTTTAATATTCTTTTGTATTTATGCAGTTTGAAAATTTAATTCATAAAGTATATTTATGAACGATATTCTATACAAACTCTATCTCATTTTAAGAGGTAAATATAAAATTATTTTATGATTGAAATCACATTTTCATATTCAAAATTTCCTTTTTACTTGGCAAATTTTCGTTATATTTTATATGCGACTATTGAAAGTTTCTACGTACAATCATTTTAAATTCAAATGATCAAACTTATTGGTCTTGTCTCAGCTACACGAAATTTCGAATTTAATTTAAAATAAAATACTTATTGGTACGTGTGAACCGTCATTAGTAAAATTAACGCAAACTTTTTAATCCCGTTCTAATGTAAAAAAAGAATACTTGAGTGCTGGTGAGCTTGTACCATAATATTTCCTTAAAATTTAGACACAAATAAGCAATTAATATTATATAATATTTATATAAATCTAGAAATATTAATGTCATTTTATGTCCACCCTTTCCCGCCGGTCTCGCATGATGCCTGCCGTATTGCGCCACCCGCGTTCTCTTCAGGCGCGTCACTACGTGGAATTTTTATTATTATTATTGGTGTACTATCGATGTTGTACTATCGATATTTTGAAAATTTGATAATTGCTTTAATGAGTTTGAAAATTGACAAACTTCAATACGTGGTTTATTCTACGGCCGACTGCAATCATAGCTCCACATCGTAATAGTGAATTAAATTAATTATGGCGATTATAATTTGGACGGGAGAGAATAGTTTATATGTTTAAAAGAAGCAGTTTTCAGTCTAGTGATGAAGTTTCTTTTCATTTCATGTAATTTTATTCGGTGTTTATGTCATTCTAATTTTTGGATTACTATTGAAATATTTTCGCAAAATGACTTAAATGAAGGAAAACTGAGAGGGAGTAGATATAATAAAAGCAGTTGAAATAATATTTTCACTAAAAAAGTCTTGCTTAAAAATCAGCGCTTGACTTGAAAATGTTGGTACCTTTTAAATTATTAATGAGCTTTATTGACGGTTAAATTTATTTTATTTATTTCATTATTAAACTAGAATCAATATTAACTGATAAATATGGAAATTGTAATCTGGTTGCTTAGAAAATAATCCCTTATAGCCAAACAAAAACAAGTGCATTGTATTGATTTATAGAGCGGATATTACGAAATGGATACTTGGTCTTATAAAAAGAACTTAAAAATGTAATGATTTTATTTCTTATATTACATAAATATAATTTAATTTATGTATTGGGTTGCAGGAAGAAGTTAACATTATCCGTAAAATACTTTCTGTGTGACATGAATTTTCATATAACTTCATCGAACCTCAAAATTATCTAATTTTGAGGTTCGTTATTCCTTTTTTGCAAACATTAAAAAGAATTGAAAAATTAAAAAATTGAGTTGTTAATAAGTCAGTCCCTTGCTTCCATGAAAAATGTTGCAAAATAAATTAAAAAAACGAGATTTTTCTTCCTCCGAAGTATGAAATTTTTAATTCAAATGTCATTCTGTTTAAATTGTTTTTGGTTATATACCAAAAGTATGAAACGACAATAATGTAAGATGAATAGTGATAGAGTGAATAGTAAACATTTGTTAAGAGATCTACATACACTTTTGAAGAGACCGCTTTTGTCTTTTCTAGTGAATAAAAATTAGAATATGCAATTTATGTTTTATGTTGTCGAGTTGACATCTTGCTATTTTTAGAAATATTTTGAAATATGCAATCTGATATTCTGTGAAAAAGTCAAGCTTGTCATTCAATGCAAGAGATTTTTCAAAATGGTTCAAATTTTCAAATATCAATTGTTTTGGTGCTGGTTCACTGACTCAATAATATCACATTTTTGATGTGAAACATCTATAGGCGCAGGTATAAACCGGATCGTTGGCGTGGCGACACTTGCGGTGGCGTCGCCACGCTATACTAAGGTATATATATAGGTTATATGTAGTAGAGTGTACGGTATGGCGACGTGTCGCCATGCGCAACCGACTACGCGACCCCCTCCTCACTCAGTTCGACGTTGTTATTTACTACGGTACACATAACCTGCACTTTATTATTTTTGTATTAATTGTAAATAAATATTTATTAAATAAAGTCACCATTTTCTGTAAGAAATTCGTAATACTTTATTTTTTCATTATGCTATATTTAGTTCCTGTAATAATCTTGTCTTTTATGCATATTACTTGTACGAACACGATGTTTCACATCTGCCAGACGTCCCGTGACTGCTCACATTTTTCTTCATACAGGATCTATTTAACAAGCTAAATAATTAAGTTTGTAAATCTCGGCAAAATGACTGTCAAATTTCTCAGAATACCTATAGTTTAATAATAGTAATAATAGACGCCACTCGGCGACATCGCGACAAAAAGTCTCTGGATATATGTAAGTTTGAAATGAAATTTAAATTCGAATATCACATTAGCTATCTTATTTATGTCAAATTCATGTTATTAATGGTATCACATAGAAATGGAACTCTTAAAGCACAAAATTATTTTCTTGACTGTGCACGTAATTTTGATGTGTTATGTAATTTTATAGCTTGAAATAAAATACTATAAATATTATATCGTAAATCTGATAAAAAATGCTTCCGCATATCATTCCATGATACAAACAACATAACATTTTTAAGAGAGTTATTTAACAAGTTTAATACAATTATCTTATTTACTAATATATAAACATTATATTTTAATAATTGAAAATAAATAATTATACGCATGAGTCAAAGTTAGTAATAATTATGAATATTCCAAAATTAGAACATTAATCGCAATATTATTCATTTTTAAGATAATTTTTATTATGTCAAATGATAAAATTTATCACATAACAGGTTTTGACTGATTTTTTCTTATACCTTCATGACTTTTATTTTTCTTAATTTGAGGCATTTACAGTAAAATTATCTATTCCAAAACTATTGAACCTAAATTTAAACTTTGCACAAACATCTGATTGCAAACACAATCGCCGAGTTATATTTCACTCGCCCGTCTGAATATACGAACTTCATAACGCACGCGTTAAGAACGTACTTCATACTACCGTTTATAAGCAAATAAATTACAAGTATTCGACTTGTTTGCATTTCCCTCCGAGCAAATATTTAAACAAGAAGTATATACTTAAATTGCGTTGGTAACGATGTCGACACCTGCTCGCTGTGTTGAGATTTTATCAAGCGAACTGAGATTTTATCAAGCGAATTGGAATGCGCCCATAACAACGCTGTTCATCTCACAGTGATAAAGCTTGAGGTATAAATTCTTGAAATTGACGTCTCCTCGGTTAATGCTATTTTTTATTTATAATTTTTTCATTGAATTTAGTGTTCCCCATTGAATGTATAAAGGTACGAAACCAGATGATTTATTATTCCAGAAATGAAAAACTGTGCTGGACACAAAGTTAGTATTATGTAATATTTTAAATACCTTTGAAAAATCTTCCTTAATATTAATATATAATAAAATAACTCTGGTAAATGTTGTTAGAGTTGACATAAAATATGATTAATAGAAAAAATTCTAAAGAATAAAGAATTCTAGCTGTAATAAATCTCGTACATCATAATCAATTACAGTTCAGTGAAAATGTGGGTTTATTTTATATCAGTACTAATTTCACTAGGCAAAGTATATCCAAATTTCTATTTACACATATCGTGAAAACGCGTACATTTTTTTTAAATACCTAAAATTTGATTCTATTTCTTAACAAATTTTATGATCAGCCGCTATCGATCTATCTTTTATTCAAGTGAATTATTGTTTCATGCAATTTTGAGTTGAGACACGTATTGTGCTCGTATTCATTTACTGTTATACAAAGAGTCAATCAATATTTTACCGATGTTCAATAACACCATACAATATAAATTTGGAATAGTAACGACATTAGGGCGTCGAAATTTCCTATTTCAATAAAATTTATTTTCAGTACTAATTAAAAAAAAACAAATAATATCCAAATTTCAATTCACGAAGATCATAAAGATGTGTATATATCTTTCTTTTAAATAACTTAATTTCTGTTCCATTTCTTAACTAATTTTGTAATCAATCTAAATCACCTTTTTTTCTAATCGACTATCGTTTCATGCAATTTTGAGGTAAAATGCGTATAATACTCTACTCTTAAGCTATTATTGTTATACAGTCAGTCAATATTTTACAGACGTTGAATAACACTATACAATTTAAATTTGGTGTAGTAACGGCATTTGGGCTTTCAATTTTCTATTCAAATAAAATTAATTTTTAACGAAATAATTATTTAGTCTTCCCGTTAAGCCCTTAATATATTTCTGCGTAGCCTTTTCAGTGATTATGTTTTTTTTCAGTAGGTATTGGTTTCAGGCTTAATGCTTCCATTGTAAATAACATTTAATTTCGACACCAGGCATAAATATATTGATAACAATTTGTTATCAATATATTTATAACAAATTGTTATCAACTATCTTACTGGCAGCCTTACCTTCAAGAAGAGTAAACACAAAATATTTCGGTACCACGCTTTACTGAAATCGACTTTAAAAATACACGGTATTTGTATTGTGGTATTTATGGAGAGAATATTATTTCGGTAACTTTTCACAAATGAAGCCTAAAATGGTTCATTGTAAATTCAAATTCTTAGGTAATAAAAATTTCTTCTCATTATTTATAATGTGAACAAGAGTTTCAAATTAAAATTCGAAACACCTGTTATGCGTTAAATGTGTTTTTATAATTTAATCAATTTTAAAATGATCCCATGCTCGAGTCGAAAAAACATAAAAATTTTGATATTTGTTTTAAATTAAAATTAAAAAGGTTTTTCGTTCGTTCATCTTGTTCAGCATTAAAGATTTTGTTGTCTCAAATCTTTATTGAGATATTTCTTTAAAATATATTATTTTCTCGCCAGGGTGTTGTATTGAAAATTAATTCTGTTTGAAATTTATTTTAAGATTATAATGAAAAAGAGTTTCACTTTGATAATACACTTTTTCTCAAAAGTAAACTAAAATATTTGAAATAGTATTAAGTTGCCAAAGAAAATAATATTATAGCCTAAGCTTTGAAATTGATTTCAAACTATATTATTAAAATACTATTTGCCGATGCATCATTCTATATTCTTCGACGTATCATTAGATATGTTGCTGACTAAATGAGAAATTAAGAGGGCAAAAAATAATTTTTCTTCAAGTCACGTTTGTTAAAATTCTCATGTCACTTTTATAGAAATTATTATGGGTAATTTATATGAAGCTGTAAATAAAATACATTCTAGATACGATTAAAAATATCAATCGCACATCGTTGTAAATTTTTTAAGTCAGAAATATATTTGAATGAATGTGAGAGAAAATTTTCTGCTATTTCGAATAGTAGTACTAGCCATTTAGTTATTCATATGTTACACAAATAAATATTTATATGTTATATGACATGACCTTAAGTAAATGTTTTTCGAATCTGTAGTTGTTAAAGAAATGTTTGCGCAATATTAAAAAGTGAAGGCAAAAAATAAAAATTAAATTTCTCACTCAATACGCTAACGAAAAAAAGCATTTCAAATATAAAGGGTTTTGATATTGACTTACAGCCACACTCATAAAAAACTTACTGGCAGCCTTACCGACAATCTTAAAATTAGGACAGAACCTTTACCAAAATTATAACTTAAAATTAAGAACTTCATTTCATGTTTTCTCGCAAGATTTCTTTTTTCTGCTCTCTATTGCGAATAAGCAGACAATAACGATAATCCATTGAGGCCATTGCCGTGACGACTCAAAGATAGTGGAAATTTATGAGAATTTCTCGCGTTCGTTTGTACGCAAGGAATTAATGTGAATAATATAGTATTCCATGTCAACAAAGGCAGTGAGGTTATAATTTTTTATTTACTTGCACATATACTAGTAAATAGTAGAGACAATAAAATAATACCACTTTTTGGTTTATTTTCAACTAATTTAAATATTGTGCTGACTTTCATATCTCTGTTAACGTTTCCACTGAAGGACATTATATGCTATTAGTATAAAAGCTTAAAAGAATTATGAGTATTTATTTTGCGCGATAATAAATTCCCATTACATATAAATGGTATTATGAATTAAAATCTAGATACCGCATTTGTAATTTCTGATTGCTTCCCAGAGTCAGTATTAAAATGTTATCCTGCGAGGAAGTTACTTAATGTGCTATATCTTTTTCAAATAGACGTGAGTATATGTAATTACCAACACGCTTGCGCATAATGGAGTGTGAAATAATTACTAGACAAAAACGACAGGGACAAGTCTGCACAGGTGCGCATTGCAAAAATTACATTACTAGATTATTTCACGGTCAATATTTTATTGCAATTATCCGACCAAAAAGTCACAGCGTGGTGGGAAGTTGTTAGTAAGTAGATCGGTAATGTGACTAATTTATGATATTATTTCTAATTTAAGACATTTATGTAATGATATATTGAGCGAATAACTTCATAATGGAGGTGACTAAATAATAATAGCAGAAGTCATAAATCCATTTTCCAAAATTACTTATTTACTACTAAGTTTTAACCGTTGTCACGACGGTTTCTATTTATTTTTTTTTAATTTAGCTGTTGTTTTACGAGCATTTTCATTTAATCAGTCAATATTGCGAGTGCGTACATGTGTTTATGAGTATGTACTTGTGTGCGTCCGTGCGTGTGTGTTTGTGTTTGAATGCGTATATGTGTACGTATTAGTATACTATATGCTAATTCCATATAACATATAGTGTATTAAAGAAAATATTATGTAAATATATAAATAGCGGTATGTGCATAGATATGCAATACATTTAATTAGCCAAATTAATTTATTTATTCATCTCTTTGGTACCGTATCCCAGGAAGGAAAACTGCACCCACAAAAAATCAATCGCTTTTTCGTTTTATTATTCGTAACTGTTTTTCACAGAAACTGTTTAATTCAGAAATGTCAGTTTTAAAATGTATTAATCCTGAAATAAAACAACTTTCAGAAGAATTTTCATTTTTTTCACCTTTAGAAAAGGCAAATCTGCGTAAAATAAATATAATTTAAAGTTTATATAGCGGAGAATATGACACAAAATACATTTGTTCCCTTAGATGTTTTTTACATAACTTATACTCAAGCAGGAAAGTACATTCTTATTAGGAAATTAATGTTTCCCTTTTCACATTTAGTATAGTAAATTAATTTAAAATAATTTATATATTTTTAGCTGACTTATAGTAGTAACTCTAGTAGTTAGTGTATTAATACCTATAAATTATAGAATAATATAGAGTGTAAAATAAAATAAATAATTTACATTAGAAAATATTGAATTTTTTGCAGGTATGGGAACAATACGATATAGCAGATATGTACACAAATATGAAAGTGCTTAACAAAATATACATTGTTACTAATAAATTGCTCCATCTAATGTCCAAATAAATCCATCATTATTATTTTCGAAAGTGGAAATAATTGTGGACAATGACGAATTTTGTCAAGTTTTTTTATTCATCATTTCTATAAAAGGAATTGCTTTTATGTTATGAATTAATCAAAGTATATGTAACCATAATAATTTTGGTAAATTTTGTTTCATATTTTTCAATATTTTAGGTAATACAAATATTATAAAACAAGAAATTTAACAAGTAGGTGATTATTAGTAAAAAAAGTAACGAGTCGAACCACGAAATTCATATTTTCTTTTAAGACAACCTCAATTCTTAATATCACCCATCACCGGAACTGAATGATGGCTTCAATCAGCTTACCCTTATTGCTTGAATTTTTCGTTATGTCTTCACTTTAAGCCCTGAATAGAGATCTGAACAAAAATCTCTTGAATTTAAATCTTGACTACTACTTAGTTACTACTGCGTTAGTGATTTGGTGGTAATTAAACCACTTCATTTAACTTCTAGTGCTATAATATGGCTCTCCATCGCGCTAAAAGTCATCTTTCCGTCAGTTATCATTGTACAAATCGATCATGATGAACCATTTTAACCTTCAAAACAGCTTCTTGATATTTTTGGCATAGATTTGCCCTAAACAACGGCCCGACTTCCAAATCTTGACCGGCCATGGTACAATACCCGAGTACTTCGTTATTACCGTGGTACACTCGGGCAAAAGATTTTTCTCGGGCCGTCACTGGACAAATTTCATGACATCACTGACGAAGATTTTGATTTTGCTTTTATGACTCAAAATCATTTTAATTTGAAACTTCTTATATGCGACCTGAATGTTTTCTATTCAAATAAGGCTTTTTCCTAGAAGTTCCTATTTTCAAATCATTTTCACAGAGTTTATTTCGTTTATGGCACAGACATAGACATATTGGCGTCTATGTTGACATGACGTTGTTGAAGTTCAGACTGTCAACGGTCCCTTATAGTCACAATTTACACTATTATCTCTTAATTTTTTTAGTGTTTCATCTACAAGCTAATTTTTTATGCCTAATTGTCTTGCCTCCTCGCCTAAACTCTTTGAAATGTCTTCGTAACTGTACCTTTCCTCGCAAAAAGCATCCGCATTTTCTTTCTTTCCAGACAACTAATTGATTTTTTTGAGTGCATAAGTATCGTTGTACACTCTAAACAATACTGTAAATTACTTCACTCAAATGTTCACTACTCAAAAACTACGATGGAAAATTATAATTATGGAAAAATAGTTTCAATTAAATACCGACACCTTCCTGATCACTTGTTCAAACACATACATTATGTTATTTGAGCAAATATTTTGTGCAATGTTAGAAAAGTTTATAAACATTCCTTTTCGCAAAATGAACTTTTTTGAAGTTTCTTCTGCATGTATCCTTTTTTGCCTTTTACTATTTATTGAAGTAAAAAAGTAAGGTTTTTTTTAACGAAGTTAATATAATTTATTAAATTACTTTTACAAACGAAGTCAGTCTGTCCCATATCGTAGAAGCTATAGTTTTTCTCGACAAATGTATCTCTTACTTATTTGACATGTGTGGATTGTTTTACGCTTAGAAGAAGATGGTGTTAATTCTATTTATTGACAATTTTCGAAATTAAAATGACCCAGATTACGGCAAAAATTTTATGACTTTTTTATAAAATTGTCTTAATTCAAAAAGGTGCACTTGTTGCGTATTATTTATCAAGTATCCTTTAGTTTTACTTTTATATAAACATATCAATTAATATCTATTACAAAACTAACTTTGTTCTATTTTTGTGACTAGAGATTAATTTTTTAGTAACGAAAATAAAATTAAATATTTTTAATTCAGTATCATAGTGTTAAAATTATTTGAAGAACAACAAAATATATAGTTAATTAAAGCTTTAAATGGACTTATATCTAGCTCCACGTGTTTGTTTTTTTAGTGGCATTTATATAACTAACTAGTGACTTTTTCCATGTAACCACTTATTTAAAATGTAAGTATCTCCATCATGTCTGTCATTGCATAAAATATCTCTGTTTCGCCAATCCACTCATGGAACAATTTATAATAAATCTGTAGACGGTTAATCTAAAAATGAAAATTAAATATAAATTTTAAATACGCTATATAAAATGAGAATAATTTCTAACAATAAATTAGAAAATTTCATTCTAAATGCTAATGAACCACTCTAAATACACGACCTTCACAAAACCTTGGTATTTAACATAAATAATAAATTAGAATAATGGTCACAAATGTGCACACACATAAATAACAGCATCCTTTTTTTGCAATTTGTCGCCGAACAAATATTTAATTAAGAGTCTATATTTTGTAGGGATTCTACTAAGTGAACGAAATTAGAACCTGCCCGTTACCAACTTGCCTTCCCTTTGTAGCCGTAAATCACGAAAATATTATGTCATAAATCTTTCAAATTGACAGCTCCTAAAATAAGGGATTTCGAATGGATTTGAGTTGATTAACAATGCCCGTTGAATATGCAGTCCGATGTAAGTATGTGAAAGAGAGCGCACGGGTGCATACGAGTTTTTAAAACTTTATGTGATACAGTAATCAATTTTACCTTTAAATATATTCTCTATATATAAGAAGATATCCATTGTAGTTGAAATTGGGTGTTTTACCCAGTGGAAAGTTACAAATTCAAAACAAACTACGCAATTAAAAGGAAAGTTTACCTGAATAGAGAGAAATTATTACAATGAAACCAACATTTTTTTATTTTCTTTGTTTAGTAGGCCCCAAAAGAAGATTCCAGTAAATTTGTGTTATTATTTTTAATTTCTGTAAACGAATTGTTCCCAAACACGCTGACATTGTTAACTTTTTTAAACAGTTGAACGTTATTTCCATTTTCAAATAATATTAGTGCGCTGTTAGGTCGTGTTTGTATTGTATCAAGCGACTGGGTTTTATTGCCTTTAAATTAAAGTACTGTAAGTTTAGCACATTTGTAAAATTTCATTTTACGCTTCAAACAAAGGAGGAAAGAAACCAGATTACGATATAGAATACAAAACCAGATTACGATATAAAATCCAGTTCGGTACGAAAAAAGAAAACGATTTCATTAATATGTGATACAAGCATATTTCTCTAAATGTTTCTGTATAAAACATAAAAATAAAAGCATTGATATAATTATAATATTATCATGAAATATTATTTACAGCCTAATCGCAACATTGCTATCAATATAAATAGAAATAAATTAATTCATAAGTATTTTATGACAAAATATCTTAAAAAATAAAAGTATTAATTAAATGACAAAGTTATTGATCCATTATTACAATTTAATTAATTATAAATTCACTCATTTTAACCACTCTCAATTCGTCATAACTGTATATTGGGTTACTGTCGTCAAATAGTGATTGTATTTTGAATATATTTGTCAAATACTGGCTGCTAAGCATAATTTTGCAAAACGTTATTTTTAATATATCCTCTAGTTAAGTCTTAGTAATCAATTATAAATAATCGAATTCTCTTTAATTGAAGTATCAAATATAATCTTCCGTTGAATTGAAATATCAAATCTGTATATATGTTACATAAACATAGTTAATCACCAACTCGTTAATATACAAATTTAGCCTTGATAAAATTACTATCAAACATGGGTCTTGCCATATTTTCATAGCCATGCAAACATTTTGTTATTTGTTTGCGAGCTTTAAACTTTTTGTTAAAAATATCAAAATTTTTATAATTTTATAAACTCTTGTAGTTTTTAATTTTATTAAAATTGTATGTCCTGCTATTTTCTAAAAGTCTATTATTATCCATCCATAATTTAACAATATGCATGATTATTTTTACCACATTTATAATATCGAACATAAACAAGACCACACCAATCTTGCCATCTTCTTTTGCGCTCATATTACCTTTTATCCCCGCATTAAACCCTTTTTCTTTCTTGAGGTGGAATATTCTTTTGGCAAATATTCCACCTCAATTTCTTAAGAATATTACATTTGCGAAATTGTATACTTCGCGTTACTCACAAAACCCTGAAATTATGGGAAATATGTCGTGTTTTGATATATTTCGACTTTTTTTTCTTTTCTCTCATATTTTTATTTTGATTTTTTTTTTAAATTTTATTTGCAATCAAATTCCAATTAATTTATGTTATATCATATCTAAATCTACATTTATATAAATTCGTGAGCTACCTCTGCACCTAGAGTTACTGTTTTTTTAAGTGTTTTTTCCTTACCAGTTAGATAGTTATAAGGAAAGTGTACAAAGGCAATAAATATGTTTAGTTGAATAACACTGTATTTATTTTTAATTAATGATTTTAATTGTACGCTTTGTACAAAAAAGAGTAGACAATTTCAAAAATAATTATACTGCAATTAATTTGGGTAAAATAACAAATTCGGATATGATAAAGTAATGATATGATAAAATCCAAGTGAGATATTGGCTCAGGTAACAACGACTTTAAATTATAATTTTTTACCTCAACAGCAGCGACTAAAAACCCAAATTTTAATTTTTGGTCCACTCAATTTACCCGCATCAGGGATAATGGGAGGGATTAACCCAATTGTAATTTAATAGAGAAGTATGTCTTTAGTAGCTAATACCTTTAATCAATATTAGTTGTATTTAAGGCATATTTCGGACGTCTTTTGAGAGTTTTCGTTATGAATTCCTGTTTACTTTTTAATAGGAAATTTCTAATCTTAATTTATAATATATGTAATAGTTGTAAGATTTTAATATAAATGCAAGAAAAAAAGAAAAAAGTTGATAAAGCGTAGCATATGACCAACTACAATAAAATTCAGACTAAGTTAAAAACGTCCCTGTATTAGCTCTATGATAAAGACAACGTTATTTGTATGTTATGAAAATATAGTTATTGCATGTCCATTTAGTTATTGATATTAAAGTTTTGCGAGTTGTCTTCTGTAAGAAAAAAAATGAAAATAATTTCATGCCAACAGTCACGGTGTACAGATAGTTTAAATTGTATTCGTTAATAATGCACATTAAAACTAAAAATTCTGGCTAGCCTCATTATCAATACTCGAGTCATGTCAAATCTGTCAGGCGGTGCGCGGACAAATGACAAAGTTTAAATTAAATTCGAAACTGTCCACAAATGTAAAACGGGTAAGGGATCGAAACGTTACACATTAAAACGGTCATAATATTACGAACTACATCTTCCCAAATATTTAATGAACTACGTTGATTTACATGATATGAAGAGTTTCAAGTATACTCTCTTAACTCTTTAAGCTCGAAAGATGATTTTAATAAATAATGTGGCTTTCATGTACACGGTATTATTTATAAAGGCAGTATGGAGATAATACTATTACCCTAGTGATACATTATAATAACAGAATAAGTATTATTACTCTCTTAACAACTTTGATGATTTACTTACTTTCCAAGGAGAGTGACAAAGCTAAGAAATGAAAAAAAATGTTAGCGGTTTTGCTTTTCATTTTAGTTTGTCTTTTTTTAATTTTACATGTTTTTTATATTTTCACCATTTGTATAGTAATGCAATAATTGCGTAAGAATTACAAAAAGTTAAGATCCAATATTATTACATTATGTTGCATATAGCTTCATAACATAATATTCACATTAGAAAATTAAATCCAGCCATCTCGAATAAAATTTCGGTCTTATATTCAGGGGTAGTTTTTCAATGTAAGTCTTTCTAATCATTGTTACAAGTAACAGAATCGTTTATGTTTTCATTCCAGTTTATACGGAAGATTTAGCTACCCCGATTGATTAAACTGACCTGTTCAATATTATGTTGTCATTTATTGATCATGATCCATTTAGTACTTAATTAGAGCTAAATAATGTTCACATTGTATTAGCAGATAAAAATAATAAGATGGCATTGCATTGAATAGTATTTCAAACTTTACATTTAAGAAACAAAATATTCTCTGATATATTATTTTTCCACTAACAATGACGATTATGAGAGAAAGCAAATAAATAATATGTTATATATAAAAATAGTATATACGAATACTTCTTTAAAATTATCTTAATCATCTCAATACTTATTCGGTTGGAAGATTTAATAAATGTTTTAAAGGGTGTATTTAAAATGTGTATTACGCATAAGTTTGATATACATTATACAAAGTGAGAATAAATCTTATTAAGAAATAGAACAAAGTTTGATTCATATTCAAGTAATCAACTTTTTAATCCTCAATATTACGATTACTCTAATCCGACATCCAGGCGTGGAGAATGAAATTAAATTTAATACCGCCTTCTCACCGCAAATATTCAGATCACATTTCCGCGTCTAAACACACGAGCCTCATAATATATGCTATAAACAAGTGCCTCGTACACTTTATACGTACGTAAATAATTTATAACTATATACCTTGTTTGCCATTTGTCGTCAAACAAACATTTAAGCAAGAAGTCTATATTATAACCGCGCTCATAACGGAGCCGTCACCTGCTAGCTGTGTGGAGATTTTACTTAGTGAACGTAATTAGAACGCTCCCGTTCCCGACTTGCGTTCGACGTGGTAATTCGTGGAAATATCATAAGTCATAAATCTTTGTTACTGACAGCTTCCGATACGCGGTATTTGATTTTGTGGAAGGAAGATATATTTGAATTTAATTATTCACTCTCGAATGAATTTTAATATGTTAGCATTGCTTTTTTAATGTGGTGACTAGAGTCATGGTGTAAAATAATGCATGCCATATAATTTTAGCATTAAAGTTTAGTACAGATTGAACGGAATCCTCTTATCTTTGTAACGTTGCCTGCTCATCCTATAATATCTGCTCTGTCTATAATTAATCATTTTATCACGTGGTCACGTTTTAACGAGTAACTGGTTTCAAAACGTGTTACTTGGTTCAAAACGTGTTTAAATATGACTTAAAATACTCCCATATATAAAAAGATGCAACAAAATATGTTGTTATGATATATATATATATATATATATATATATACATATATATATATATATATATATACATATATATATAGTTATATATATGTATATACTTTTCTACTATAAAACTCCATTACCATATCTAGTTTCATCAAAAATATCCATATAAGGAGAGTAAATTTGGTTTTCAATTTTTTGAGAAAAATAATTATTATTGGTCCATGAATATTGTCTTTTTCGTCTTATTTTTTACCAGGTCAAATTCTATTACATCGGAAGGTGTAGTTGAAATTCGTCTCACTCCTCAAATATGTTTAATTACGTTGCCTTGATTTTTTATCTCAAGCTATAATATTTTTATCAATTTTAAATTAAGGAATTATAAGATTTATATGTTTTATGATACAAATTCATTGTGCGAATGAAACTATCGAAGACACCAAATGACTGATGAAAGCTTGGTACGTTGATTACGTTCTTTCATTGTCATTTTCGATAATAATCAATATCGCCTAAATACCTTAAATGTTTTTTCTAAACCTTGAATTTTCTTAAATGTGTAACTAACAATAGTGACGTTAAGAAAATGCAAAAATTTTATTAATAACATTTGAAAATTTATCGCGAGAATTGCTTTAAGCAAAATGATGTAAAGTTTATAAATACTTTGCAGAGAAATATTATAACGAAATGAAACAACGTATTAATTGGTAATTATACTATTACTTCCATTATGCTCACAACTGCGCTGGATAGCGTTGTTATCTTAAATTACCGCAACTCAATACGATATCATTTCTTATTGATCTTTACTAGCTAAACCGCTATTTTCAATTTGTTCAAAAAAGTTTTTGTATGAGTATTTCATGCTACCATGGAAGAAATGTAAGTAGCTTTACTATAATTTTTTTTGTAATACCTTAAAGTCTTTTGCGAGCAAAAATAAAAAAGTGAAATCAATAAATCAAACTTTATTTAGTCATATTTCTTAGTTGAAACATATATATTTTCACATTTGGTCTTTATGTGTGTTGTTCAAGTATTACTTCCATGCACTTCACTGAGCTATACAAACTAAAATATAAGCTTACAGGTATATCACCATATGAATAAATTAGCAATAAGTTCAGTTTATATGTAACTTCAAAAAAATACATCAAATTTTACAAAGCGATGTTTAAAAAAATATACTGCTTCGAGCAAAATAAATTGAGTGCAGTAACACGGCCACATTCTACCACGGAGCACAATATGGTTATAAAATATTTAAATTTATAAATCTCGTTCTAACCTGGATTAATAATTTAATGGTGCATTTTAATGCATAGAACTTATTTTAGAAATTTACCATACTCATTTAAAAATAATTTTTTAACTCTTATATTCGCAGTAAAAAATATTGATTACTTATTAATGGTATCTTGCAATTTGAAAAAAAAAATGTAAAACTTTTACCTATATGCGACAGTTTTATAAAACTAAATCAAATTAATTTAGTGTAAGATAATTATTGTTTTTATTTTACGGCTATTTTATATATAAATATATATATATATATATATATATATATATATATATATATATATATATACACACACACATACACACACCCACACACATATATATATATATATTCATTGCTGTAATTGAATCTACTGTTTTGCAGACCTAAGAAAAAATACAAAAATTGCGACTTGTATACCACTTTGCAGCTCAGCACCAGACTTGCCTTTGTCCGATATGGGTTTTGGTCCATTTAACAATAACTTGTAACCATAAAAATACTGATTTGAGCCAAATTTAAATTAATTTGTATGTAGGGCAATATATTCAATTTCTCAGACCAGTTGACTTTTGTATTAAATCGCTTTAGTTAAGTTATTGAAACTACATCTAAGAACCAATCATCATCATATATATTAATACGCTAAGGTTAAGATGTTACACTCCCTTTTTAGAAAAAACCTCACAACTAATCCACATAAATTATATTTCATTTTATAGATAATTGCTTGCTCTACCGGCATCCACAACTAAAAAATTTATTATAGCTATTGTTTTTGCAAATTAATTAATTATTAAAATTATATACACAAAACAGCAATGCTGCCATCTAACGGCACAACGTCAATATAATTGACGGTCGGTAAAATTTTTGTTTAATTTCAAATCCACTCACGTATAAATAAAGTGGCGCTTTAGCTCAATGCTTTTGATACTTGCGCCTCTATATGTCAATTTTAGTAAAATATTTGTTTGATCTGTCATCTGAGCTTCATAATGGAATAAATAATGCGAAGACTTCGCACGGGTCACGCTAGTTATCTAATATTTACGTTAATGTGTTCATATCAAAAATTTTAATTATGTTTTATTTTAAATATTCATTTAATAAATATCTGTACTTCAAACGTATAGCAACTTTATATGCCTGTTTAAGACGTCGTAGATTTTGTTTAAATATTTTTCTATATGAATGATAAATAAATTAAAATTCTTTGATGTAGCAACCCGACCTAATATAATGTATTAGCAGGTTTCTAGAAATTACGTAAATTTTATCGATCAGTTTATGGTTTTGAAGTAAGATCATAAAAAAATGTGCCAATAAAAAAATCTAACTTTTTCAGTTTTTGTTTTGATTCCAAAAAAAGAGGACATAAAAAGGATGGAAGAATGAAGAGCGCGCAGAAAAGTGAAAAGACGGCTGTGAAGAGAAAAATGGTAGAGGTTCTCTGTTAGTGACGTCTTATTTTTCTTACATGATTATTCACCAATTTGACTTTTTCCTTCAGAATAGTGAAAAATATATTTAAAAAAATCGCTTCTTCGTCATTTATTGCAAAATATATGACGAAGAAGCGATTTTTTTAAATATATTTTTCGAAAAGTATTTTCTCGTCTAAAGTAATTTCTCGAAAGTATTTTCTGTCTAAGTACATCGATTGTTTAGATCAAGGCTACCTCATTTTTTGAACAGTTGGGTCATATTGACGATTAAAAATCATTGGTGGCTTTTTTTGTTACTTTTAATATCAAAAAGCTTTATGTCTTGTGAAACAAAAGAAAAATTACATTCTAAAATTTAATGGTTGTTTATAATAATAAAATAAAAAACATCTACTGCCAAATAAAGAAACAAAATTGTACGTTGCAAAAATCTAAATCTGAGTAATTAGAACAATCAATGTGATTTCTAACATTCCTCCTATCTTAATCATTTCCAATGTTAGGCGTTAGATTAGATGTTGACTGTAGCAAAAAGTTAGATATACGTTGTTCAGTTAGAGAGGAGTGATTTTTATTTTTTACATAATTAAGATGAGAAAAAATCTTTTCACACGCATATGTCATAGTTTTATTTAATTGTGAGTAATGAATTTCTACAAAATGAAGTCCTGGGATCTATACTCAAATAACTGCGATAGGCGACTAATTTTAGCTTTGTACTTAATAAAGTTGATAGTGGCAATATTGAGTTCATCTATAAAATATTTGAGTATGGGAAAAAGGTCAATATTGTTGTTGGATAAATTAATTAGAAACAGATTTAATTTAGCTTTTGGAACAGCTAACTAAACTAAATATAGATGAAAGTGAACAATCTTTGCCTTGTAATTTAAGATTCAAAATATTGAGGTAATTGATAATATCAACAAGAAATGCGAGGTCACTCAACCAGGATTTATTCTTCAGTAAATCTGTTTCCAATGGTAAAGTTCCTTTTTCTTCTAAAGATTGAAGAAATGTTTCGATATGGTGCCCCTTGAAAGCTGTCTGACGACGCAGTGCTCTAGTAACTCTCCATATTCGCTGATTTCTTCTTTAAATAAAACACTGAATTTATATATGTGAGGAGATTTAGCACTTATATAATTTATTCAGCATACAACTGGGTCCATAATATCATCCAACTTCACGCCTTTTGTACACAAAGCTTCCTGGTGATAATGCAATGGCACTAAAATATTTTTTGATGCAAGTAATTTTATAACAAATACACGCAACCATTATTGTTTCCGGTCATGGCAGGTGCACAGTCAGTGCAAATAGATATAAGTTTGACCTACGATAAAACCTTGTTTCAAAGCATTCCTTAAGTTTAATAGAAATGTATTTTCCTTTGGTTGTAGTTTCCATCAATTCTAGTAAATCTTGAAATATATGAGATATACACGTTAAAACACAAGTTTCATCTAACGCCATCGAAATGATTTTATTTATGATTTTGCTTGTAATGCCTTTCCAATTGATATTCTTTCTTTTTGTAATGGCTACTGTGGTATAGCAAAGAAAATATGTTTGTGCACCTTGCTTTAAGTAATAAAATATTTATTTTCCTATTTATCATTAAAAATACGGTATGAATCTGTCCGTTCCGATTTATTTGGTTTGCTGTGGGTCATAATGTAAACAAATATTTTGTTTACTTTCCTACTTGATTGAAAGTTGTACTCAAGTAAAGCCTTAAACGTAAAAAACCTACAATACGCTTAAACGTTAAAAAAAACCACCAGGAGAAAACTTAAGTTAGGTAATAATAATTACCACACCTTTGAATGTCAATGTAGACCCTTTTTAATTTTAAAAATCACCGACGTTTGAAGCAAAACGATTATTCCAATTAAAACAGTTTTAGGTAACAACTGTAAGTAAATCGGCACGCGAATTGCGTTCCGATGAAAATTATACCATGTATTCTGATCGGTTCTCGAAGTACAAAAGGACTGTGATCTTTCTAGCAACTAATCACGTGACCACGGGCACCGCGTACCGTCTGTTTTGTTGCCGCGGCGCGCGACACTTTTTCTACACGGCTTTGATTTAGAGAGCATCCGTGTCGAAAACTAATAATTTTAACTAATAATTCATAATATTTAAAGAGTGGATTATCACATTCTTCATATTGAATGAGCTTTTCTAATAGTTACGTGGATTTAACAACAAATGCGCTGTCGTATATTAAATAACGATAGTGGAAACGGCCATGCCGTTCATTTAATTTTTTTGCTAATCCCATAAAAAGCGTTTGACTTTACAACACATTAATTTCTATCTTTAATTACACATTCACTATTTGAATAACTAGAAGTTAACATAGGACACGTATTTATTTTTTTTTTGCGGAAATGTGTTTCAAATAATTTTTTTTCAAACGTGTTGATTCGATCTAAAATATTTTTTTTTAATTTTTTTTCATAACAGATGCCGCAAATGATTTAACAAAATTACGACATAAAACTTTAAATAACCTTTAGAACAAGCTTATTCTTAATATCGTATTAAAAATACTGTTATATCCATATGATGAAACATGATACGAAATGAAAGTTTGAAGATGAAAAAGCAGTAAAACTTACGTAGAACTATACTTTCAGATGTCGCTTTACGTCGCCTAAAACACCATCTCACTTAAAAATATCATCGGACTCAACTATAACAAAGTGTACAATATCAAACGTTTGTCTTTTTAAAGGAGAATTTTATGAAATGGTAATTTTCTCTTTTATATTAGACCTTTTGTGAATCGTATTATTTTTGTACTTTTTCAGTAATATTTCTAGCTACTTTACATAAAATTCTAAAAGGAAGTTTCGGATTATCTATTTTAATTACTTTTCTAAAGGATTCATTAAATTGAAAAAAAATAGTGAATATTTTTAAGAACAAGCGAAGTATACGCATATTGGTATTATTTTTAGCAATAATTCTAGTAAAATCTTTGATGACGATGCTTTGGTTCATTATAACTCATCTTTCCAATTGATAGCGAATAGCAGAACATATTGAGTAATTTCCTTTTCTTAAATTCCATATGAATATTTTTGAGTATTTTCGATTGAGATATATGCAGGTTAATGTCTTTTATATCCATATCACATCAGGCTCCTAAGTCAAACGGTTCATGGAAAAAACGGGCGTGACATACAAAAAGAATGGGCGGACATGTGAGTGATCTTATCAGTATTCCGTTTTTTCCTATTTTGAATTGCTGCACATTAATATTTCACCTTAAGTATGAAAAGTGCCTCCTTTCTAAGTATTTAATTTACTTTTAAATCGCAGTAAAAACCTCCACCGCCATGGCCTCGATTTATCACGATTGATGAATTTCTTTTATTATAGCTTAAATACTAGCATTTTAAAACTACTATATCATGTGAAAAAGAAAGAGGAGTTTCCTAAAAGACTGATAAAGTTATCAATGATAGAATGTGACGAAAAGAACAAGAAAATTTTAAAAATGCAGGTCTCTGCGTAAGTTTTCACTTATAATTTTAAATTATTTTAATTAGATTAAAGGTAGTCAACACTTTATTTTGCCCTATTTACGTTATTGAATTTTTGTTATTTTTATCAATCTTTTTCCTTATTAAACAATAATTTTTCACAAACTTCCGTAAGTTAAGACCAATGTTAATGTAAGACGTTAAAAACTTTGGTCAGGTAATTTTTAAAATATATAACAAATTTTACCATTGCAATTTGAAAGAAATGACTTTTTTTTCTCATAAAATATTTATCTCCTCACCATCTGTGTAATCAAAACATAAGATCGTTACAACCATTTGGGTAAAAAAGTTTCGCACGAGTTTTCAAAATAATAATTTTATTACAATTAAAATTAAAATAATTAATCCATTAAATTATCATATTGATATATGCATACCTAATTTTTACTTTAAACGTGCCTCGAAATAACACTAAATATTTGAGATAAAAATAATTTTCGATTGTTGTAATTTCTTGTGGTCTTTTAAATATCTGCTTTTACTTTGAAATCAAACATGCAGTAAAGTAAACCGTACAAATAAATGTCACATTTGCCTATCACAACAACAGTTTTCATCTCAGCGATAAAATTAAATGTCTTAAACGGAATCAATGTTTATAGAATATTAATAATATTTGCAATAAAAAAAATAATTTTTTCACATAATCTGATTATTAAAACATTTAGTTGCTAAACTTTTATAGAAATAATATAATTTTTTTAAAATAATTAGTTTATTTCTGCACCACTTACATTAGTCAGTATAGCCATTTAACCCTTTAATGTCTATATGAAGTACTAGTAAAAACAAAAATTTAAAAGATGTGGAATCTTTAAATTTATTCTTTTTCCAAATACATTTAAGCGCGAGAATGTATAATGTATAGCTTGCAAAGGAAATGCTATGTATGTCAAGGAAATATTTACAGCGTGGAGTCTATAAGAAAAAAAAAATTTCCCCAAGTTTCCCCGTCGCACGGGGAGGTATTTCAAATGAAAATAAAAATTATTTCTGTATATTACATAATTCAGAAATCACCCTTAATTTAACATTTTATTACAATCCGTTAACTAAGGGTGTTGATGCAAGGGTATATAGACAGGCAAACTGTTATGAGAGTAGTTGAAGATTAAAATATCTTAGCTATTCCTATAAAGTAAAAAAAAAAATTACTACTTTTCCTATTTATAAACATTTATTTACCATAATTTTTGTTTATCTTGCTCTGGGTTATATCCCACGTAATCTGCGCCCTCCAAACCTTTTTCTTACAAAGCAAATTCTTCTTGTTTGAAAAGTACATAGGTAAAACATCGCTTGCAAGCAACCGTCACGAAGCAAAAATAGACGACAATGCATAGTGCAGAATCGGAACTCTCCGTTTCATGACAATTACTGCAAGCTGTGGGGAAGCATCTTCGTCTCTCACTGCATACACACGCACACACCCACACACACACACACGCGTGTGTGTGTGTGCGTGAGTGCCTGCATGTGTGCGTGCGTGCGAGCGTGCGTGCCTGCGTGTGTGCGTGTGTGTGTAGTTCTTGTCTCATGTGCCAATACCAGTTTAAGGATTTAATTCGGAAAGAAAGTTATTAAATAAATATCGACGTTAAAAGTACCAAGTTCTGGAGCTCTAGTGCACTTTGTGCTTCCTGCCATGATTCTGAAGACTTCTTGATCTGTGTGTATATTATTTTTACGATATAGTCATAAGAAATTCTATATTTGGCTTATTCCTCCTCTACTTACATGAGTGAGCATCGTTGGTATAGCATTTAATTTAATATCAAAGGCTTGTGATAGTCATTGTTGGTATTAAATAATCGTTTTAAATAGTCTTATTTAGAATGGAAATAAATAAAAACCGATTGAAAACCGCTTTATGAATATAGTAAATGATCTTCGTAACCATATTAAAAAAATACTACATTTACCGGAATAATTTTAATTAGCCACATAACAGGCAGAATGTTATTATTATATTTATTTTGTATATAAAGCAGTATTTCATAATTACCATTCTATACTTCAAAAATACTATTTATTAAATATGTTATTGCAATATTTCTATAATTATCTAAGTTTCATTATATTTTGTGATATCCGTATATTTTATAAGAGTAATTTCTTATCGTACACCATAACCAGACAGTGTCACAAAAGTACGTGGTGGAAACAGCCTATTGAAAGTGGAACTTGCATATTAGCCACTCAGGTAATATTTTTAATATTGTCCGAAAATACAGGAGAAGAAACCTAAAAGTAAATTTCACGACGAGAGATCTCATTTAACCTAAAAAAAATTTCAAATATTCAGTAATACATAATATTATGTTAGCAACTAATAAATTTATCAACTTTTTAAACCATTACCGTAATGTTATTATGTGGCATCTTGTATTCAATTAGCAACTGAGATTTTGCGAGTGAAGGACATATTTAAATAAGTAAAGGCGAAACTTTAGGGACATATTTAAATAGTAAGCCAAGCAACACGCAATATATGCGCAACGAATCGAGATAGCTTCACAGTTTACAGTCAAGCATTGTTTCTGAAGATTCAAAAAAGGGAATTTAGGGAGATTTCCGCATGTTGAATTCATTAAATAAAAAAAAATCGATGTCAAGTTTGTGTTACATAGCAGAACTTTCTAAAAAAACTTGATGCTTTTGGAAAGAAATGAAAATATTTTGCTTCGCTACCATATGAAGTGGCACTCATCCAACTTCACAAAAATTTCGACATATACATGAAACGAGTTCACTTTCATTAAACCTCTGGCTGAATAAGATCTCTTATTACAGGACTTTCCTATTACCTATCACGATATACAGGAGTTCCCTAATACCTATCACAATTTACAGCACTCGGAATAACGTTTATTTTGTTAGTTATCTAGTTACTTAGGCATTATTGTCAGTGTATACGCGTATTGTATAAATACAAGATTTGTTTTACTTTCTGCTTATAAACTTTATATTGTTGCCCCTCTCTGTACTAATAATTAGAGTATATGTCTAGTCTAAAAGATTGCGCTATGGTAACTTTGTTGTTGACTATTTTGTCCACCTACAGAACAGCGGGCCTTTTCCTCCTGGCGCATACGCGAACGGAAACACACGAATGGAACTAAAACGGAGTATTGAAATTGTTTTTCTTAACGAAAATATATCAAGATTGGCTGCTAATAGCCATTAAAATAAAGGAATATAAACATTTAAACTCAAATTAAATTCGAATAGATTATTGTGATTCTATCATTGTTACCATCAAATTCGCCACTTTACGTATTAAGTAAAACATATAAAGTATTTATATACATAAGGAGATTTATATTGACGTGCGTAGTAACAATAATATAAGTTCTAACAATGGTTCCAACCATCAATAATAAAATTTTATTTTCGCACAACGTCGATGGCACAGCGAAATTTATTTACGATACGAAAATAAAAATGTACCCAATGTGATGAACATATCCAAGCATGGTTTTCTCAACATGACTGTTATTCATTTCACCTACGACTATTGTTGAATACAAGTCCGTACAACTTAAATATACAGAGGAATCGAAACAAAACAATGTTGCACTTAAATGTTTGATGAAAATACGGTGCAGTTGGATTTATATTGTCTGCTGAACAAAAATATTCACGATTCTACGGGACTACTGGTAAATCGATTTTTCAAATAAAATACATTACAGCACTAGATGGGGCTGACTCCTCCGTTCGCCCCTTATATTTTTTATTCAATTTCAACATGTCAAGTGGCATTTCCTCAATTGCATCTTAACAATGGAGTGACTGGTAACAGACGCCCCCGCTTCAAAATGTTACGTAGCGGTTTTAAAATGGAAAAGTAATCCAACTGAGTCTGCAAAGGACGGTCTATTAATATTGAGTAGGTATACACCATGTCGATTGATTTCGACAGCCTTAGCTTCAAATATTTCATATTTTATCTTTATGACAAATTTTTAAAACATTGAATGAAATAAAAGGAAAGAGTCTCTTTATATATATATATATATATATATATATATATGTGGGTGTGTGTATATATATATATATATTTATATATGTATAATTTATATACAATTTATATATTATATATATATATTATATATATTTATATATTGATAAATTACAATCTACTCACATAAAACCTATTGAAAAGTTGAGAAAACTAAACAATTTTTATACCATTAAACAGTAGATATATGTTAGCAGATGTTTAATAGTATAAACTAAAGTTACATGTGTTAACACAGTATTGACAGATCAAAAATTGATACTTGGTAATACATTATTCAGTATAGCTTAACATTATACAGCACATACGTGATGGTACAGAATGGATCGCGGTACAGTTACCAGCAAGTTATCAGATGTTAACATAGCATTGACATATCAAGAATTAGTGGTTGAAAATACATTGTACAATATCACCTCAATATTGAATAAAATTAAACAATAAGCATAGGATTAACAAATTGTTAAGTAAATAATTACATATTAAACAAAGTTACTTAACTTTAAGCAATAGTATTTAATTCTATTATAATTTTCCATCAATGAGTTTATTTCTCGGCAGGGCGCTTGTGAATTTATCAGCACATTTATTATATGTTGTTACAGATTTTGATTCCATAATTTATAACAGCAATTTTATTTATTTTATTAATCTCATGTACACAAGTATTTATATAAGTCTTATTGTTTAAAGATGTAAAAGCGAACGAAACCTTCATTTCATTATATGTAAATATTCCTTTCTGTCATTATGTAACGTGGGTGTTTCTCGACTTCATACTTTTGAGTAATTAACGAAACGCCATTATACGAATAATTAGATAAATCACTCTATTACAAGAATATCACATTTTCCACGTCGCACTCCCCTGCCCCCTCACCTTCTGACTATCCTCGATTTCGCTGGTTTTCTAACTTAAAATTTAAAAACACATGCCTATTAAGAATTATAAACACAACTGCAAGACTTGCTGGAGTGAACCAAGCATGAGAAAAGCCCTTTAAACTCCAATGCTTTACGAATGTAAAAATCATGCAAAGTAATTTTGTAATTATATGTCTCTAATCCACAATCTCCCGTGTTCCAGCGCCATATGCTTCCAGGAAAGTTTAAGGGAAGAAGTTTTTAAGTCTGACAATGTTATTAGGGTTTATAATGGTCAAGATTACAAGATTGGTTTTCATTGGTTAAACTCGATAATATTGGGGAATCGTATTCATTAACTAACAATCTGAACATATTTACATGAATCCGCATTACTGAAAAAAACCTTACCCTCTAAAAAGGGTATATTGTCGTCAGACAGCATAAATTGGTTAATACCTATATATTTTAATTTTATAAATTGTTACTTATAAAACACTATTATTTGTGAATACTTCTAAGCCCTATTTAAAGAGTGTTTTCACTAATTTTGTGTATCGATTGTATTTCATAAAAAACCTGAAACATGTGCTGACAACCAAACTATCAATGCATTATCCCAGTAATTTTAATTTGGTCTATTTTTCAACTTGCGCTTTTTTATACCTATATTTGTATATTTTAACAGCTTTCTTGATACAAAAAAGAACAAGTCAAAAGATGAACAGGTTACGGTTCGTCTTTTTTTTCAAACTTTCCAGATGCTTTCAATTTTTCTCCACAACAGTGATAATTTAAAATTCTCATTTTATAGCGAATATTACATGAAAACAAATAACAAACAACTGAAGTGTTCGCAAGAACGGCACGCATCCCATAAAAAATTCTATAGTGAATATTTTATGTTAGAATAGTATATACACATAATAAAATAATGTGAAGGATAATTAATTCCGTCAAGCATTGTACACACAAATCTGTGCTCATTATGTAAGTTTTGTTCTACCGTTTTTTTTTGCAATTAGCCTCGGTGGTGGTGGTGTACGCAGCTTGTATTTTTGGTTAGAACACGAGATTTGAATGTCGGAATTTACATGACATTGAAGTTTTGCCTGACGAATTCAATATTTTTATGCTTTCCTTGTAACATAATATGACTATAGACTTTTTTCCAATTTGCAAATCGCTCAATATTGTCTTTTATAATTGTAATCGAAATTCGGAAACAAACTGTTTTATATTATTTATTATAATCAGACGTACCGTAAAAGTTTCAGGTTACTCATAACTTTTATGTAGCAAGCCATGTAAATAAAAAAGGTATCATTGTATAATGGTACATTAGTATTGTATCTGATGATAATTATAATAAAGTAGTTTTTAGAAAATTAAAATTCATCAATTTTCCCGGAGAGGGCACGACTAAAGAGGCCCTCTCAAAAGAGAAGGCCTCTTTAGTCGTGCCCTCTCCGGTAAAATTGATGAATTCATTCACCAACGTCATTAACTGGTGTTTTATAGAGCTAACAACTTTAAAATGAAAAATAAAATAGATAAAACTCATGATTTTATTTATTACCTTTATTGAAAAGTTTGTTTTATACCATTATTTTAATACAATTCCATAATTGTCATATGGGCACTGCAGCTAGCTCAAATGAAGAGCAATCTGGAAGTTCAATTCTAAACTGAACACATATTTAAACACAAATGGCATAAAATTATTTTTTCCATAAAGCTTATACCATGGCCATTATCATGAAATTTATCTGTTCTTTTTTTATTTTAAAATTGTAAAAACAGCTGTTAGGTAACGTGTTATTTCTGATTGAATATTAGGCATGATTTATTATTACATTAAAACTTTCCTTTAATTTTTCTTTGCTTGTGTCTACTGCAATATTAGTAATCGATTTTTACCCTCCTTCTATTGTGTTGAATAGTTGAAACATAGGACATATAGCTGCTTCCGAAGACACTTTTTGATAATGACGATGGAGACAGCATCTGATGATGAAGGAAGAAAGTATGCATGGGATATCCTTAATGGTTAAAAATAAGCCCAACAAATTTAATTCTTTTTTCGTATTTCTTGATAAATCAAAAAAAGAAATGCAACTAGTGTTTCTAACATTGAATACATCTAGAAACTTTTTTTTAGAAAATAATTTTTTATTTGATATATATATTACGTATTAAAATTAGCGCAAACTCATTAGTTACTGCCAATTTCGGTATTATCACAAGTATAATTGCATCATTTTTATCAAGTATTACCCCAAAATTTTTGATTCAACTTTAAAAAAAATTTTTAAGAATTAGATAATTTAATCGGTCTATGTTTTAATAGTTGAATCAAAGTCCTTTAACGAATATACGAACTGCAAGCGAAGCACGTTGCTGAGACGACTGTGAAAATAAATCAGAGAGAAAGTCAATAAGACAGCGTTTCTACTTGAAGAAAGGAAAGTCGACCAACTCGTGCTGTAACTTGTTCCAAAGATACACAATTGCAAACTTATCTCCAAATTTAATTCAAAGCTGGAAGTTGGCGCGTCTCCTCGGCGTGGCCGATTGTGTCACTCATTCTCTGAACTTTACCAGGATTCAAATTATGAACCTTATTATTAACTAGTTGCCAAACATTTCATTTATGGTATTGAGGTTGTTCGGGTAAGGGAGTCATTGGGAGAGGAAGGAAAGAATGCAAGCAAAACTCTTGCAATTATATTAAGCCATTTAAACATTCATATAATTCCGGTTTTGCTTCGCCGTGTCATATGACTACCAGAGATTAAGTCATGATATACAAGGTACTACTATTAATTTTATGTGTGTATATATATATATATATATATACATATATATATATATATATATATATATATATATATATATTCATGTATATTTATATATATATATATATATATATATATATGTATATATATATATATATATATATGTATATATAAAATTGAATAATTTAAAATTTGAAGAAATTAATTAGTAGCTACATTGACACCTTACACTTCGTCTTTTCTTGTGGTAAAATATTCAATTCGAATTTTGTATACTATAAATAAAACAGTCATGCACTAAAATATTGACATCTAAATATATTGACTACAATTTAGTCCATAATTTGTATTATAACACATATGGAGAAAAATAATTTTATAATATTTCAAGCTAATAATAATATTTGTAATAAATTTAAAAACAACATAACAAATTATAAATATATACTATTTTAAATACATAGAAATTTCAAGTTTAAATCTCTTTTTAGATTTATTTACCTTAAAAAAAATTTAGTATTATCTCATCTTTATACTATTGACTGCATGTTACAGGGCTGTAATATTTTAACCCATTCCAAAAAAGGAATAAGTTTTTTAATCGATATGCAAATATTTTTTCTTTTACCTATGTATAGCCGTAACTGAAAGATGCGTTGACCAATTTCCATTATTTCTCTTTTCTTTGAAAGAAAACGGTTTGTAAATAAAATAATTGTAATGGAATCTCTCTCTTCCATGTTAATATGACTGGGACTTAAATATGGACTACCGGAATTCTTCAACGGTAGTACAAAATCGGTTAGAAAATTTTTATGTCGCGTCTGAACTCATTTGACGTGTATATTTGATAATTATGAGTATTTTAGTTACAGTTGGTGGTCGAGTTTTAATGATGTTGCTGAATGGTGGTAACATAAATATCCAAGTTACAAGTGGATTAATTGAGTTTTAACTCATTTAACTTGTCTTGCCAAGTTTATTAGTCACAAATAGTGACAAGGATTTAATAATGGAGCCGGAGAGTGGTTGTCAAGTATGATAACTTGTCAAGTATGATGACTTGCCTTGGCAAGTATGATAACGAAGCCGGAAGATGGTAAATAGCGATTCTCAATGTCAAGAAGTGAAGTTTAATTACACTCGCGCTCGTTTCAATTTTCTGGAAAAATCTTTTGGGCACAAATAGTTGTTTATTCGGATGATGGAACCGAAATGTAATAATAATATTCCCAAAAGGTGAGAACTTATTTCATCGAGTATGTGCTTGTTTGAATTGTTTCGACAACCCCTTTGGTCATAAATGTTAATCAAGATGTATAGTGGAGCCAAAAGGTAAGAACAGATATTTATCGGATGGAAAAATATATTTATTTGGTTTGAGCTCGCGTGATTTTCTTTAATCTGTCTTTTGGTCTCAATCAGGAACCAGGATTTGTTGATAGCGTCGACAGGTGATGAAAGAAACTCTTTAAATTCATAAATTTTGTGTTTAACTGGTCTAATGAGTTATTTAGTTCCAAGTGATGATCAGAAAAATAATGCTGCCAAAAGATAGTTGGAAGGAGTCCTCATTTGTAAGAAGTACACTCATGGAGTTTGAACTCTTGACTTATATTAACATAGGCAAGAAATGAAATAAAATATATAGTTAGCTACTTATGTACAAATAAGATAATGTAGGTAATAATTTATATTAAATTACGCACCAAAACAATATCCAACTGTGATACTAAGGAAGTAACTAATTAAAGAACAAAATTACCAGGTAGCTGGGCATAGACAGTTATAAAACATCGTTTTGAAATATGAAAAAATTGTAAAATATTGTATTTTTCGAAATTTTTTGTAAATTTAATTTAAATAGAAAGTGATGATAATATCGATACCATTCCTTCCTTCTCTCGCGTACATACACACTCACACACGCACCGCGTTAGCATTTAACTGGATTTTGGCTTAGAGTTAAATACGTGTCAAATACTAATGCTTTTCACTCTCTCTCTCTCTCTATTTCTTATGTCTACGTCAAAGTACATAAAAAAATGTCTAATAATGGCGAAATTTTACAAACTTATTCAGATTTCGAAAATATATTTTACCGCAAAAGTTTCAACTAATTATTTTTATTTTTGTTAATAAAAAATCTATTACAGTAACAGTGTCTTGCAAATTTATTTATTATAGCGCATTATATTTTCTTAGAGTTCCTATTATTAACGGTATTTTAATTACTTTACTAGCTAAAGACAACTCGCTTTGCTTGGTAACTTTTTGGTACATGTGCATAGCTTTTTCTCTGCCTAATGTGAAAGACGTACACTGTTGCTTTTTTTGTTCTTTTTTTATTTTTAATAATTTTTCGTTTTACACAAATATCTTACATACTAAGTAATTTCAACATTATACGTTCATGTGCACTAAATTTATTGTATTGTTGTCTGGCGCAGATATGAATAGATTTTCTATTTCTAAGACTTGTGATAGAGCCACATAGTGATATTCGCTGACCGTTGATTTACTTCATACTTCTACACAAATTTAATTTAGGAAAGCTGGGGCGTTCCAGTGATTGTGCCTCGGCCTGTTGCGCTAAGTGAATATTATTCATTCTCTCTGTATTATGTTTATTTCTTTCATCCGCCTGCGCACCTATTTTTCTTTCAATATGCATTTGTTATCTTATTGGACCTGTTTCACTGACATTTCCCCGTTTGCTCTTTTACCTATTTATTTCTAATCTGTTGCTCTTTTGTCTAGTTATCTGTAATCCGTCTTCCTCGGTTTTATTCTTCCGCACCATCTATTATCTACGATAAAATTTGGGATTGTGAAAATTCTCTATTACACTTTAACATATTTTTTTTGTTTTAAAATTTTTATACTACGTTATTTACTTTCCACTTTCATTTTTTCACTTTTCCATTTTGTTATACGAAAAAAATTTTTAACTTTTTATTTTTCCTTTTATTCTTTTATTTATAAAAGGTCAACCCATGCCTGCATGTCACGTTTCACCTTATATAGTGTCAGTCCCCATCACTCTTACATTCTAAAACATTCTCGGTCCAGTTCATTCTAATATATTCCTGGATATTTGAACACAATCTCACTCATACCATTACATTTACATATAATGTTCCTCGGACATTCCAGAACATTCTCAATCCTGCGGTTTGGTTTATTCTAATACATTCGAGGATATTTTCCTTTGTTTTATTTAATAATAGTAACACATTTATATATAATATTTCCCACACATTCCAGTTATTCTTGATCCTTCTAGTCCAGTGTATTTTAGAATATTCAAAAATGTCTAGTACATTTTTCCTCCTTTTAGGCGATCCAAAGAAGGGAGTTTAGTGGTCGGTCGCTGATAGTTAAAAAATCCTATGGTTAACTACTTTAACCACCATATCTCCCTCACCTCTACAGCCAGCCACATGCAACCAACACTATAAACGATGGAAGATTTGAGGCTGCCACCAGTGGTCTACGGAGGGTAGTTATTAGTATATTATTTTGCATTTTTTCTTCATATTTTTAATTTTTGTATTTTATTATTCACTTTTGTTTTCTACTTTTTACTTTGTCACTGGAAAAGATTTTCACATTTTGCTTTTTCTTTTATTTGTATTTTTTATTTATGAAAAAGTAAATAGATGTATGCCCACCAAGTTTCGACCTATACACTATTAGAAGCTATCCCCATCACATATACATAACGCTCTTGGAACATTCGAGAATATTCTCGATCCTTCCGATTCACTTTACAATAGTATTGTGAAGATATTCTTGTACAATCACATTCATTCTAATAAATTTACACATAATAATCGAACGCTTCATAATATTTTCGAGCCTTTTAGGGTCTAGTTTAATCTAATAAATTCAAGAATATTCTTTCATATATATATATATATATATGTATATATATATATATATATATATATTTATATATATATGTATGTATATATATGTGTGTGTATATATATATATATATATATATATATATATATGTGCGTGTGTGTGTGTATAAATATATATTACGGAATTTTTCATTCTAATACGTTCAATAAGGGGAGTTTGATGGTTGGTGGTCGAATGGTGAAAATACATAAGGTCGACTATTTTCAACGACCATGCCTCGATATCTAGTACACCATTACAAACACCATGCAACCATCTTAGTATACGACGGGAGACTCGAGACTACTACAACACACAAAGACCTGTTGTCCGTGGTGGGTAGTTTTGATGCAAGGTGAAATATACGGACACACGCGTCTATACATATATATATATATATATATATATATATATATATATATATATATATAGATATATGTATATATATATATATATACATGTATGTACTTTTCGTGAGTTTTTTTTTATTTCGTCGTTAATTTAAAACAGTTCTGAAACCGATTTCCGAAATCTCCAATAATAGTTGTATTTGTATAGATTTGTTGAGATTAAAAAAGATCCTTTACTCGGTTTTCTTCTTATTCGGTGATTTTTTGAAGTTTGTCGAATTATTTTGTAATTTTTTTTAATAATTTAAGTATTTAGGGAACCTCCGGTTACGTGCAGCCGCCCCTAATATTTTTTTTCATCATTCCACTACCTTGTTGTATCGTAAACGATCCTTAAGACCCAAATTTCATCTAAATAGGACCATCAGTATCCGAATAAAATGGCTGTTACATACGGATAGAGAGACGGACAGATAGAGATACAGACAGACGTAGATGACAAAATTATAAAAGTTCCATTTCTGTCATTTGGCTATGGAACACAAATAAGGACTATATTATACGACGTTTGACATAAAATTGTACGTTGTTCCCTATATGTTCCGCTTTGCGTTTAAATTATTAAATTTTTTTACAAAATAATTGGACAAACTTCAAATAAAACTATAAAATACAGCTATTTTGGAAATTTTTGAAATCGATTTTAGATTGACGCTTCTCTGTCACGTTATGAACGTACAGATGAGTGCTACATTTCCCTTGTTATCAAATCCAAAAGTCTTAACGGTACCAGTATTTTGAAAATTTATTTAATTCTGGTATTATCCCGTACTTTTTTCCGATTTAATTTGATTTATCTGTGAATGATACTTAAAGCGAAGAAATTTATATAAGCAATAATGCAAAAGTTAGAATGTTATAATAATTAGGAAAAAATGTCGATAATACCCATTTAATAGTAATTAAAATAAATTAAATATTTGCAATTTATTGAAAGTTACGCAAAGTAACTTTATATATCGGTTATTTCCTTAAATAAAATCATCGACAAAACAATTAAAAGAAACACGAAGTAAACAGAAATATGTATGAACCAGTAAACAGATTCGCAAATAAGCAATAACTTGTTTTCTGAAACGGATGCATTAAATTTCCGCAATTTTTGGAGCAGCATTCACGGAAGATAAAATAAAGCAAACTGTTCTTCAGTTTTTAATAAAAATCAGCCTGTAAATACTCTGTAAATAGTGTAAATACTCACAAGGACAAGACAATCAGCGACGACTACAAACAAACAATGAGAGAATTGTAAACTGAATCGTAAGTCGATATTATATTTTACGCTTAGTCGTATTTAAATTCTTTAGATGTTTATTTATGATCTAACATTATCACATTATCTCGTGTCTTAAGAGATCTTTAATAAATAATAATAGATTCGTACTTAATAACGGATGTAATAAGATATTATAATATCTTAAGAGATGTAAAACAATTTACATAAACCTAATATTAAATAAATACCAATGCTTGTAACTCAGAAAAATACAAGAAATGTTTATGGATGTTTTTGTTTCATAAAAATGATAATTCTATAATTAATTATTTGTAGATGTTTAAGATTTTTAGTAAGTCACGTGGGTTTGATGGATAAATAGAATATACGCATAAAATAACATAGTAAAAATCGTAAAACAAAAATTTTCATAGTAAAAATCGTAAAAGAAAAAAGACAATATTTTAACAGACCTTTATTAAACAAAAAGACGAACACAGAAAAAATATTCACACATTTCATTATCGAAAAATACTTTCGTAATTACGATTATGATAGGTGACACATAATAAGCAAATTCATATTTTCTGAAGAATCCATTTAATACTATCAAGGAACCAACAAGTTTCGAATCGGAAATTAGACAGCATTACCGGACATTGCAACCTTCATTATTATTATTGTTGCGTTATCGTAAATGAAAACACGTTCTAAGAAAAATAATTTCAAATCTTTATTGTAATATTGGATTTAGGGTTATTTAAGCCAACTACAGCTCATGCTATAGGAGTATAATAAAAAGTTTCTAATAAGCGTATTCCGTATTAAAAACGGATCATCAAAAACTAAGAACGGAGCTAATAATTTTTTTATTCCTCATATTCACTGAAGACTAAATAACGAAGTACGTAGAAAGTTCCTAAAACAGGTAGTACATAGAAAGAAAATTATTGATCTTGATAAACTGGGTGCCTTGTATTCATAAAGACGTTTCAGCAAAAATCCACTCTGATATTTGACACTCTTCGATTTAAATATAGGCGTAAGGACAAATTTGTGCGAACAATTTATTATATAGATAATTCATAAATGATTCAATCGAATCAATATTTTTCAAAATTTCATAAGGGTCAGAAAATCTATTTTATTTTCATTTCCCATTTTACAGGATACATAATAAAAGTTGGTCAATTCTCACTAATTTACAATGGTTTTCTTCTTTCAGATTTGATAACTGATTTCGGTAAATTTTGAGGTGCTGATTACGGAAAAAGTCCTAAAAGAGTTCCATTATTACGTCAGGATTTTAAGTTATTTAGCATAGTTTTTTTGCTAAAAGTACCTAGGCCTACAAAGTCAAGATATTATATTTTATCTTAATTATTTCTTACTGAATAAATAAATACACTGAATAGTTGCAGTAGATAATAATGAATAAGTTCCCACAAATGGTTAAATATAACGTAATTAAGTGCCCTTACCCTACCCTACATACCCTTATTATTAGAAAAATGGCGGATTTTTAGGTCATTTGTTAAAGACCTCATTTAACCGTAATTAACTTAAATCGTTAGAAAAGGGTTAATGAGGATAGAATAATAGATTTTTGTATAAATAGCCACATCATTGTTTTTACAAAATCAGTATTTCGTGTTATTCATAATTACTTCGAAAGTAGTCAAAAGGACGGAACAATACCTTTGATTTACAATTGCCTATGTTATGAAGAAAATATCAGAATTACACCGAAGACTGTTATTTTTGCTGTTGCAAGACTAGACGCTAAAATTCTAAAACAAAAAAGGACTAGGTATATCCAACCGTGCAATTGGTAACGCACGCGATGCATCGCGGCCCGAACGTTGCACCGCATCACCTCCATATTTAGAATCAGTGCAAGCTGAAGACATGACCAGTAGCGTTGAAGAGGTATCTTAATTTGAGCCAAGAGCAAATGGAACACAGTTATTTCCACAGTGAGAACTGAACGATTTAATGAGAGATCTAAGTATGCCACTGAACTGATATGCAGCTGAACTCCTCGGATCAAGACTATTGGAAAAGAATATGCTTGCTCCTGACACCTCATTTCCTTTGTATTACAACACAGAAAACGGCTTTGTACCATATTTTGTAGAAGATTGTGATCAAGTGTATTGCAAAAGATATTCCTGGCTTAGTGAAAATGTTTAACACGGAATATGACGCGAATGAATGGCGATTGTTCATAGACTCATCAAAGCGAAGTTCGAAAGAAGTCCTTTTCCATAATGGCAATAAGCACGCTTCACTGCCAATTGCCCGTTCTATATATTTCAAAGAATGCTACGATAATTTGAAAAATGTGTTGGATAAAATAAAGTACGTACAACCCGGGAAAAAGTTTTACTACCCTGTACACGTAAAACTGGGAATGATGAAACAATTTGCCAAAGCTCGGAATAATGAACGTGAAGGTTTTTTTCATTTTCACCAATTTTTTCCATTTCTATCTGAAGCTAAAGTGAAAGAATATATTTTTGTTGGCCAGGACATAAGAAAATTGATGAAAGACACAACTTTTGATAAAAAATTAAGTGAAATTGAATTAGAAGTCTAGAAATCTTTTAAGTAAATAATGAAAAATTTCCTTGAAAACCATAAAAGTCCAACATATGAGGGAATTGAGAAGAATATGATTGAAAATTTTGGAAAAAATATGTTGTTCGATGAGTTTAAACTTGACTTCCTTAATTCGCACTTGGATTACTTTCCAGAAAAACTTTTCTGACAAAATACAATTAAGATAATAAATTTTGGTTGAAGCGATTCGCATATTCCCGGACTAAGTTTTGTATCATTATTGCAACATATAAATAGATGGCGCAAACTGTATATTAAATCTGTTACTCACATACGTTCCCAGTTACCCCGAAAAACTGGATTCATTATAATTTTTAAAGGCGTCTTGTTATAATATAAAACCAAGGACTAATTCCGGTGTGCTTACCGAGACGGCGAACGGAGCTGCAGGCTTGAACTAGGATATAATGTACATTAAAATATTTCCGGCGTTACTGAGTTTGAAAAAATAAGAACATTAATTTTTTTGTGAATTGAAATTATTTATGATATTGCTAGATGTAATATTTAAAAAAAAATATGGACAGAATTAGATAAAATTTAGTGTCTCAGGCGTGCTAATTCAACACTAGACACGTGTTCTTTTAATAATGCATGTATTACAATACTTAGTACAAGTGGAGTAAGTTTAAATTTCTATTACACATGTTTTTATCGTGCTGGTGGATGAAATTAATTTCTCGATATGCAGGGTTAATTAACATGCAATTTATGTTCCGTAATTAGAGTAATCACTGACAATTTTTATAAATTTATTTAAAGTACATGTCAATACCACCCATCTAAAATCTAAGTAAAATAGTCATGTCCCAACTTTCTAATATGACTAACTGAAACGCTCGTGTAATAGGCATTTGCGCTTCGGGCATAAAGTTATATTTAGAGCAGAGAATATTACACTTAAATATTTTTACATATAAAATAAATATATGTTATTCTCAGTAAAACATTATGAAAAGGAATATTTAAAAAACATAGCTCTTAAAAGTTGATTAATTACTTGATGGAGCAACAAAACCTTTTAGTTGTGTACATTAAAAATGTAACAAGTAATCATGTCGTTGATAGACATTGGCTTTTATTGATTGATATTTAATTGCTTTATTCGATCTACCTATATTCGACTTAATTCTTTACGTATTGCTATCCACGTATACTTTTTTAAGTAATCGGGTTCCCACCTTGAGAAAGGTATAATTTAAATGAGAATTTGTATCATGATTATGTGTATACTAATAATTTATGTTATATTTCCAGCAAAAAATTATTCTGAAATTAATTCAGAAGCATACATCAAATAAAAAATGGATAAGTCGAGTAGAATTCACACTACTCGACTTACACACACACACATATATATATATATATATATATATATATATATATATATATATATATTTATTTATTAAAAAACTACAGTCATACTTGTAAACAAAGATGTTTTAAATATAATAAAAATAGTTATAAATCAATTTAATAGAATTTATTTTGGTTGATAAGTATGTATGTATGTATATAGTACGAAGTCATTGGAAGCAAATCATTTTCTTTTTATTTTTTAATTATGGTATGTTATTATTTAAATAATTTCATCATTAAAACATATACTTTCGATAAGTTTATTTCAATTTACATTTACTTGTTTACAATTTACTTGCTGACACTGATACAAAATAAATTATTTTCCTACAGCTTTAAATACTTTAAATAATTACGTCAAAAATCATAAAATCTATGAAAATCTTATTATAAATAAAGGTCATTAGGCACATCATTTATACATATATAAAATTATATTTAAAATATTCTTAACCGCATTCAACAAAGATTAACTAAAAGTACAGCAAGGGTGAATATTTTATTAACGTGATGGAAATAATTAAATAGTGTAGTAATGATTTTTTATAACTTCTTTACTATTTCATAATATGAATAAAAATAAATAAACGTCACTCTAATTGGCTATGTCCAACCAAAAATACATGGGAAACTAAGGTGAACTGTAGTTAAATATGTCAGTCTTCTTGACCCAAAAAATCGCATCACAAAGTGATCATTTAATTTTCTCTAAACACTTTTTCGTAATGCTCCAACGAGAGAATGCACTCCTAGCTGTGCCACGCCAGGAGACAACTGTGCGCCTTGACGAAGAGAACCACAAAAATGCTTTCAAGTTTCATGAGAGGCCTGGTGAACTTATTGGATTTAAAAAGAGGTCAAGAAATTTACTTTCTTTTTTAAAACTGTACCAAGGGTAACACATGTAATCAATTTAATAATTAATTAAATAAGTTGAAGCTCAAAAATAGTATTTATTTAATTCACTGTATATAAGCATTAAATGTTGAATTAAATAAATCCTATTTTTAAATTTAGGATAATAATGTTTAAAAAGTTGCTCGATAGAGTGTGCTTATTTTATTTTAAATTACGGTTTGCCAAAATGTTATCAAAATTATTTTAAATCGAAATCAATATTTATAGATGATCTATTCCATTAATTTTTATTAGAATTTGTCACACTAGCCGAAAATATATCCTTCATGTAAAATTCGGAAAACGAGTTGAACAAAATTAAGAATATTTTATGCTGACAACTACTTGTTGACAATTATATAGGGATTTATTACTAGCATGTAATAAGTGGAATATTCGTATACTCAATATAATCTAGTATTACAGTGAAGAATAGAAGAGTGAAAAATAATTATATTTAAAATTACTTGCTTTTATACAAAAATATGTTTCCAATGAAAAGTTTAAATTTTAAGCACTAAGCTGTTAGCCACGAGTCACCAGCAAAACTAATAAAATTTCACTGGACAACGCACTGCGCAAACATCCAACTAACTTTACATTAAAGAAAAACTTTCATCGGCTGTTCACATGCATCCCACGCTAAAAGGATTTCAAAGCGGGGTTTATAGACTATAGTGAAGCAAGAAATAAAAATTTAAATGGCGGATCCCCGAAAAAATAAAAAAATTACATTTTACATGAATGTAATACAGAAGATATCAAGGAATAAGGAAGTTTGGAAAACCGATAATAACTTGCCCGATTACTTAATATTTAAGAGCTGTTAAATAATTCTTTCAACAAACTTTAAGTGTCTTTAATTTAAATCGCTTTATCTGAGAGATTGAGTAAAATTAAAAAAACGATCACAATTGTGATATTTTTGATTAAACTTCATTAAATGACTAGCAGTAAAAATATGAAACTGAAAGTATTTTTTTTCAGTGTAACTGACTTTCCGAAATATATACATTGTGTGATACATTATTAATGTGAAAAATATTTACCTGGGAATATGCATCGTAACATTGCTACATGTTACTTCAACATGATTTTAGGTATGTAATGATGATATACACTTAGCTTAATGTAAAGTAATATATTACTACTTAATTGATAATAAACTGAAGAACATTTTTAAGTGTAACCACATTTGTCCATATTTGCCCTTGTCCCCACCTCATTTTGTATACTTATTTAAAGCGCCAATTTTTTGATTTTGATTTTAACATAGGTGTGAGTACTCGTTAGACTTTACATTAGAAGATTTATATTAGAAGTGATATTTTTATTACAACATACTTTATGCGGGTTTATTAATATCTTTTTTGGGCAATTTGGGCTTACTTATTTATTGATTTATATATTTATTTATTAATATATTACAGGTGACTTTTTCGTAAAAATAAAAAATTAATTTTGTGACAAAACATAAATGATAAGGATGATGCATTTCGATAAAATCACTTTCGTTCGTCAAAAGCAAATCACATTCTGGTGTGGCCGCTATCTGATGGTTGGGAAGTTAAATATCATGGAAGACTGGAAAGTTTCGATATCATTAAATTCTAGGGGGTAGTATAGCAAAATATGGTGATTACGTTAGCGCTAAAAATAGCCAAGAACGAAGAATGAAAGTTTACTCAATAATTTAGGGCAGAGAACGTTTCCTTTTATTGGCTGTAATTTCACAGGAAGAAACGCAACGTCTCTTTGGTTTTACACCCTGAATACATATTGAAGAGGTTGGAAACGGAAAGGGGAAGTAACCATACTTTATTGTATATAAAATCAGAGAAACGTCCTTTTTGAAGGTTCCTTTTTGACACCTTGAATTATCAAGCTGTAATTGGTTTTACGTACGTTCCAAATAATGGAGCTAAATTCTAATCTGCTCTGCACTAATGAAGCTTACAGCAAGCGAATTGATGACATGGATTGAAAATCTATTTGACTATTGAGAGGACAGCAATCGGTCCAAAATTATTTACGTTTGATGTCGTGCCTCCCTTAGCCTTATCTATATAACTATTTAAAAAGATGAGTACATTTTCTTAAACGAATATCAAATTCATTTTACATTTGGATTTAAAATGTTGCTGAGTGCCATTTTAATTAAAATAGTATACAGTTTTATTCAAATCACATTGTTAGTAATATTGAAATTGCATTCAATAACAAAATTGAAGATAAAGTCAGCTTAATTTTTTTTACTTTGGAATACACAAAATTCTGGCTGTTGAACAAAATGTTCTTTTAAATGCAAATATTCTAAAAATTATTTCTTTCACTAAAAAACAAATTATTTTTACAAAAACTGACTTGCGGTCTTTCACCTCATTCCCCCAATCACCCGCGTTTCTGTACAGCCTGCCACTGTCCACCGTCCTTGTGGCAGAAATTTTGTTTAATTTTCTACATAAACTTTCTTCATCAAAATTTTGGTAGCATTAAAGACTGACTAGAACATGACTAGCTCTGAAGAAATATCACGAAAGAGAATCCCATTGTTCTGGAATATGGCTCTAAAACCAGTTTAAGTAAATTTCATGTTGCCAAAAATATATAATATAATTAGAACGAATTAAGAGGTGCTTCTATTCCGTGGATTTTATTACTTAATTTTCTGCCATACCTAGTAATGCCTGTTGTCGTTAAGAATTTTTTCAACTGAATTAAATATATAAATAAAAAAAATAATAAAACCTATGTGAATACACCCAAAAATGGCATATTTCTTTACATTTATACAGTGTGTAGCAATCATTTTATTTTTCTTGTATATCGGTAGTTTAATTTTCATTATATTCCACCTTGTACTATGCATACAATCCTCTTTGTACAGCAATCATTTAATTGTCATTATAATTTTTGGCCTAAAATGCCGGTGAGACGAATGAGCCGTCGCAGCTGTGTTGTACCAAGATACAACTTTTTGTTCGATGAAGTGGGCCATAAAAATGCTTTCAAGACGTTGGTTCTTATCTTAGCTTTCGAAGTGTTACAACCTTTCACTGTGCCTGACATTATCGAACCTATTCTCGACTTACGGGGAAAGAAATTAAATGAAATTCCTTAATAAAGGTTAAAAGTGGATAGAAAAACTAGTTTGAATTTTCTGTTATATTAAGAAACAAAATATTCACCTCGAGAAACAAAACGAACAACTTACATAAAATTTCGAATAAATGGGTGGTCAAAACTTAATAAGTTTCGTTTGGGAAAAAATATTTTAAGCACTTATTTTGCTAAGCATTAACCAATATTAAGAAGATTGTTAATGATATGACAAACCATGAAGATTTTAACTCAAAACCACAAATCTTTTTCCACTTCATTATTTACAATACAACTTTGCATCCAAATAAAGTCACATCTGGAAATCCCAATCTAAATAAGACCTAATTCAGTCTACACCTAATCTAGTTATTTAGAAATTTATAAACGTTGTTTTTAGGTAGTTTTAAGCGAGAAAATACTTAGACCAGTATTAAAAAGAACAAGAATAATGATAGTATATTAAAGTAAGAATGTTGAAGGCTACTTCAATAATTTTAAATTAATGAGCAATTGATATTGTAATCGTACGATATTAGAGCACTTAAAAAAGAACGACAAAATTAGTGGCGTAACTATAATAATAAAACAAAATAGTATCTTTTATTTTGAAAATTTGCTAATATTTTAAAAAACCTTTCAGCCACAACTCGCACTGTAAGGGTTCCATATATACATAGGCATTTAAAAATCTTTAATGACACGTATTATTAAGAAATAAAATTACTTTATTTTTCAGCAAATCTAAGACACGTAAGTAATGGATATGTATATATATATATATATATATATATATATATATATATATATATATATTTTTTTTTTTTCTTTTTTCTTTTTCTTTTTTTAACATAGATTTTAATTTTTTTTTTTTAATATAAATAACATATACGTGTATATTTATACACGTATATTTAAAAATATAAAAATGCGTAAGTGGTATAAAGTGGCAGTAATGACTCCGATTTCATCATAATTGTAAATGTTCGATAGTGTAAAATTATATTTATCTGTGACTTTTAAATTTTTTTTAAAAATGCTAACTTAAACTTTATTAACTCAAACTGCACATATCCAAATTGTGGATTCTGCTGTTCGCAAAGAAAAATCTGGATGTCGTCTTATAGATTCATAATAAAAGTGTTTTTATGAGCTGTTGCTTTTTGCATGTTAAAACAGTAAGTTATCCTGACATGTAGAGTTAAGTCAAATATCAGTTTTAAAAATTCCTTCCATATTAGTGACTTTCATCCATTAGTCAAGTATTTATTGTAGAGTTCTAAGACATTTTCATGTTCGTAGAACACATGTTCTTGAACTTCCCTAATATAGTTTTAAATTCAACTCTTTTTCCCTCTTTGATCAATTTTAGTATGACTAATAAGGCAGTAGTGGGAATACCATATCTTATCGTTGCTTCTGTTCGCGACATATTTTCGTTGCTTACTTTTTCAACCTCTGCTTTTAAATTGTCTATATTCCAACCAGCCTTTTTTCTTTATTACGTTTTATTGAATATACGGTAGTACAATACAAGAAAATTGAATTTAAAAACTTATTTGAATCGATATTGTGATGAAGAATGTTGTGTCCATTCGTGAAGAAAATAATGTCTTACGGTATAACGAACTCATGGAAATACGGAAAAAGTCAAATAAAATAAAATATTTAAATTTATATATATGATAATAGTGTGATACGATCAATGAAAAATAAAATTCTGCTAAGAATTTGTTTTCTCTCAAATCAAGATTTGCATCAATCTCAAATCACAGCTCGTAATATTTACTTAATCGGCAATGCTAGATTCCCGCGCAAAATGATTCACGTCCGTCCTCATTACAGCAGCGAAAACGACTGACTTCTCCCGCATCACCCTATGCTAACTGCTTTACTATTGCTCTTGCGTTACAAATTAATCTTTCTTTCTTGGTTTGTTGCAACGGGTATAACGTTTGTTCGATACTATTTAACATTAGAGGAATTAGTTTAAGGAGGTTGCATCATCAAAACGGATATAAAGAATATATTGAAATAAATTAATATAAAATCGAAATAAAACAGATAAAATACCTTTCAAAGGAATATTTTTATCTTGTACATTGCATATATATATTTTTTGTAAAAAATACACTTTTCGTATCGCTGATAAAGTTTTTAATTTTACATAAAAGACAATTAGGAATTGGTTTCATTCTTTGTTAGGTTTCATTCTATTTTTCCATATTAAAAAAATTGCGGATTTATTACTCATAAGTAGTGGAACAAATCTTAAATAGTCTTATTTATAGTTGTAGTGTCTTTAAAATATCCCTATTTTTCAAGGTTTTATTCTATTAAAGCGCGCATCGATTGCTACAAATTAAATTCACACAGCAAATTACATTTCCCAATAAAGTGGAAAAAAAAGACTATAAGAACCTAGCAAAATATACGAAACTGATGTTAAAGTCAGAATTGAAACGTTTTGTAAATCACTCTAATAGAAATTTGCTTAAAATTTTAGAAGATTTTTAAGAGTTCATTTTTTAAACTACATTCTTCCTTAGCGTTACTAATATATAAACCATGTCAAAAATAGGTATGATTTCATTCAAAAGAAATAACACAATATAAACGTAAATGAATGTACAGAGATACATACATATAAATATATGCCATATATTACCTTCTTTACTATCACAAAACTATTCCTTTATTTCCCTTAAAACCTGAAATAATCACGCACTCACTCTTGCATCAATCCTGACAAGAACCTAAATTCACTAACCGGACTTTTATATCTAATGGAGAAAACCATTGATATTTCTAAAGATGCTAGTTGATCTTAAAGGGATTCATCTAACCATTACATTCAGCATTCAAGTAGAAATAATTTGTATTTTACATAGCTCCAAATAAAACAAATAAAAATTAATATACCCGTTTACACGTACCTAGCAGTAAACACCCGTTTCTTTGGGTTTTTTGGTTCATATCTTATACATTTCCTTTTTTTTATACAAATATGTGTTTAAAAAACTTTTCTTTTTTTATTACTTTTTCATATTTTGTACAGAAATATCTTATCAAGTATACATGTACATGTACACTTACATATATATATATATACATATATATATATGTATATATATATATATATATATATATATATATGTATATATATATATATATATGTATATATATATATATATATATATATATATATATATATATATATATAAATATGAATAAAAAGTATCGCAGAAGCAGCACAAGACGCTTATTGATATTAAAGTTATCCCGTAATCACTAATCGACCTTATATCTAGCAGTCGAAAAATTAAACAAGCCATTTTAAACCCTAGTAGCAATTAATCTATAATTGTCAATATCAAACGCTTTCGAATTCTAAATGGAGATGGAAAATTCATCTTATTGGCTTGTGTCATCGAGCTAAAGGTAAATACGTACGTATATAATATTTATTACATTTAAACTTAAATGAACCCTTATTTCTATTCCTTCTGTGAAAGAAAATCACGTTAAATGAAATGCATATTTTACATTATATTTTGGAATAAAATAAATGGGCTAATAAATATCGTTCAGTAAATGTAATTTCGATCACAAGCTTTTGCTCCGCTTCAATATTTCAATATTTAAATTTTCATTTTCCGATTAAAGTGTTTGATTTCGTCGAAGGTATTTAAGTAGCCTTTCCATGAAAATATTAAACTTGAAAACACTTTTTTTAATTTATGAATCGGAAAGCAAATAGTATCTTTACGAAAACAAGGAACAAGGGACAGAAATGTATATTTACGCAAATAATACGCCAATTCCTTCGCTACTCATTACAAGTATAAGCGCTGAAAAACGTTTTGGAATTTGTCAATACCGTTAAACTTTTCTCTTGGCCTTTTAAATCATTTAAACTTATTTTCCCAACATAATAAACATAATTTATAAATTTTAGCTTTCTGTTCAAAATTAAAGTAGTGTAATTAATTTACTTAATGACATAAATTAAAGGAACAAAGTATGAATATTAAGTGCACTACAAAAATTCTTAGACATGTATTAACATATAAACTGGCGGCGGGCGTTAATATAGATTATAATATATTTAATAATATATTTTTGGACTTCAAGTTATTCGCTAGAATCAGTAATTACTATTAGTAATCATCCGATGATGAGGATTATTCATTCACAGGCTTTACAATGGATTATATGGATACCTCACTAGTAAATTATTTGATTAAGGAAATCGTCCGTAATATTTTACAGTGATATAAATATTTAAAAATATATGGTTCATGATTCCACCAAATTGACAAAAACGTATGAGTTTCTTATTTAAAAAATACACTAGAGCTACAAATTTTTGATAATTTAAGTATACAATACAAGGCACAATTTTATTGCTGCGCACTGTGTCGCTTTTGAGTGATTTAAAAGGTATAAATTTTTACTTATTCAAAATTTGGTTTAAAAGTTGACATCAGTATTAATTGTATCATTTTTAATGAAAGCTGGTCGTAGTGGTATAAGCATGAATAATGAAACAAATAAAGAAATCGTCTGTGCTTCCCACACTGTCTACATTTTTTAATTTTATGACCAAAACTGCCATCACAAACCCATTAACACACTGATATTATCGAATTATTGCCCGCATATGTCCTTTTGACTTCGGTAAATATTAAGCATCGTGGCTAATAATTTAATATCTAAAGATTTACCAAGTTCATCGACTGTAATGTATCAGCACCAGGAAAACAGTCTTTCTTTGCTTTCCAAGATCAATATACATTACCTATTTTTTTAGAATACTCGAAGACTTCACTGCTAGAAATTTTTAACGCGCGAAAGCAAAATTATAATACGTGAATCTGGAAACGCATCCTACATTTTATACTAAATCATTACTTCATATATTCGTCCGCTATTTTAAGGATATTACCATAATATAGTTAAAAGGTAAAAAGATTAATCATACAAAATATTATGTATCGAAAGTGTATTGAAGCCTTGTAATTCTGTACTGGGATAAATAATTCAGTATGTATGTTATGAGCTTTTTGTTTTCAGTTATACTAAAATATGAATAAAAATAACTTAAGTATTTACATGTATAGTTATTTATTAAATAGGGTATGTATTTCGAAGGAAACGATTTTTCCGTCTTCCCCTTAAAATACAGATCCTTTTCAGTAGACTCACGTGTCAGTCTACCCGCCTGTCATGGCCATTTTTCTAAAAAAAACCACTGAACGAAGAACTGGAGATTTATCATCGTAATAACGCATATCATCTCGCAATGATCTTAAATATCACCTACGTTTAAAAATTAAATATATTTAAACGTAGGGTATACAAATATGGGGAGGAGAGGAGTTTTCTCTAATTCTCTACCCAAAGAAATATTTTAATTTTTCTATATAGCGTGGAGTGTCATAAAAAAAGAATGATTATAGACGAGTCAAAATATTTCTTAATATTAAATAAGCCTGCAGATACACTAAAAAGGAAGCAATGTTATGAAAAAAAATAAAAATATAACTGCCCTACTCTCTTATTTCGGAAACTGCTGGATATATATTTATGAAAAAACAAAATTTTAGAAGCCTAGGTAAAAGTTGTACAATAACCATAACAACCGTTTATCCGTTTTAGTGCTCTCATACTAAATATAGTAATTTCACTTATAACAGCCTCAAACTCGCATCCGGTCGGTGTCTTAATTCTGTGGAAGCTTAGCCATGGGTAACAAATAGTTAAGTAGGTAAACCAATTTAACTACATTTACCCAACAAGTTACAAAATACACAAGTAATTCATGCCCTGTATAGTAGTACTTAACTCGCGTCACATAATTATCATTTAATTTTCATTAAAACACTTTGGCGCAGTACGCCAGCGAGACAAGTTTTCTGTTTGACGAAGAGGATCATAAAAATGCTTTCAAGTTTCACGAAACGTTGATCTTGAGATGTTTTAATATAATGATTACTTCTTGCTTTACCTGACACCTGAGTTAAATGAAATTAAATATTTCAGGCCGAGCTGGAAATTAATTTGTTGTTACGTGTACCACGCCACTTTAAATTTAAAGCAGCACAGAAAATTCGTCCGTTATTCCGAAGACATTGATCTAAAAGAATATATACACACTGAACTTAATATTTTTAAATTTCACTTTTGCTTTTTTTATATATTTTATTTATTATATAATAATAATTATTATATAATAATTTAATTCTTAACCTAATGTTTCAATTCATTCTATCAAAAATCATATTCGTCTTCAGAAATAAATGAGCTATTTCATGTTAGATGTTATAACAGAATGGAGATCAAGACGATTCCTTTCTACTTAATTATTTCCGGTGCGGAAAACTTATTTCGTGGTCGGAGATCATATCAACTATTATTATCCGCATTATATTTCTATTTAGCTTTATACAATTTAATGCTTTTCATAAATTTATTAGCTGGCCAATTTTTATTGTTTTTTTTTTCTTAGTTATTATTTAAGAATTTTTTCTATTATTATTTTGCTATTTATTTAGCCAAAAAATAAACTGCTGTTATTCATTTTCCGGTGAAAAAAATCGTATTAAGTTTACTTTTTGTCGTTTTTTAAAGATCGCATTAGAAAGAAGAAGAAAATAAATTAAAATTCCCTTTTTTTCTGATTGACCTTTTTTTAATTGACGTGTTTGAGCTACTTCTCTCCAAAATAGGATATTATGCTATTAATAATAAATTATAATATATTAATTATACTATTACTAAATTATTTCAAGTCAATAGAGCTATTTAAAGACTGAACTGTATATTATACGACGTCAACAAAAAAATTATTATTTATTCATTGAAGTGAGTTGACCCTCACATATGAGTAGTCCTTATAATCTATTTATGGTTTTATTTACATATACATTCATTTCTATTCTAGGTATTCGTTTTCTATTTGAATTTGAATATATGTATCTAATATAAGATCTCCCTATACATGATAATTGCAATAACATATTCTAAAAAAATATGCAAAAAGTATAAGGGTCGAAATGCTATTTAGTACTTAGTTTAGCATAGAAAAAAATTAAAAAATCCGCTGTGAAAAAATTGAATGTTTTAATTTTTATATATAAATATGTTTGAAAGTTCAGATCTGAAATAGCATTTATCTTGCAGTTTCTTTTTCAGATGAGGTTATATAATTCCATTTATATTTTTCTACTCAACTAGCTATTGCCGACAGTTTTACACACGTGAAATTAGATAAATACAATTTTTTCTTCAATTTATATTTACAGGCCTTGATAAATGAATTACGATTGTATCATCTAAAACCTTAAAACACTATTAATTTTTCTTCGTGTCTAATTAAATTATCCTCATTTGGAGCACACAATATTTCACGTAATTATTGTAATTTACTTGAACTCTGTAAAGTTAAATAAATAAGGAATGTACTGTGAATTGTATCTTTGTACCAAGATCGATGAATAACGTTAATTGAATCAAAACTAAAATAAAATATTAACAGCTTTATGGGATTATTAGAAGACTACAATTTTAAAGAATTTTAATTATAATATCTAATGGAAGTACAATAATGTTCCTATAAGCAATGACATTTCTATAATATATTTTAATGGAAAAGGAAATGGAGACTTCAAACAGAGCCGATATCACCAATAAAAAAAATGCAATTGTAATATCGATTACTAAATGCAGGAATATGCATTGTAATAAGATTGCGTCATTAATACTACTATAATGGAACAGTTCTTGTGACACAATTCCTTTTAAAGTGTAAGTTTGTCTAAGTTTAAATATTGACTTGCGTTTTATTCTTTCATAATAAAGGCGGTACCTTTACTAACAACCTGTCTATCAACGTGAGAAACATTGTAATGGTTTAAATATTGCCATTTATAATTTTTTCTTAAATTGCAAAGACCTTCGTAAATTATGAATTTATCTCAATAACGCTTGTGAGGGTAAAGGGAAAAAGAAAGATGGAGATGGAAAGAAATGAAAAGGAAGAAAGACGAAAATAAGAAAAGAATTTTGTAAACCATATTAAAATGTGCTCTTGGACGATACTCCTTGCCATTTCGTCAAAATAAAAGGTTTTATCTGAGCCGACACAGCAAGTGTTGATTTATTTTTCTACCTTGAGGTGAGCGGTTCTTTGTGTCGTCTTACTTAATTTAAGACAATATGTTACGTTCATGTATGGGTTTTCATCTTCCACGTCCCTATTTTCACGGATAAGATACATATTTCTTATTAATCCGCACCTAAAAGTTTTACTTATTTGCAAGTTTATTTTTTCAAAAGCTTGTTAAAAATAAAGAAAAGCTGCCATATAGATCAGAATCAAAGATTTGACAATATAAAGAACGTGATAGCTAAATTTAATAGTTGTGTTAATCAATAAGACAACGTGTAAAATTAAGTTTTGTTTGTACGGTTCAAATTCCAAATATCCAAAAAATTAATGCAACATAAAAAACCGGTTGCTAAAAGTTTTGACTATCACATTAACATACAATGACCGGTACAAAATACACCGCTCACAAAATACAATACAATGATACAAGAAGATACGCCATATCTATTTTCATCTTATGTGAAAATCGGTTTTATAACATGCAGTTTCTTCAAATAGGTTACTCGTATGCAGTTATGATACCAAAATATAGTTATGATATAAGAAAATGTAAAGTAGTGGCCAGCTTAGAACCATGGAAATAAAATAATGCACGTGTAGTATTGACAAATACTTTATTTCATACAGATAAAGTTATTTTGAATTAAGGGAAAACAGTCTATTTATTATTTAAATCAGTTCGTTATTTTTTGGTACCATTGAAAATGAAATATAAAAAAGTAGGCTAAGTGCAAGTTATCCGTGCACAATTTTTGGTCCGTACCATCTACCCTCGACTTAAATATTAATAGTAATATACTCTTCTGAAAAAGGGTCCATCTGCCGCCTACCAGTCACTACGTTTCACTTAGTCAACTGATTAGTACCAGTACTAATCAGTTGACTAAGTGAAACGAAAATTTTGAGAAATATTTTTCGTACAATAATTTTTTTTCTTTAAAACAATGGTTCAGTAGTCATAAGGAAATAAATAATGAAACTATTGTACACACGAACATATATGTGTATATTTATATATATATATATATATATATATATATATATATATATATATATATATATATATATATATTTGTATAAATATATAGATATATATATATATATATATATATATTATAAAAAATGTATCATAAACATACTTAAATGCTTGCTTCAATAAGCTTTGATTTGTATCCAACGCGACAACTTTGATATAATTAGCTTGAAAAATGCGTGTTTGATATTACGTACATTATCTTTCACTATTCATTGTTTTGGAAACAAATATGTCAATTATTTTAATTAAAAATATAATAATACCCTTACGAAATTACGATTCGTTCGTGCAAATTACGTTTCGTTCGTGCAAAATATTTCGTGGACGTGTTTTGTTATATCCCCTTAAAGATTTTCTATTTTAATTTGCTGATGTGTTTGACCCTCTTTTTCTGCCTTTCTTCGAGCAGAAGGTGTGACACAAAGTTCAGGCGATTATGACTTGGCCTTTTTGCTATGCATCTTTTCCTGATTTACAAAATTATCCTAGTAGTTTACCTGTGAAACTAACACTGTATACGCTAACCTTGCTTTTCTTTCGAAACTTACCATTCAACATTATTTTTTTTGATCGTCACAAAATTAACTCATATTTCTGAATAATTATAATAGTGTTGAAAATTTGTGTTTTAAAACCTGCGCCCTCTATTCTTGCAGTGAACGTGTTAATTTAATTAAGTACTTTAACCAAAGAGGTTTAATTTCAGTCAGGAGTTTCGTGGTTGATATATTGAATTTTCCAATTCTGTAAATTTTCATTGCTATTTCAATATCCACATAAGTTATATTAAAAGTCCGTGTCAATTTTTCTGCAAATGATTAAAAAATATTAGCTGGGCGTAATATTAGACCCAATATTAGTTGGGCGTAAATTGTAGTTCAAAGTAAAGAATTCGCTTTTATTTTTTAAAAGGAAATAGAAAGAATATATTTAAAAATTCAACACTTAAAATGACGAAGTCGGTGAAAGAGAAAATAATTGCTAAACCAAAATAAACTAAGCAAACTTATTTGTGCATATTTTAGCATTTAGCTTTAATTTTTAGTAATATATGGGATATATTTACATTTTAGATAAAAATATCATACAAAAATGTAGAAAGTCCTCCTCACAAGCATCGAACTATCAAAACGCTGTAATTCAAATTTTTTAACCTTATATTTGTTTGTAAGCATGACTCGAGCGAAACGAAAATAACGTAGTATAATTATTCAAAATGCGTTATTTTACTCCCGTACTGAGATTTGAACTGGTCTTTTTCTATTGTTTTATTTTCAATATATTATTGATGCGCATTTCTACCGTTTATAGTCATTATAATAATTTATAGATGTGCAGTTCCGTGTTTACAGTGCGATAAGCCTCTTCAAAGCCTACCATTTTTATTAATATTGGCATAAACTAGGTTAATTTATGCATCAATAATCGATAAAAATAATAAATCTCATTTACAAATTTGAGTTTCAAACATGTATCATAACAATCCTTTACCTATTGAAATACAATATTTATATATGTATATATATATATATATATATATATATATATATATATAAATATATATATATATGTAAATAACATGGAACGTGAAAATTAAGAACATAAGAGTGAAATTATAAAAATGTTATTGTACTCTCCATAAGGATTAATACGACAATGACAATGTAAAAGTTTTTTTCCCTTTATGTTTTTACTGCGATCAGGTACGGCGAGACGAATTGTATTTCAATAGTCGATATTCTGCATATAAACACATATTAGAAATGGCTTTTCCAAAGTTTTTTCCATAACTTTAGTATTTCTGTTCATCCAAACCACTAGTTTGAGAATCGTGTAATTTTTGGAAGGTATTCCTTTTATTACAGTCTCTTTGCCAATAATATTGAATGCAGGAAGGAAACATTTCTTTTTGTTCAACATCGTTATTAATAACAACAAACTGAAATGTTCGAGATGGCGCTTATTCTAAAATGATATTTCTTGTTTATAAAGAAAGATTTCAATATTATACCATACATCTATAATGCTGACTCTGAACAATGACACAATACGATCTATAAAGCGTGAATAGATTTAAATCTAGTAGATTTAAATCTAGTAGATACATCCTATAATCGGAAAAATATTTCTGGTTTTTATCTTTATTCCTATAATGGAGTAAAAGCAATGATAAACAATTCTGACTCTCTTAACACACAACTTAAAGTTTATATAATGGTAATTTATTAGAAATTATTATATTTTTCTTCAATTTACCCATCCTCGGATTCAGTTGCGATTCACGCGGTTTTCCATGGATAATTTGTGTACGAAGTCTTGATTTTGTGATTTTTTTTAAGTCACCCTGATGAAATGATCGTATCAAATTTTACATTAATGCTTTTGGTAGGGTAAAATCGTACAGCAAATGCAAAGTTAACATACAGAAGTTAACAATAATAATTCCCACGATGACCAACTCAAACTTAACGAAGCACGTAATTCTACTCGCAGGAGTCTTAAAAATTCAAGCTGCAGCAACTTGACTTGAGAATGAGCAGCTTTTAGCAACAATTATCAAGGGTGACCATCGCCAATGCTTATTAAGCTATTACCGGCCATCAAGATGCTCATACGGTGCGCTTAATGGACCTCAAACCCTATTGCAAGTCTAATTTGGCGGAGGAACGTTTGCGTAGAATTTGACTGAGTAACATTTTTATTTTAGTCTTTTATAGTTGTAATAAAATTGAATTTAAACCTTCAGCACATTTTTATTTGCGCTTACATTTTGTGTGCAGTTACGTTAATAGTCGCAATTTTGGCATTGAATATTGTGAACGACTCATTTTTTTATTGGAGCAATATTACAATTTTTAATTTTACGTAATATGCTATTGTCAAAATAAAATGTGCGTAAACTTTTATAAAGTAAAGGTAATAAATCAATATATTTTTTAAAAGGCAATTGACATTGACACAACTTGAAATAAATAATCCACTAAAGCATAGTGTTTTTTTCAGTTTCTTCCACTTGGGTAAAAAATGACCCTCATATTATCACGAGTGTACCGTTGTCAGGAATCTATACCTGGAATTTAAATTTAACCCCAATCCACAATTAAATGAAACACGTGATGTAGTTTTATTTCTACTTTCTTTACTATATATTATTTTTACTTTCTTTATAATACTACATCACGTAATTTCATTTAATTGTGAATAATTAATTTCGACAAAATTAACGCTAAATATATTCAATATCCTAACCCTAATGTTTTGGTTATGCTGTCCGTCCGTCTGTATATCTGTAAGAGGCCTTTAACTCTTAATCGGAATAAGTTCTACACATAAATTTTACGGTTATCATGTAATTAACCTCAAATTAAATTTCATATTTATAATTAAATGCAATCACCCACACTTGCAAAAAGAGGAAGGAGAGGAAAGAACTTTCAAAAAAGTTTATTTAAGCTTTAGAAGCTTTTAGGGCAAACTAACTGTTATTGGGTACTTCGTGGGAGAACTTAAGAAACTATTGTTTTTATATCTTTTTTGTTTTGATTATCTTGACAACGGTGATACTCAAACTTTCAAAATGTCAAGTATATGTATTAAATTTTCTTTATTTAAACAACAAATTATTATTTTCAACTATAATACGAGTCGCTTTTCAATTACAAGTAATACAAAGGTAAGTTTTATAGCTATCGGTATTATCTCAAAAATCACTTTATAATATGGTGGAAACAAGAAAATTTATTACAGACATCGAAAAATATTTGGATATATCTTGCATTTTACCCATTTGTGTATAAATCACGTCTTAAAATAGACCGCAGCGTACAGCTTTACAATATATGATAGAGCTTTATAATAATGAATAGTTGCATATGATATTGTAATGTATTTTTGGTTCTTAATTAATTTTTTTGGAGGCAGGTTTTGTTTTTTAAAATATTTTAATTTGACTCTTTTTAGTGTCTTTTGATATGATTAATAAAAAATTATTTAAGCTGACATCAGTTGAGTTAGATATTACCAGCATAAGTGTACCCGGTTTAACTAATTAAATAAGTCAAACTTTACATATATACATATATATATATATATATATATATATATATATATATATATATATATATATATAGCTTTTGAGCAAAGGAAATATGTAGAGATAATTACGTTTTCTGTTGCAACAAAAATCATAATCTTTAACATGAAGTGATTTTTATCAAAAATTAATTTCATCTAAATGACAATACTGGATTTAACAAATCCACACAAAGACCCTTCTTCGTTTAATCTGCTCTCTTTAAGAGCTCAGCCACTTTATGACAAATATGAATCTCTTTATGAATATTAATCGATTTAATATTTAAATGATTAAGAATATAAGTAAGTACTTCGTAATCAAAAAAATTGTTTTTACAAAATTGCTATTATCAAATGTAAACAATGACTAATAGATAGACCATAACATATCTGTTCCTTTACACTGAAGACCGACGACAAAATGGTGACTGGGTAAGAATGAATAACTACACAATATTGCATCGTTTTGAATATTAAACAATTTTATAACTGCTAGTTGTGTTGTTCCATAATTTTGATTGTGGTTCTTAAGACATTTACTTGCCATCAAGCTTGAGTTAAGACCGTAATTGCTTTTTTTCTGTTAGCATAAATTCTCTTGAAAATATTTCAGGTTCATTTTAGTTGCATGAGTATTCTTTTTGGTAAAAAAAAAGTAACAAAAATCATTAAAGAGGTCATTGTCTCTTTATCTTTATTTTTATCTTTGACCTGTTTTACATGAATAATTTCCAAATTTAATTTGAAATTTACCCACGAAATACTCGAACGTTTTTAAGAATTTCAGAGCAGCACAATATCGTGTGGTGCCTGGTGTTGCAAATAAATTCTGAGCAGGTGTCTCCACGAATTTTGTTTCTCCACTCGAGTTTCATTGCTACGGTAACCTGCTCATAAATCCGACAGTTTTTCGGAATTCTATATAAATTTTCGTGAAGACGTTCCCAAATTGTCATCTAGAATATCCTGTTAAAAATAAAAGATGTATACGTAAAATAAGAATAATTTTAATGACTCATATTTTGGAGCCGGTTCTGAAAAACTAAATATTTTATAAGAACAAACTATATATTTATATTTTTATAAACTTAATATTTTGGAGTAAAAGCATAATATCTTATTACAAACAATTTAAAGAGACTTGAACATCTTGGATAAGTATTGTTATTTTCAGAAATGTCTGCACAATCGAAGAAAAGAAACGATACCGACTTTTAATTTGACTTTAACGCTCACAAACTGCAAAATGATTTGACGTTTTAAATATATTTATTCGAGTTATCGAGTATTATTAGTATTTCGAGTTCAATTAAAGGTTGATGAATATTGGCAATTTGTGTTTGCTAAGTTAAACTTGTTGTCGTTTAAATTATTGATATGAACAATTACAATTATTTTCTTTTCTGTGATATGAAAATACGAAAAATTTAAGAAACTCAATTTAACCATTTCAACACGTCGCAATTGGAGCGCAATCTAAAAATTTAATTAATTTTATCAATTTAACAATTCATAATTGCTTCACCTTCGATTGATGAGATTCACTGATTTATATTAAGTTAACAAGCATGTTGATTGAAATGACTGGAAAAAGTTAAGGACATTTCTTATTAACAATATTTTAAATTCCATATATTTAAATTCCATATATTTGTAACTAACAGCAATGGACAAATTTCATTTTAAGTTCATACTTATATTCAATTGAACTTAAATGTTAAATTGAATATAAAAAAAACATATTTTGTTGTACGATATTTCATTACAATAGTTCCAATCGTGTTCGTATTTCATATATTTAATGTAAACAAATCGAATTATTAAATCCTGAAGCTGATTTGTGTTATTTAATAATATATAATCATACCTGCTTATATATGTTTAACCTAATTTTATACTGAGCTATTTAACTAATAGATTTAGTTTAAATATGTTTGTATGAATGTGTTTGGTAGTATGGCAATGAATGTTGCATAAAGGCTTGACCAGCCACAGGCCATAAATGACCAATATCTTTATTCTATTATCATTGCAATCTAACTTAAGGTAAGATATGATTTCTCCAAAGACATGAAAGTAAAATAGAACTAAGTTTAATAAATATATCAAACGATATATAGACTTCGTCGATAAAAAATGTTGATCTTAATTAAATTAAACTTCCTTAAAATTTATAGTTAATATATATTAAAATTAACTTGGCAAGTCTTAGTTTATTACCTTATCAGATTCCAGCACTAGGTATTACGATATTCCAAGAAGGCTTATAGTACTAAATGGTATGGAATGTGTGTGAAAAGTGTGGTGGTGGATGGTCGTTCGCTGTTTGAAATAACCCATGTTTACACTAGTCTTCAACATTCTTAAATACTGTACAATATATATATATATATATATATATATATATATATATATATATATATATATGTAAATAAATAAATTAAAAAAAAAAAAAACCTTTTATTTATTCCAAAATTGTTAATTTACAAAGTTAATTTGTTTTGTTAATACTTATTGAAAAAAAGATAAGTTTATAAATTTAAGTTTATTATATAGTCGTTAGTAATTATAATTACAGTTTAAATATAAATATGTTAGAAAAATTATATTAAAGTATTATAGGTACGAAATTATTCTGAAAGAACCCCTCTACAGGTAAAGGCCTCCTCCAAATTGAGCCAGTTTTCCCTTGATTGCGCTGTTTCCATCCAGTTTGTTATTTGGATGGTTATGGTCATGATCCTCCACGGTGACCAGCCGGCTTGGAGGATGTATTTGGTTTTTTGATAGTAGTTGTTGTATGTTGGCGTTGCGAGGGGGGGGGGGGGTAATTGCTATTTATTTATGTTGTTATTTGTTGTAGATCTGATGGGTTGTTCGTATTCTTATTAATCAAATAATTCAGCATGCCTGGTTTTAAAACACCTTCCGATAGGCTTGAAGTTCTTCTTAATTGTATTTGTGATTTATTTTTCTTGCTAGCCTGTGTATTTGTTTTTGTTCTTGTTCGTTTTTCTTCCGGCTCCCTTTGTGGTACTGTTTTCAGGCGAAGTTGAGAGCATTCTTTTGTTATTTACAGCCGTTTTGTTTTTTTCAATTATGACAAGCTTGTCGTATTTTATTTTTACAAGGTTACCCTTTTCCTTTTCAACTCTAGCTTGTTCCTGAAGTTCTCTCCTCTTCTCTAAAATATTTTGTGGGAAATCTTCCGTTATGTAGAAACCGGTATTTTTCAGTGCAATTCTATTTTTAAAAGGTGACAATTATTGGTCTAGGTCATTCACCTTTCTTGCCTATTTTTCTAACTTCTCGGATGTTCTAGCTATCCAGTTCTTGAGAGAAATGTTCTTTGATAAAGTTCACTACTATATTTTCTAGGTTTGAGTATGATGTTTCCGTTTCTTTTATTCTGAAAAAGACTATGTTATTTTTACTTGCCTGTTTTTCTAGAAAATACAGTCGTTTTTCTTGGTTTTCACATTTTTCCCTTAGATGTTCGTATTTTTCATTAAATAGTTGAAGTTTGTCTTCTAAAATGTAGTTTATATTTTGTGTAACTTTCTCCGTCACTTTGTCCCCACTTCTCTCAATAGCAGTTTTCTGTTCGTCTAAATCTCTTCAAATTTTCCGAAGCTCGTTTATAAATTCCTCCATTTGTTGGACTTTCTAGGCCGCTTTAAAGTTGTAATTCAATATAAGATTGATTGTTTTGATACTACTAGCGCCCTCTTGCGTACCTATTCCGACTTGCTAAGATGACAGCTAGCTCTTTGACTTTGACGGACAGATCGAAGATGGTTCGGATTTATACTAGTGATACGGGTAACTCTCCACAGATGGCGCTATGTGTAACTCGCTAATTTTTGCAAGTCACTTGTTATTGGAAAAATATTATTTTATTACACTTTTATGTTTAAAAACAATTGTTGGGATTATGAAAGTTCACAATTTCATCAGTTTTAGTTTGTTTTTCACTTCAGATGCATAAAGTATGGGGATATATCCGTATAAAATACATTCACTATTAATGTTCACAGTCGAGTCATTTACACTGATTACATAGTTTTAGCCGATTGTTAGATGTTATCCACAATGTATGATGTAGATCACTTGTTTATTTATTCACTTTTGTCTTTTTCACTAATTAAATGCACTTATTTTAATTTTTAGATCACTATTAATACGGAGCCGGAGTAAACATTGGCACTGCAGCGCCTACCCTCCCTTTATATATATATATATATATATATATATATGTATATATATATATATATATATATATATATACATATATATATATATATATATATATATATATATATATATATATATATTTATATATAAATGCCAGCCAATATCAGTCCTTCCGCATACACATAGGTCCGCATACAATAAGAGACGTCATCGAAGATCCTACCGTCAGGACAACGTTTAGCCCGTAATACAATGTAGGCTGAATTTATAAGTGGAGTTGTTTCCATCAATCATATCCATATTATCGGAACTGATACAAAAATCTATAGAGTATCAGTAACTGCTATATTTGGTCTTCACTTAATATGAAGTAATTTCTGTATAAATCTGGTGAATGCTACATGCTCTATTAAGATATCAGTAAAGTACATATAATTAATCATTTTTTCTTCATTTACCAGGACTGACCTCCATTCACGCTTAGAGGCTACTGAGACACTCGAATGGTTTCAATACTGGACCTTAAACTCTATTGAAAGTGAAATTTCACTCTGGCTACTGTACTGTTTAGTGTTGTGTTGATTTCTTATTCAAAATGTTGATTTTATTGACATGTCCGGTGATGTGAATAAATAATTACCTTGTAATAGTTTGAAAAAATAAAACAATTTTTTTTTTTATTAAAAATGATATGATTAATTTTTTTTTATCTGGCACTTTCAATTGCAGTACAGTACGCAACATTAAAGGAGTCTGTTTTGACTGATAGTTTTTACACATGCTCTTTGTATGTAATAATTTCGTCATTACCATTTTGCCAGTTTATTCCTTTCTTGATATGGTTTCCTATTTAAATGACTAAATCTTGCAGAAATGTAGTTCCCAAAATTATATTAACTTTTAGTTCTGTATATTTGTTATCCATTTTAATTAAAAATTCGGCTTGTTTTTTTCAAAATCTCAAATGTTTTCAATCCTTTCAATATTAGTCATTATAATCCGACAATAGCGATGAAGGTGTAGTCATAATAATACATCATAATAACAAAAGTAAATCTACACTAACAGAAAACAATATGAATTTACTTGCAAACGTCATAAAAATTCAACACGTAGCAACTAGACTTGAGTACCAGTAATTTTTAGCTTAATTATTATAATTGACTCTTACTGGCCATTAGCGAGCAACTGACCCTGTAATAATTTTAATTTCATCGATAAATTTTGTATCGTAAATTTAAATACACGTAGTGTTTATTTAAGCCATTTATTTTGGATGATAAAATTAAACCTTCATATATTCTCTTAGTTTTGCAAGCTCGTACGCACTTATGCGACTAGAATCAAAAACATGCGTAGGTATTTACGTCAGTATGTAGGATTTTAAAATAAAAAAATGTGACTATAAACGTAAAGGAAAATGTGTGATGTTTCTTAAAAAGAAGAAATGGATGTTCATGCTCTGAACTCGATTTTCTTAGCTACTGTACCATTATTCTCTCTCATTTCCAAAGAATTAAAAAAATATATATTTCTAAGTTCTTTTACTAATATTTAATTTTTTAGATAAAAGTAACATATTGAGAAGAAATATTAATAAATGTTTTTTATATATATGTTTAGTAACGAAAACTATTTATAAAGAAAAATATAATTTGTCACAATTTTCGCTGGTAATATATTATAAAAAGTATATTTCAAATACTCTAATAATAGATTAATCACTTTTAGTCACATTATATACTCCATATTTCGGGAAAGTTCTAAGTTATACATAATTCGTTTCGTACCCTTTTAATTATGTTGCTATCTATACCTGTAATATATACTATTTAATAAAAGGGAAATTAGCTTTAATATTTATTATTAAATATTTTGATTTCAATTTATAGTTTTTAGCTTTATTTTTACTTTACGCTTTTTAACTTATCTTTTCCATTTTTCGATATACCAATATTGACATAAATTTTAACGTTCGTTAACATTTAATCGCTTTTAATTATTAAAAATTTGGAGCTCAAGCTTAAGTTTATAGACGAGATTGACTAATAAACATGCCTAGCACTAATAAACATGTCTAGCAAGTTTTGCGCATTACGCGTTTTGCAGATTTTCCGTCCATTCTCTCCATTAACGTATACACTAGGGACTTTATTTGTTTATTAACAGCATTTTGACACAGACATTATTGCAAGCATTTTTAATTACTTACCTGCGATACGTAATTTAACTCGAAACTAATGAGACGATTTCTGCTATGTCAGGTATATAGAAAGATAGATCAAAACTTGAATGATACATCATATATGTTAGATTCAGAGACTAGATTTCTCGTTAAGGAAAAAAGACAAACGACAACGCGTTGTAGGTTATCAGAATTATACTCAAAAAGTTTCGTATTCCAACCATTTTAAAAATACTCACAACATATTTTATTGAATGCAAAAAGCAACAAAACGGAAATTGAGCTATGGTTATTTTAATATTCCTCCAGAACACTGTAACCATAGACATATCACGAGTATTAGTACAGTTATGCCCAACATGTAATAATGTTATGATAATGTTGAAATGAAAACATATCGTGTAAAAATTATTGGACTTGAGCATTTGATTTCGACAAAATGAAACATAAAAATATCTGTGAAGGAAACTCATAGCTGCCAACAATTATAAACATCGTTATAGTTTGTCCGTTTTGATAATTTTTAATAAAACAAAACATTCATCCTCTAGCTCAAACTCCTTTAAATTAAATTTACTTGTTATTTTGAACTCATATTTTAAAAGAGGTCGTACAATTTATCCATTTTTTCGAAAATGTTTCGCCGACTAGGGCTATTTACAATAATACAACAAAATATTCAACATGCTAATTTTGTTTTTGTATATGAAAAGAAGTAAAAATAATTAATAAAAGAAATAAATAACTTCTCTACTACAATTCTACTATAATTTTAGTTGGATGAAATATCACTTTGATCTGTATTTATATAAAAAGCAACGTCTATCTCTCTTTCTGTCTGTTCATTTTACACTTGAGATTTACTGGATCGGTTTTTGCTTTCTTGTTGTTTATTTTGGAATTGTGTACAAAATATAAGTTTAAATGTTGAGGTCGTGGAGCTATGCTAATATTAATGAGGCGTATCCAAGGGTAAGGGCAAGCAGGAAGCGCTAAGAGTGGCGGAGACAGCGGCGGAGCTACGTTGCTGGGGGGCATGTTTTTTTTATTAATAAAGTCCTACGCCACAATTTCTATGAGAGTGAGTTGCGGGAAAATGCGGGTAAATATTATAATGTAAAAATATTTTTTTTTACAAATACACCTTTATTGAAAACAATTTTAAACCTTGCGTTTCGTTTCCAAGTTAAGAAATTGTAACAAATGGACGTACGAGCTAAAGATTTGTATACACCTATCCGCCTTTAGATATTTTTATTTACCACTTTAAAATTCACTACTTCTACTAAATGTCTTGCCTTAGGTGAACTTTCTTTCTTAACCTGCTAGCTCTATTAAGAGACCTTAAGAGACCTACTTGTGACCAAAGAACTCAAAATGAGTCAAACGAGTCCAAACACGATATGTATTCCCTTCGCTATTTAGGAGCTGCTCTTCTTACCTTCTTACGCCATGCTCAGAAATCGTATATAATTTATAGTCTTTGACTTATCTTTTTTACTTTTCAACATAAATCAAATGAGCCAATCCAAAACCACTTCTCACCATAAAGGAGTATTGTGTTCACATTTCAGTCCTTTCACCCAACTCCAGCCACAAAATATAATCAAAAGACTTATCAAGTGAGCGCAGTGAGGTAGTTTTTGTTTTGTTCTTAAGTTTTCAAACAAATTGATTTATCTAAATAGGTAAAAAATTTATTAAAAAAAAAAACAAAACAAAGTTCTTATAACTATAACTCAAATAATAAACTCGAACCTCGGATAATTTAACCAAATAATGTTCAAAGAAAATAGTAAATATGCCACTGAATTTGGTCTCATATTAAAATGAAACTGAAATATCTTGAAGATTTTGTTCATCTAGGTCTTAAATCAATTCAGATATTCATTTTGTAAGACCTGTCTAATGATATAAATTGCTACATATAAATTAGGATCTCTATATGCGTCTACCTACATAAAACAAACATACAAAAAGGCATATTTTTCTGCAATACACGTTTTATTTTATACGTAGTTTCGTGCTTCATATTTTATGAATACAAGGCTTAAAATTACTTTTATCGAAATTAAATAAATGAAAAACCGAAACAGGGCTAAACGCAGAAAACGCACGTTGACATATTATATGTTGCTTATATTTTGTTGAAAAGAATATAATGGTTACAGAATAAGATCGATCTTGATAAATCGGATTGTTTCGACAATACCAAGATTTTACTAATTAGGAATCGTTATAGTTTCTTTTGCGATATGCGAGTAATTTGATATAAACACCGGTGGTATTAAAATTGAAATTGAATAAATTCATAAAAGTAAACCTTATTATTATAAGAGATATAAGATAGTTTTTCAATATTTTTTCATTATAGAGATCTTTAACATAAGTTAATCTCTCATAACATTTTTAAACGCGCTCTTTATAATGACTTAATTAGCAGAATCACTTTACCTAACGGATTTATCCAGAATTATCCATATGTTATTCGAACAATATAAAACGATTAAGAATGTTCATACAACAAACTTAACTTTTTTCCATGTGACGCAAATAGGTATTTATCGATAATTGTTTAAAATTATCCCTTTGACAGATTTCCTTTAATGGCCATATAGATGTCTATTCGAGCACTTTAGCTTGAGTGCTACTGAAAAACTTGTTGGTTTCTGTTACAAGAAGTTAACAAAAAATTTAAACTGATTACAAAACGTGCACATGCATGGAGCTTGAATGAAAATAATTTAATTAGTGACTAGACAATGAAATTACATAATAAAGACAAATTTGACATAAAAAGGTAGAGCCTAAATGTATATTAACACTTGGGACCATAAATTCAATGTTGTGGACACAACTACCTTATTGTCCCAAAAAAATTAATTTTAAGGAGAATAGATGCACAAAGGTATCTATTTGCCCAATGACAAATAGGTTTCTGTGGTTTAATAAATATAAATTAAAGCTTTTAAAATCAAAAATTATTTTTAACTTTAACGTAACTATTAAATATCTTGCAGGGTTTTGAATATTGAGCTATAAAAATGTTATTTCCCAGGAAAATAATTTGACTAGAATGGTAACTTATTCCTTCACTTATATTTTTTTTCTTGCATGAAAATCTGCTTAAGATTATAAAACGTTTAAATGTAACTAGTATAGCTATTATAAATGAAGCAAGCTGTAATATCCAATGAACAATCGTGTAGAGAAAGTTCAAGCAACTAAATATTATTTAAAACGACCCCGTTTGATAAAGGAAGACCGATGATTTATTCCTAACATAACATAATTCTATGTTCAAACTTTCATGTTCAGAGTTCAATTAAGAAAAAGTTACAAATATAAAAATATTTTGGAAATTAAATTTGTTGCTGTGGAAAATTAAATAAGCTGTAATTATTTCCGCTCGTGCATCACAAAAGTAAAAATCAACTTAATAAACTTCACTTAACTACGTTCAGTATATACATTTTGTGTGCATTTAAAATAATATTATATATAATACTCAAAAGATGAAATATGTAGATATATATAAATACACATATGTATTCTAAATACATATTTCAAAATTCTTGCTTTGGTAAATTGTTGAATGAAAAATATTTTACTATATATGAAATTCATCTGTCCAAATGTACATTTTTAATTTTAAATACAGATATCGAGAAAGTAAAAATAGCTTAAATTGACTTACATAATATTAATAAATAGCCACTACGGTTTATATTCACTAAAAACTAACAATGTCGCGATCTATTTTAAAATTGATAAGTTATGATTCCATGTAAGTAAAGTTACCGTGGACACTCACGTGGAAAAACATGCACTAAGAAGACATGGAACAAAGTTTTTCCTAAGCACGAACGTCTTCATTATAAATCTATTATAGATAATTTGAACATTTGTTTGATATTTTTCTTTTTTTTATTATAGTATATCTCTTACTCATATTTACTTTGAGTCAAGGAATACTATATTCGATACCTAAAACAAATAGGGTATTGAAGTGTATTATCAGGTATGAAATATGGATAAAGCTACTAGAAAGAATAACACGCTAGATATGTTTGCTTTTGTGAAAAGAAAGAGCAGAAAAATGTTACAGTACTTGAATAACAACCGTTTACTATCAGACTATATTTCTAATTTTCTTTCACTAGGTAATTTTCTATCAGTAATTTTTTATAGGTTTGAAATATCTAAATATATCTTATTCTTATCCCACATATTATAATTTCAATATTGCAGTAGAGCACTTTAACACCTCGAACATATGTTGCAATACTAGTAGTGATTGTTTTGCTTCACGAAAATGAGATACTAATTTTCTTAACATTAGTCTCAGTTTGATTTATTATTTTGAAATCTAAGCTAAACACTTAGAATTTAACCTGGTAATACATCGTATTATATATTTTACGCTAGCTGGCTTTGATATTAAACTAAAAGTATTTATAAAGAATTAAACACAGAGAAAATATGGCACTAATTTTTTTTAATTTCTAAAATCATGTGCAGTATCATTTGTAAAGGCTTGCTATCAGGTCCACAATTTGTTATCATAAATTTAAACTGCATATTCGAAAAAACTATTCATAAAAATACACGAAAATAGAAACCCTTTTTTCCGAAACTATTGACTAAAAATTATCTATGGCGATTATTACACACCTTAAAATTTTTGAAATATGCACCATGTTTTTAGACCTACGAAATAAAAAAAGACGCAAAATATTTACGTTGAGAAAAATTAATATCTGTGAACAGTTTAATGAAACCATTGTGTACACTTAAATGTTTCTAAGTGCCTAGATGTGTTTGGAACCATCGTAGTGCGAGTTTCATTTACACTTTACACATTGTGTGAAAAAAGTTTACTCATTTACGGCTACACATCAACGATCTTGCAAAGAAAGCATTTCATTTCATTACTAATTTATATGAAACATATTATAGCTATATGTTCTTGAAAAAATGTTTTAGTGTTTTATTCTTGCAACAGCTTTTACTTTATTTTAAAAACTTGCCAAGTTCAAACATAAATGTTGTCTTATATACCTAAAAATATTATGCATATATCATAAACTTTTAACTTTTCCCTCAAAATTTATAATTTCACTAAAGAAACTACCCGGGACGTTCAATAACTTTTTTCATCAAAAAATTAAGAGTTGAATAGTAAGAATTTACTTGCTTCATTTTTAACATTTATCTTTTGGATTTATTATTCCAATTTCAAGTACTTTATTATTTTTCGAATCATATTTTCAATGAAAATCGCAGAATTTATGTACTGAATATTTATATGAAAAATATTATTCATAGGTATTTCAAACCAATTAATTGTTAACTGATATTATCCTATTTGTATTTATCGCTACACTTGGTACATAATAAGCAAATATTTAATGAACTTATATAAGATTATAAATTTATTGACCTAGTAATTTTTCATTGAATGCTATAATTTTAAGATAGGGTAAACTCACTTGTGTTTTTGGGGCTAGCTATTAAAAATGCCACAAATTAACTACACTTGGGAGGAATTTTAATGGATTCTAATAAAGTAAATATTGTCTTCAAAAACTTTCTTCAAGATATGTCTTACGTTTACACAACCGAAATGCATCGGCGACCTCCCAACAACTCCTTGAGTTTATTAAATGTGTAGTATTCTGAAGGTGTGAAGAATGGGTTATCACAATTATCATAATGATCTAAATATTGTACAAACTGAAAGCAAATAAACAAGGTTAAAGCACCAGCTAGGATAGTAGAAATGGCTTAATATGAGTCAGTTTATGCGCAGCAGTAATAAAACAGAAACAGTTGGTAGCAAAATGATATTTCCGTCAACTGAAGTACAAGGACGACCACATCATATTAAATGTTGACTTATTCTCTAATATATTCATCCTCTAATATATTATCATATTTACAAGTCTATTATACTGATGTGGGGTAGATAAAATTAAGGGAAACCAAATTAAACAGTCCTCACTTTGTTAGCGCTTTACTTCATGGAATATCCTTAGACAATCCAAATAATCAACTTCTTTCTTTATTTCAAATATTCTTTTCCATAAAGTAGTCAAAACACATGAGTATAAATTAAGTAGCAACCTGTCTCGATTTTTATATTACCTCATACGTCCTAATGTAAAGTTAAAATCTATAAAACAAATCTAAGCTTTTCGTAAATTTTTTCGTTGACATGACAAATTTAAGCTTTATTTAAATTTTTTCGTTGACATTTCAGGTTGATTAACTGGGAAAAAAATATAGGTATGTAATACATAAAATTAAATGATCGTGTCCAACGAGACACACACATGCCAAAAAATATATATTTTAATACACATATGTTCTCTTGCATGTACGCGCCTATCCGATTTCTAACCTACAACATAGAGTGATCATTTAATTTTTATTAAAAGACTTCGGCGTAATGCTTCGGTGAGACGTATACTGGCAGCTGAGCTGCATCAAGGAACTACTTTTCTACCTGTCAGAGCGGTCCATAAAAAAGCTTTAAAGTTTCAAGGGAAGGCTACTGGTCTTGAGGGGTGTTAAAATAATTATTACTGTTTACTGCATCGGGTACCTGACTTGAACAAAATAACTTACTGTTAGCTAATCAGACAAAATCACATCCCCGTAAACTACTTACATCACGTTACTTAATTATTAAAAGTCTTTTCGTGAAAAAATATTATTTCGTGTTACGTTTTTAAATAATGTTTATTCCATATCACGTTTTTAAATAAAATAAAAGAAATTGCTAGGGTAATTGAATAAATAATATTCAAATCTGCAAAAATCATTTTAGGAAATATTTTTTTCATACTTTCCTAAATTTTATAAGAAATAATACTTAATTTTAGTACTTTACAAGAAATAATATTTATTTTAATTAGCATCATAAAACTTACATGGCGCAGGTACGATTTGTGTTCGAATATCGAAAACAAAATTCAAATTTAAAAAAACATAATCATTAATTAATAAAATGTAATATATGTTGGATACTTCAAATCTTCTACAGTATATTCCGATAGTTTAGCTAACGGCTTGGTAATATTAAAAAATGTGTATGATTTTTACATCTATTAGCTAAGAATACTGGTAATTACCTTCAGAGTTTTTATTTAATTATTAAAGACATCCCTTAAAGGCTAACATAAAATATCCGACATAGGCAAGTACAAAAAATACAACCAGTTTAATAATCAAAACCTCTAAACAGTAATAACTTGATTAGAAAAAACGAGCAGTATTTGAATGCCCTAACTAATAACAATTATGAACTAACAAGTAATTAAATTACTACTTTTAAAGAGCGGTCAAAAAAAACATAAAATAGGTAAAACTCTGCCTACCTTTACAACACCGTGTTAATTAGCGAAAAGGCGCCAAAAAGAGTTGAGCAATGTGGTATGCCCGTACGTGCTCTAGGTGAAATATACTATCACTTTGTCTTATCACGTAACAACCAAGAGTATAACACGCCATCAAACATAAGATCGAAAAGTTATTTATATAATTATTTGACCATTTAAAATATATGTGATAAATAGCACATCACACCAGACTGGAAAGAAATTATTAGCATATTTATTGAATAATCAAAATAAGTTTCTTCTTGTAAATAATAAAATTGAATTCAAACAACTAAAATTTATTTGATCCAAAATGATATAAATTCGGTGTGGATAATAAGTTATATTTTAATGTATACGTTTAAAAGGTACATTTCACTTTTATATGATTATGGAACATCACTTTACATTTTATACTCATATCATCCAATGTCTGTGAGAAAGTTTAAGGGATGCGTGATATATAACACTTACTTTCCACTATTTCGATGTCTTAAATAATAATAATAATATTATGGTAACAATAAAAGCTTATAAATAATTACTATAAAGACCAGTTGAGCATTTGCTTGGCATGGTTATATGACACGAATTTCGATAAAATAAAAAATAATTAGCTTTTAGGGTCCCAGATACAAAAATTTAACTCTTATTTTTTCTCATACCCGTTTGTAAGTCACAGTATTATAGCTATTCCCATTTAATATTACCCCCTTCCCTAACCAAAAGTAACATTTCAGATGTTTGACACAGCGCGTTTGTCAAAAACATAATATTTTTCAAAATCATTCAAGGTTTTCCGAATATTGATGAGATTTCATTTTCAGTTCAGCAGATAGAGATAGAAAAATATTAGCAAATGAATTAGGCTAAATTTTTCTAATTTAATAATTTTTTTGGTTAACAATGTCATCAAGTGATGTACGAAAAATTATTAGAATCGAAAGAAAGTAAGTTATAATTAGGTTTAATATTTATTAACAACCTATGTAAAAAAATTCTCTTCTTGGTCACTTTTATGTAGTACATAGAGATAATATTCTGATTTACTTATAGCCATAATTCATATTCCTAACGCCTTTAATTATTAGTTGATTTATCTTTATCATTATTTATAATAGCATGCCAATAATACCGTACTAATCAATAAAGAATTTAGTATAACGAAGATTGTATGAAAAAAATAGCACCATGATTATAACCAGAAATTTTCAAATGATTGATCATTATGAATCATGATGAATCATGAAAACTAAACGTACATGATTTAGAGAGATTTGGAAGGAATGATACTATTTAATTTAAGATATTTAAAAAATAATAACAAAAATCCAGCGAATATGGTTAGCAATTCATGAATTTCTTGAAAGGAATACTTCAACATAACTGTCACTCAATAATATTACTAACCAATTACCTTACAAACATAGTTAACTTACGATATTTTTTTCAAATATTAATTTTGCTCAGTATTGCATATCTAATACTCATTACGTGACGCATACTATGACGAAATCATTTTCTACTCATATCTATTGGGAGCAAAAACCAATTGGTTATAAACATGCAAAGACCTAATCAAATACATTGTTGTAACCTAAAATATATCTTAAATTAATATTTTAAAGTTATCAAACAAATCAGACTTTCATTCTTATATAGTTTCTTTTACAATGTCTACCAATATCTTTAATTTTGATCATGCCAGCATTTGCAATTTTCATTCTATTATTTTTAATTTTTTTCAGATTTTTGTAACTAAGACCAAATAACCGAAATAAAAATTCAGTAGTTTGGCATAGCAACAATAATGCCTAGGGGAATAAATAATGCTGTATTTGACTGTAGAAACTGGCATAATAGTAAATGAAATGCACGTCTATTTTCAATATTTGTAAAAATATTTATTAATGTAAAAAAATGTTATAATTTACAATGTATATACACACAAGTATAAACTCATATGTCCATAAACACGTATAAATATATAATATAGCCTAGAAGAACAAAACAGGTTTTAGGGGGAAAAGATAATAAATGTAAAAAAGAATTTATTAATGTGTTTCTTATGTCAGAATGTAAATTATTTTAAAATTTTAATTGGTTTGTAATGTTATTGGTTTTATAACAGGATCATGTTTAGGAATGTTAAAGAGCTTAAAAAATAAACTCAAAGATAGGAAATCAAAACGCTAAATTTGAAATGAAAAATGAACTATCAACAGAATCCGACTCCCAAAGTCAAAGTAGGGAAACAAATTTGGGTAAAATAAAGTGAAACTGCCATCCTCGCAATATTCTACTAGTTATAAAATATTAAAGAATCATCAAACATTCGTGAAAGTGCACTGATTAATAATAGTAATGTTTCTTTGCAATTCTACACTTTAATATCTATTTGTCAAAATTCTATAATATGAAATGAGTAGAAGTTACAAATTTGACGGGCAACGGTGACAAGTATTGTTAACGTACTTGAAAATAAGGTTGTTGAACTCTTAAACTGTCTTACCTACAGTTTGCAGTCATGAGAATTGACATTCGCAAGCAACGTCGTTAAGTTTATGCTTCTGAGTTGCGAGCAAGAATCAGTATGATAGTCTAATAAAAGTTTACGTCTACTTAATGCAAGTTTTAGTATGAAAGTTTAACGAAAGTTCAAGTCTACTTAATGCAAGTTTAGAATGAGAAATCAAGGAAAGTTTATATCTACTTAATGCATGTTTCAGTGCGAAAATTCAATAAAAGTTTACATCAACTTAATGCACATGAATGTTTTAATCTATTTAATTAAAAAATTATATCATTTATAATAATACTTCTATAGAAATCTCAACCAAGGTTATGCTCTATGTACATTTTTTCCACAAATAATTCAAATGTAGGTTCTTACTACTTTATATCCTAACCAAAGATGTTAGTACTGTTTTTCATGGTTAATATATATTTTATTCAAACAGTAATACTTAAATTATTAAATTATACTTACCAAAATGTTAATTTTTTAATTTAGAAATAAATATATTTTTAGGTATTTACCATATATTAAATATCCCATAAACTTTTTTCGCATAATGCTTTAAATAAAAACAATTCAATTAAAATGCATTTTTATATCAATAAAAACAATAACAAATAAACGAGCAAAACGCAGTTCGAATTAAAATAAAAATTAGCTAATAATCAATTGCAAACAATCAAGTTCCAAAAAAGCCAGCAGAAATTAATCAAGTATAGCTGCCTCTACTGTGTTTATTAATGATAAATAGTCAATCATTACAGTCAAAATTATAAAATGTTTGCTTTTTAGAAGTAAGCGAATATAGATATTTTGGGATACTTGAGAAAAGTCAAATTAATCAAAATTTTATAAGTTTAGTCCAATCACTACCTTCTAGCTCCCTCTTTAGTCCCCGATTTGGCTAAATAGCACATCATTATCATCATTTCTTGTATTTAATTATATTATAATTAGAACTATGTCATTCAAATTCTATTACGGCCCTTGTGCTGTTCAATATTGGGGAATAAAAATAAAAATTCTATAGTATATTCTCATTTTTCACGATCAGATTCTAAACAGTATGGGACAATTGTCGTAGAAAGATACTGGGGATAAATGCTACCAAAAATTGAAAGAATCATTTAAATTGATTTAGAAATGTCGCATACATGACGTAAAATACACAAAAAATACCGTCAAATTCAGATCCTTCGCCTGTTTGAAGTCGGCTAAAAATAAAATTTAGCAAAACTCTGTCGGAAAATTGTAGCTTCCGTAGTTTTTGAGATTTACACAATATTTCAACGTGCATGAAACTTTACTAGGTAATATAATTAAATGGTAAAAAAGAATATTATTATTTGTAATCAATTTATTTCTATCAGAAATAATAAATATTTGTATACGCTGAAATGTGTACGGAACACTCATAGCGCTTGTTATAATAGTGTTTTACAGGTTTATTTAATAATAATTACTGTTTACATTGTTTTTTTTAGGTTTTAGGAACTAATTGCTTCCATTTCTTAGTTATGATTAACTGGAAAACATTGCACAAGTAAAAATTAGTCCGCTTTACCTGCAAATATGTATGAAAGCAAAATAAACAAATTAAACTAAAATCTAACATTCAGAGGAATGATTGATCAATGAAAAGCTTCATGCATTTTATCCATAGAGGTACGATTTTTCTCCAACATAGTGCTTTATTCGAGAATTTTACATTAAATGCGTGAACATAACTGCATAGCGATTGACTAATTTAATTCCCAATAGCAGGAAAGCTATTAAATTATAAAATATTAAATTATAAATTGATTTTCACGCAAATACCTATGTCGACATATATTTCCATCATTTTGATAAGATGAATAAGAAAATAATGCCTAGTCCTAACCGTATGGTTATATGTATAATTCTACGACAGCTGAATAATGTTAAATAAACGGGAAATAATATTGTTGAAAATGGATAACGTGGTCATACACTTTGAACTGCTGTTTAAAGCTTTCTGAAATATGGAGAGCTTATGAAAATATTGTTGGTAACTTATAAACCTGCCATCTCTGTACACAAATGTTAAACATTTTATGTGTAGTTAATAAAATAAATCGTTAAATTTATAAGCGCCTTCGGTGTTTAACACTTGACGCCAACGTGAAGGCACAGCGGAAGTTCCGTCGTTGTAGAAATCTTTGGGCCTTTAATGAAAAAATGAATTCTGATTTTGATATATCTATTCTATAATCTTTAAATGTTCTATCGCACAGATCATTAGACAGAGAGTGAAACATATAGTAATTAGTTGGCGAAAGGTCGGGAAAGTACCTACTAAACTACTTTCACTTGAATAGAGTGAAAGTAGTAACTATTCAAGTGAAAGTAGTTTTCCACGCGTTATTTTCCTAAGTGGGTCAAGCATTGTCATGTAAAAAATAAACTTTGCTTTGATTTGAAGGATATTTAGCGGCACTTTGCTTAATTGTTTACAATAAATCTTAGCTTTAAATGTACTTTTAGCTTGAAAGAGTTCCCAATGAATACATTAATGAATGACGCCATTTATACACGACTGTGTCCTAAAATTATGTTTTGTGCAATATTATATATTGGTCTAGGTACACCTTTTTCTCTAGCACTGGCATTTACGCTAGAAATTAACATAAGCACTTTTCAACTCAAGTAACCGGATATTTTAACCCCTTGCTGGTACGATGAAAACTCAATAGCTCCAAGCGCACATTAGCTCTTCTCTGAGGTTGAAAGGATGTTAGTTCCTGTGGTAGCCAAAAAAAAATGTTCACTTCCTTCTCAAAATATGAAGTTGTTTTTCCATCTCAGTGCAAGAGTATGAAAATAGCTCTGTCAAATAACGCGAATTTATCTGGAATCTGCTTCAGTAAGGCTTTTAAATTTCTTTAAATCAATTGTAGGAGGTCGCTTTGATTGAGGTTTATCGGACAAGTCAAAATTCCCTTTAAATTTTTGAAACCAGAGTTTGACTATGCCGTAAGAGGGCATATCTTCACCCATTGTTTTGTATATTTTGCGTGATGCTTCGCCCTAAACAATACACATGAAGAAAGAGTCCTCTAAGTTCACTTTGAATTACTTCCATTTTCAATTTATTCTGTACTCGCCGATTACTCAATTGCAAATTGAACATAATTTTGAGTGCCGCACTCTTTATATACCCTAGAAGAAATATTCTAGAATCTTCTGTAATATTCCATAAATCCGTCGAAAAAAATGGCGAGTTTATAAGTTACCAATTTAATGTAATAATCTAAAACCATTAATAATATTTTTAATAAATAATTTTTAAATTTACTTTTGTATTGAACCTTGTCTAACATTAAGCAACAGTATTCCATTCTCTTAAAGTATATGAATAGGAGAAATTTTAATAAATTTATAAAGTACTGAAATTATCCGTTATTAAAAGAAAAATAAAGAAGGGAAAAAGTAAAGGAAAACTTGTCTAAAAAATTCGGAAACTATATTATTTAGTATGCAAACATAAAGAATATGAAACCAATTGATGCAAAATGTTAATAATATTTATAAGAAAAACATACAGCACGCAGTATAAAGTTAAATAAAATATTATAAAATAATCATTCCAAGACTCTATACTTTGCTACAGGTTTATGATTTGTCGACGATGAAATTTTAGACATTGTATTAAAGTATAATTATTCCAATATTTAAAATTGATTGTATCTAATAATGTTTATTATTAAATTTATGTCAAAAAATTAAAAATATTCGTCCATTTAGGACTAAGAGTGGCGTGTTGACATTTCATACTTCACAGGAGATATCTCTTTGAAAATCTCTTTTATTTTTAAAAAAAAAATTCTTGAACTTTTTTTATTATACGCGGTAAACGTATTTATGTGTATACCTAAATTATATAAATATAAAGAAACTTGTTAAGTATGAGCTTTTGCTTAACGTATATGCCACGTACGTAATAATTAAATGTAACGTATATGCCATACGTTACATTTAAACGTTACGTAGTATTCCTATTAAAATATTTACAAATAATAATATTCCTTTCCACCATGCAAATATAGGCCTAGTATATTTTAAGCAGACATAAAAATATGGCGAATTTTTCGAAATGCAGTAAAATTTTACTCATTCCTAAAGTTTTTGATTAAACTTCAAATGGCGCTTTTTCTTTTTAAAAATGTTTACACTCGGAGTTGCAAAGATTGTGGGAAAGAGACTTCTTATGGATCTTTTCAATATTATTTTCAAAACAATAAAGTGCGGTACTTTATTTTTTAAGAAAATACTTTTGAATTTTAATCCCTACGTGACATATGAAATTTTAAAAAAAATCCTACTTCCTGTGTCACTTTGTAATTCATTTATATAATATTTTCAAATATTGACCATTTGAATTTATGCATATTAATAAGCTGCCGAATCAAGCTTATACTTTAAACCGTTTCTTAAAACAACTGTGCCAGTCGGACAGAAAGACGAACTTAAGAGTAATTTTATAGGGGTTCTTTTTGGTTCTTCGGTGAAGTATTAAATATCAATGCACGTTTGTCTATCATCAAGATGACGCTTTCTTAATACGAAACATTAATCACTCAAGTTCACTTTTCAAGTTATTAAATTTCATTGTACATAGTTAGTATATTAATATAAATTCTCAAAAATTTTGCGTATTTCGTATTATTACCAATATATCCATTTATCTTTCTTTTTCTTACCCATTCATTTCATTTTTAATATATTTCGCTTTTCTCGTCTATCTCGGTCTCTCTATATGTTCCTCTCCTCCTTTTTCTAACACCCTCCTTAAAATCCTCATAAATAATATTTTCTGTAAGGATGACAGTTTCTTCGTATTTTGTCTATGGATTACAAAAAACTAGTAGTTATATCTTTTATAAATTAGATATCGAGTATAGCTATAAACTTTTAGGTTGAAACAAAAGTATCCGACTAAAAATATCCAGATAAAATATTTAGGCGTACGCCAGAAATTTTTGTGACGGTTTTCATTAAATTATATCGATTTCTGTAGTTCCTAAAAACAAGAAAGCAAGGAAAATTAAGTACGTTGTACGTGTACGTTTATGAATATATAGTTCAACCAGGAATACTAATCTCGGCGAAAAGTAAGGCTAAGCACATTTTCTGGAATTTTTTATGGAAAATTTGAAAAAACGTATTTTTCTAGAAAATTTGTGAATAATAAAAGTAAGGTTAAGAACACGTCGACTTAGACAATGCATGCATTGTTTATTCAATGAATTTGTGGTGAAAAACAATCGGTTATATGTAAAATTCTTGTTACATGCTTAATCCACTTTTCTGAACTTTTTTAATCGTATAATTTGAATGCAAATCAATTTCATCGTCCACCTTGATGACCATTACTATAACCCCTTATCAGTAAATACTAATGACAATAATATGGAAATATGATTAACATAATAATTACAGTGATTAAAAAATAAGATAACTTTCTTTCTAAAGCGGTAAATTGGAACGGCTGACTACGAAATAAATCACAAGGAAAAAAACGATGCCACACAAAATTCTGCAGTGTTTATACATATATAGATAACTTATTTTTCCTACAAAATAGCATTTTTTTAATCTAAAATGACGAGCAACTATTGGATGTACTCTGTCAGTCTTGCACGTGTTCATATGTTCTGAAACAAATTGTTACCTTAAAATTGAGGAAATCTCTAGTGAAAAAAGTACCGCGTTTCAAGGTCTTAATAGTCACACGCATGCAAGGATTCCATAAATACGTAACTCCGGTCGCCATTATATTCTAAAACTGTTATTCGCAACGGGATTTATTATTACGCAACAACGCCGACGACTATTGAAACATAATCTGCCGGGTAAATTTATTCTACCGCTTGGAATTTTATCTTTAGAAAATACGAAAATATAGCATATTTTTTCTTCATAACAATGTCAGATATTACAGGAAAATGTTAAGAAATATTAGAAAATTTTCGGGCACCGAAGTGGATTATACCGTAACAATTCTTATACTAGTAGTAACAATAACATCACTATTTAAAGGTCAACAGACATACAGATTTATAAAGGCGAATTTTAGGGATTAAATGACAAACGCCACCATGCGGGATTAGATGTCAAACGCCATCACGCGGTATTAGACAACAAATGCCACCACACGACGTGCTGAATACTAGCAACACATACGGATATATGTATTCAACGATCACTCAGCACAATGTATTTTGATGTGCGGCTATTATAAATAAAACTATGAAGAACTTAAAAATAAGTCAATTTGACGAACGCATGTATATACAAAAAAATATTCAGTGTTTTTAATCTGGAGATCAAGGCGGCAATGATTCAATTTCAGTTCGGGTGATATAATGAATTCTTTATTATGACAAAGATAAACCTGGGAAAGTCTCAATACACGATTAAATAATAATAGACGAAAGAAATTTAAAAAATACGTTGTTCAATAAAATATCTATTGAAGAAAAAAACATGTAAAATAGATAATAATCTTCCAGTTCTATATTATTTTAATACGAATTATTTTAATTGAACACAAGATATAGATATTATGGAAACGTCTCTACAAAATTACGAATCTCGTTGTGGTGATAATAATTATGTGATAATAATGACCTATATATTGGATTCACTTGGAGAAATTATAGACTCAATGCTTCGTTTTCAAGTCAGGTAACTTTTAGTTTTAATTAATAACCCTCATCCTCATCAGTGTGTAACGAGCGATTACCAGCGTTCGAGATGTTTTCAAGTATTTATTGTTATGCTGGCAATATTCTAACTTATTAAAGAAATTGTTACTTCAATTTTATCTCATTTTGGCAAACGTATTTTCTTTTCAAATAAATAGTACCGAATGATGATTGGCATATCCAGAGCTAGTCCAAATAAAATTTTGACAAACAGTTGATAGTTCGTGTTTAAGAAAAAGGATTATTAATATAATTCCTAAAAAAAAGTTTCTTGAAAAAGAATTGTTAATATATTAATGTTTTGTGAAATCTGTGGCTAGTAACTTCATTTCATATTTCTTTACAAACTTAGCGTTTTTTTTTAAATTAATATCCTAAGATCTGATTATTATCATTCGTCGAATCATTTCAGGGTACGACATAATTTTTCTGAAAATTATCCACTTTGAACATTTTTTTTCATAGCACATACTAATAATACGACAATAGATTTTTTTTTATATTTAGGAAGTTTCAAAGTTCTACTTATTCAAATATATATGTAAAAAAAAATTTATAATAGGAAACATTAGTAACAAACAACTTTTTAAATCACAAGTTTAATCGTTCCTTGAAATACGATTATGGAAATTTTTAACATTTGCATGTTGTGCACTGCAATCCGATTGTAGTTTTTACTGATAATTAATTCTTTTTAAATACATCAAACTAAATTAAACTGGAATCAAGTTTTTCTTCAAATATTCCGTATTCATTTTCATATTAAATTTCGTCTCTATTATTATTTAGATATTTTCATGCAAAGCGTATTATTAAATTAATATGTCTTAATAGAATTCTTATAAAAATATTCATAGTTTTGAATTATATTTTGTTAGGATGTTCTCCTAAATTGGATTATTAAGTTTTCAACATTGTTAATCGTTTCTTTTTTAGTACTAATATATTTATGTGCCTTAGAGAGTACCTCATGGACACTGCCGAAGCCGTAAATTGAGTGTTAGTGCTTTATCACAAGTCCAGTTTACTGTTAATTTCAAGTATTTAAATATTTCATTTACACACTTATATTTTATCTGAGAAAAATTTCCTTCAAATGACTGAAACGATTAACATGGTCAATGATATTTCTCCGTTTCCAATATTATTTTAATACAATCATATAATGTTCTATGAAGAAAATGACATTTGAAAGCAAAACGTAATTAATAAAAACAAAAAAAAATTTTTTTAAATTGATATTGGTCCAAAGCCAGCATATAAATATCTGCTCAAATAAATTAATCTCTAAAACTAATTGCAAGCATATCGATTCTTTAAGTATAACTTACTGTGTAAATACTGTTCATAAACTTTCTAAATATGCTAATATAATAAACTTGCTGTTAGACTTTTGAAAATGTTTTAAACTTCGTTAACAACCATGACCTTGCTCTTGTTTTAAATTTTTTTTTTTATTTTTTCCTAAATTGAATATCATCTTTTACGGCTTACAGATTATATCGCCTTAGTAAAGTGTGATTGAAAATATTATTTCCTTTAATTTACCATAAATTATTACAAATAATACCAAAATTTTCGTAGGTGATTTTCAGTTTATAGCGGGTCAAACTTAGGATTAATAAATCTTGTAAATAATTTCCTCCTTGCTAGTGATAAGTTACAAGGTCCGGAATAACTATGATCACAAAAATTATGTAGTTTATTAGAACTAATTTTTATTTGAAATCATTTTCTTTGTATTCAAAATTTTGAGAAAATATTAGAAAAATATTAATAGTAATATATTATAATTACGAAAAGGCAAATTTAAAATATTCTCCAGGTATATGTGATCATTTTTGAAATTTTTGATCATTTTAATTGATAATAGCATTTATAAGCAAAAACAAAAATTACTTTATCCTTGTGCAGACACTTTATAAGAAATATTCAATAAAAATTTATATTACCAATAACTTTTTAGTAAGAATATATAAGTTGCAGAATTTCTCCTTCAATTTTTATGAAAGGTTATATTTATTTTAATTTATATTATTCTAATGCTCCTTTGACGGTCACATAAATGTCAACTATTATCAAGGTGAATGAATTTAATGAATGTAGTTTAAGTTTTTACATCTTAAACTTGATGCATAAGCACGTATTTTTATATTAGTCGGATCTTTTAGTGCGCTTTTTCGCAATTTAATATAACTTTAATGTTTTTTACCGCGAAAGTGTTCTAGAAAAAGATAAATAATGAAAAATATTACATGAACCAATTTTTCATAATTACCATTTATTTAGTCATCAACACTTTACATTATTGGGCTATGTAATGAAATCAAATTATGTTTGCCTTCACACTTTTTCATAGGAAAATATTACGGCTCAATTTCGGATACAATATGAACGGTTGGTGCCGTTATTATGTATTATACAATTGCTTTATATTCTTTGTTTTTTTAACTTTACAATATTTCTTTTTTTGCATACTGACTGTCGGCTAATCTATTTTGAGACGGGAAGAAAATACTTCATAGACATTATTTAATATATTATGATTTTATAACCAAATATTCGGAGTGACGAAAACAATGTGGATGAAGACTCGGAAAACATAGTAACTTAGCTCCCTGTATAGTTACTGTTGGAAGCAGAATTGCAATGTTACGTTCGTCTGGGAATGGTATCTCAAAAACCATAAACGGTTTATCTTGCCCATAAAATATGGATATAGAGCCATTTATCATTTATGAGCTAAGTCCTTGAATTTCCAATAATTATTAGTTAGAGGCAATCAACTTTTACGATCTTACCAGCAAAGCCGTCCACCAAAATAAAGACAGAAAGATATGTTACTGCTACGTTTAGAGTGGACTCCTCTAAATAAGAAAAGGAGTAATTTTATCTGAATTTTGTTTGAATAAGGACGATCCTTCAAAATTTTTTGTAGTTAATAAGTTAACATTGAGTTGGTGGAATTGAGTGGATGATATTTGGCATATCCCTTGATGAGGAATCCGGGCAAATAACAGCATAACTCTGTATATCCTCACACAGATGTCGTAGAAGAGGAAGTCCGGTGACTGAGTAACGATTTTTATATATATTTCATATATATTTAAAGTTACTTTTCTCACTATGTAATCCCATTTCCTTACTTTTTCTTTTGGTATATATACCATAGCTTTGCATCCAAACAATCTTAGATGACTGATGTCTGGTTTCTTTTCTGATCATACTTCTTCTGAAGTTTTTCATTCCAGTGCCCGTGTTGAAGCTCTGCTGGTAAGACAGACAGGTTTATGCATTGCGTCTGCCCAGTATTATTTTGGTGGATTAGCTTTAAACAAGCATTTCGAATCTTCAACTAGTATTTCGCCATTCGTTCCGCTACCTTGTTTTGTTCAGGTGTTTAAAAAGTGGTTGTTTGACATAAAAATATAAACCCAGCATTTTTAATGAAAACATAGAATTATTTCTTTATATATTCACGTCCGTTGTGTGAGCGGATATATTTCGTATTGTAATTTAATCCACTTTCTATTTGACTGTTGAATTCCTTAAATATTTATGTTGCTCTGACTTGCTGTGCAGAAAGGAAATAAATACCTTTTTCCAACAATCATCTATAAATATTAGGAAATATCTCTCTGTACCAATTGATGTAGTTTCTATCGGACTAATCTGCACTAATTCTAGAACTCTTGTGGTTTTGAACTTTTATACTATATATTATAGGCATTTGAGTACTTTCTTGTTTGTGTACATTTTGGACATATTATAAATTTAGGTCTTTCTTCAATTATTGTACGCCGCCAGTGTTTTTAACAATCTTTTAAATGTTATTCAAATTTATACCATCTAGGCATCGCCAGTGCCACTGAGAAATATCTGTTTTTTATCAACATCTGATATATGTGCTAAACTATTGGGTCTACATTACAAATACATATTTTTAATTAAGCTCATAATCGTTTCGATTGTATCTGTTTGTCATACGGTAATGTTTACTGTTAAATTTAATTTTGTCCCAATTTTTAATGATTTCTCTTACTGGAAATAATTTTATTACCAGATCTGGCACATGCAGCGCATTTTGAAGTATAATTTTATTGCGCTTACTTTGTCATTTTAGATTTCAATGATCACTTACAATGACCAATTTTGCCTTCTTGGAGAGGTGATTATGCTTTGTTATATACATGGAAGCACACGAGTCATGTCTCTGTATCCTTGAGACCGTAAAGGTAGTATCGGAAGTTTTCATGATTAAAATTTTTCTTCTACTTTCGTTCGGATCTGCATTATGTTCTTGTGTGACCAAATATGTAACGAAAGAAAAGGTAGAATAGTTCTTTCTGAGAATTATTTTTTAATTTTCTCAGGTACTTTTTGTTGTTTTGAATTGACAAACTTTTTTGTAGCTAGAACTACTGATTCTTAAAGTGTTGAATTAATCACAATTAAATGAAACTACGTGGTGTAGTATTATTTCTATTGTCTTTTTTACCGCGACCTAGGTTTTGTTATATTTCAACATCACATACACTTCAGGTGGGCTATTAGCAAAGATTCATCTTTGATAAATCTTAAGATAATTATACTTATCTTAACATAAATCTTTCCTAACAGCCAACCTGAAGATGTTGTAACACAACGAAACCTAGGTCGTGGTAAAGAACTTAAAGAAAGTAGAAATAATACTACATCACGTAATTTCATTTAATTGCGAATAATGAATTTCTACAAAATTAACGCCAAATATATTCAATATTCAATGTTATATTAATGTTAAGCTGATGATATCTTGTGGATGATTATTTAGATATTTTTTGATGGGTAGTCTAGACAAATAGCCAGTACAATTTTTAATGTTTCTGAGCAAAAATAGTAGAAGAAAAAGTTCAGCCATTGAGTCAGCCACGGCCTTCATACATTCTGTCATAGGCTATTAGGATCACATAGGAATGGCCGTCGTTACGGTAGCCTAATAGTTCAACAGAAATATTTTCTTGGTTCCATGTGTTTGAAATGCTACGAAACAGCACTGAAAGAAATTAAATCGCGAAAGGCAAGATCACTTTTCAAGTAATAATGGAAGACATGAAACTATATGGGTATCCTTGTATTACTGAGATAGAAGAGCATATGTCCATTTCTTATTACCTAGTTACACTTACATGTGCCATATTTTGGTTAACGTGATACTAAACAATAAATACATGGAAAGTATATTAAGTTGGCTATGAGATATGGTCTCTTTATACTGGTTTGAACTATCATATCTGTAGTAATAGATACCTTAAAAAATCAAATATTTCATCTCTCTGAAATTTGTACAATTTAAATTCTCTGAAATAATATGGGTTAAAGAAGCATATTGACATTTTTACCACCATTTTGTTAACACTAAATACTAAATTTAATTTTATGCAGCTTATCTTTTCTTATAAAGTTTCACAACATCTATTGTAATATAGTCGAATTGTTATTTAAAATTGTATTTCGTTATTTTTTTATGTAGCTTCTGAATAGATACATAGAAATAAGTTTAAATATATCCATAAAAATATCGAACGCCCAAATTTAGTTTACCGAACATATTTTTAAAACCTTTCGCGAGTTTTGGAAAATAGCTTATTAGAGTCTTTCTGGAGTAATGTTACATTCGTGAAGAAATTTTCCTTCCTATCAATAGATATTAAGGCGTTTTCTTTACTAATTTCATTCCCAATGTTATATTTTCGAACTGTATTTTTTTACCAATGGCTAATTAAAATTTATCTGCAAACTTTAGTTACCTTATTAATTTCAAAAATGACATTAATAGCACTCATTTTATTCTAAATATTTCTTTGTGGATTTCGAATATACACGGTTCATCTTGTATTTGGTTCTATATGATTACGCTTAAAGCAGTATTGTGTATTTATGATTTGTGTATGTAGCTACAATAGTTTATTTCTTCCCTCCTAACTATGAAACAAACTCACCCAATTGTAATAATTGAGGTGGCATTACAATCAGTATATTATCCAAATAGAATGTCATAGATTTCATTCTTATGTACATAATTACCAGTACTGTGAAGCTTTAATAAAATAAATATCTATTACTATATGGTATTTTGCAATTGAAAATTCGGATCAGTCTGCTATTCGATTTTAGTACCGACTGTGATGCAAATTTCAGTAATAAAGCGAAGTTTCTTTCTATTGAGCACGAAATATCAAGGTTGATATTTGTTTTGGATGGTTTTCCTCACGAGGACGTCTTGAATCAAGACCTTGTATTGCTTTTCTTTGAATGTTCCCACAGCCCTGCTAACAGAGTTGTCCACTTCTTTCACTATTGCGTAAGCTCTTCCCACATATTTTTTTAAATATCGCATTGGATAAAATAACGTTTAAGTTCATACCTCTAAGTTAGAATATATTAACATATATAATGTTAGCTATAATGATACGCAAAAAAATGTTTAAAAAACGCCATATATGAAATTCAAAAGACGGGCAATAAAAACATGAGTCTTGACTGGACTCACTGCTCTTGTTACCCGATAAAAATAATAATGATTTTATGGGAATTAAATTTTTCATTTCTTTCTAAGGATGGCAATAAACTTACGGGCGAAATTTTAGATGAATTTGGTACATTTATCGATACAATAATAACATTAATTTTTAAAAGTAAAAATCTACATGAGGCTAGTGCCACAATAATTTATTATTATATTTCAACCTTTTATCTAACACCATGAGTTGGGTTTACTAGTTATATGTACATATATGTATATATATACAAATATATATATATATATATATATATATATATATATATATTTATGTATATAACAACTTTAATATATTAGCAAACGAAATTTTGTTAAACCCACTTTTCAGCAATTTAATTGTTTTGTGTACTTGTCTTTATATCCATAATAAAAATACATTCTGCATGCCATGTTATGTACATGAGAATCTATTTATCTATCTATCGAGACTATGTACATTTACCTGTAAATAGGTTTTTGTATAAAGTTGACTATAGTAGAAGCAGAAAATGGGACGCCAGTAGAAAAAGAAGGCTGAAATGTTTTCATTGCGACATAACATGTGTAAGTTCTGAAAATTATTATTTCAGTAAAACATTTGTTATGTATGGAATTATTCATTGAGATATAAAGGGCAACTATTTATAACTAAGGACTATTAGATTACGATTAATATCGGTTTAAAAGAAGCTTTCATGCAAAATATTAATAATTGTGAATATTATTGTTTTTATTGCGACTTAATTTCCATGTGTCTGAAAACTTTAGAGCTATTTGCACGGAATTTTACAAGTAAATGCTCATATGGGGATGTCAGTTAATTTATAGCATAATATTAATATTAATAATTAAAATTCCGTGTCTCAAAAGAAAAGAAAATAATGGCCTTATAACATCACCCAAGTAACCACTGTCTGTAATAGTAATTTTTCTCAAAAACTGTTTGGAGCATAAACAGAACACGATTATAAGATATATCATTCAAAAGTCGCAACCAAAAATATTTACTTCTAAGTGTTTAAACCTTTAATTTAACCAAAAATATATACTTACTTTATCCGGAACATTTCTAATTCCGAGAAATTCCTAATATACATAACCTGAAAGAAGATCTGTTCGTTAACCAAAAAGAGTAAACCCTACAAAATTTTAGAACCACGAATCAACAACCATGATGACCGCAACGCACAAAGCAATATGGCAAAATAGGTGAATTCACTCACAAGAAATAAAAGTTCAAACAGTTTGACTTAGCAGTGAGCAGTTTTTAACGGCAATTACCTGACTGACTTAGCCCCCTCCGATACTTAGTGAGCTATTACTGACCATCACGTACAAACAGTTATATCGTAGATATTTTCTATCTATCATCGAATTTAGCTGGCTGCAGGTTTTTTCATTAAGTAAATTTATGTGAAACCTATACTATCCCCAGATGGCGTTAGCACGTTTTGGAAAAACGAGAGATATTTGAGAGAAAAAATAAGAATTATAGGTATAATTTGTTAAAATAAATTACTTAATCTGCCTAAAAAGTACTACGAAATTAACAAATAATCACGTTTAGGAGTAAATGCATAGTCAACACAAGCTCTAATATTATTTTTAATGCATCTCTTGATGGCAAAGTAATTTGTTTTTTTTGTTTAATATATAAATATAGAGAACCCCATAATGGAAAGTTACTCTTTTTTGAGGCTTCTAAAAAGTCCTACAAGAAATGAAACATTTTAAAACGTGATTAAAATATTATGTGTTTATTTAAAATTTTATAATTTTAGCTTAATTAGAGTAAAATGGAAAACAATTCGATAGATAAATGTAGCGGATATTTTAAACAGGTTGTATTTAGAGACTTGAGAAATGTTAAATTAGAAATACATCTCTTAACAAATTTAATGTATATTTTAATACCTTCCAAGCTATACACTTTTCATTTATTTAAAGAACTCTGAATCGACTGAACTGAACTGTGAACAACTTTTGTTGATCGGACTCTGTACACGTTACTTTAATTTTGGTATCGACCAGTATTTATATTTCTTCATAGATACAAACGTAAATTTCATTACTATCAACATTTATGTGCACCTTCTTATTAAGCTAATTTTTTCCTTACAATATTGCGTTAATTTAATTTCAAAGATTTATGGTTTTTAGTTTACATAAAACAAAACACTAATTTTTACGTAATTTCAACTCACTTCGAGATTTCGTCATAACAAATATAAAAAGAAAGTTAAAAGAAGAAAAAACAAGCAGAGGTTGACAACGTGACTACCAACTTTAATTAGGATTGCCCTTGCAAAATTACGTAATTATAATTAACGAACGTAATTACTGGAGTAACTTTTGTCGATTCGTAAGTATAATCAATGTTTGAAATTGTTTTCTTTTTCTTTGTGTTTTATTTTTTTATGTCTTTGTTATGATAATATTTATTGTATTTTTTAACAAAAACTTAATGTTATTACACTATTAGTGCTAGTTGATTATTAGTATTTGCCCATAGTTATTGGTTCAGTAATAATATGTTTTTTCTTGCCACACGGTGTTAATTATAAACACACTTTAAGAAATATATCTCTTTGGTTCTAAAGAAATTATAAGTTATACCAAATATACGTCTTTATAAGATAAGCTTACTAGAGAATATTATAAAATCATGCTTGTATTTATTCCACATTATTTATTAGAGCTTAAAATAAATACCTGATGGAAAACCAAGTCTTTCGTTTCTTTTTCGTCTGATTTTTAACTTGGACAAGTCAATGAGACAGCCATAATTTCTTATTTTGTGAAGACTTTGCTGTTGTCTTAAAAGTGTCAAGTTCTATTCATTAGAACATATATCATTTTCATATGAATTGTTTATAATATATTGTCAGCAACAAGTATTATAAATTCCATTTCGTAAAAAAGAATCTGAATTAATTTCACCGATTTAAAATAATGTACAAAATTTACCCGTAATTGTAACGTAAATATTGTGATTATATTTTAATCTCTCCAATCTAAGCCTTTCCTTATCCTTTTCCTATCCTCTCGTTATACTTTATTGTAGAATTAATTGCAATATGATTCGATTTTTTATATAACTCGTAGACAGTAAGATTTATATTATGTAGGTATATTTTATTTAAAACTCTTCTATTCTGTTTGCAATTTAAAATTGTTCGATAAAATTCACAACAAAAGTTATGGTATTCTCCTTAGTCAAGTAAAAGTCCCGACTACAAAATGTTGGATATTTTATCATTAATGTCATTCGAGTATTTATATTAATTTGTATAATTTATATTCTCTAAATTTCTTACATCTGAAAAGAAAATATTTATGGAAGGATAGTCCGTATACGTAAGGGATAAATAATATTCAATCGAGTAGCACAATTCTGTCTGTTTTGAATGAAATTCTATGGTAACACGGAATTCACTACCAATGTTACCAAAATTCTCATGCCGTCAATTTAAAAGGAATAATAAAATATTCAAATGTATCTTGTCTGCGGCTTATGTGTTGGCAAATTGATGAACAAGCTTCAATAATTATGTGGGCATCGTTAATATTGCACTACACAATTTTACTTTCGCTACGAGTGTGTGTGTATGTATACACACACACGCGCGCGCACCCGCGCACGCACGCACCTACGCATCCACGCACGCACCACGCATTATTTTTTCATTACTGTTTATTCATGCAATAGCCTCACTCATTATTCAAATTTATTAAATACTTATAATCGGTCGATGAACAATTTTATATATTGACATGATACAAGGTCTTCACGAGTAAAGAAAAAATCCAAAAATCATTGATTTCTTATTTTATGTGAATTTATGCATTTCTTTTAATATTACCCTGTGAAAGACATACGTAGTAACAATATTCCTTTATTTATATCATAGCTTTGCTCACTGATCATCAAAATCTATAAGGCGCTTCCGGTCGACCCACAATCTTGAGACGCGGCATAAAGAAAGATCTTATAGACAAAGTAAATGGAATAATAAAAAAAAAATAAATAATTTTGAATTCTATGTGGAATTACATAATATGTTGAAATATGCGCCTGTGAAAAATATTTGTAAATACTAAATATTTACGGAACCCTCGGTGTGTTAGTTTTAGTTGTGCTCGACAGTTTTTTTTATATTTATATTACCTTGCAGCGCAATTCAGAAAACATTACCCGTTTAACTTTTATTTAAATGATTTGTTTTCATATTTATACAAACATTGGTCAATCTTCATATCTACCTCTGCAAGACAATGAATTTTATTTTTTTTTTAATTTGTAGATTTTCTCATCGTATAATTAATTTGATTAATTTTTTAATTGTTCATGCTTTCATTTTCATTAAATATTTATTTAGTTCATTTTTTTATCTATATTAGATATTGTTTAGTAGCAAATTTGTACGCTACTATAACCAAATAATGAAGTCGAAAGCGTTTTTGATCACAGAGGATAATAGATAATAGACGCAAAATATCATTGACCAATTACTATTTTCAGTATTTATCATAAAAAAAATTACATAATATACAACAATTAGTAATACATACATACATATATATATATATATATATATATATATATATGTATATATATAAAGGAAATAAAAAATATTGTAAATCATTTTGTTTAGATTTCATATTTTTTTTATCCGCTCATATATATAATAATATAATTTGTTTTCATATTAGAACTCTCTAAGCTAATTCATTAGTTCTTGCTGCAAAACCTAGATCTAGTCTATGGGAAAGAAAAAGAAATACAAAATTAACACCGAGAAAAAAATTGTACTTTTATCCAGAAAATATATTTTCAGAGAAACTTTTAGTAAGCAGGTTATGAGGGTCTCCCAAACTTTGATCAGTGCTAATGTTTGATGTTGAAGTTTTTCTCTTACGGCGTTGTCAATACCTATTGAGATTTTTTTTACAATTTAATTTTGAAGAAAAAACGATAGTAAGTCCTACGTTGGTATTATCATTGTCTTGTGCAAGGGGTATCCCCTGTGAACTAATGTCAATTTTCTTTCGCTTGGTATCTCTGTCTTTAACAATTTAGCTAATGATTTAATTTTTGTTGTTTGATAATTACTTTTAAAATATATTTATTTTATTTTCTACGCAATTAACTTACACCCAAAAATAATCCGTAGATAGAATAGCTGAACATTTAAGATATTTTTGGTTTCGACAAGAAATATGTGAAAAAAAATAAATTTAAATATCAATTGCCTCAATTTCTACTTTTCTTTTTTAAATTTTAATTATTTTCTCTTTACTCAATAATTATGGAAATTGCTGAAAATTTAAGTAGTCCAGTGGTGTATCTTTTAAATATTATTAATAAAAAATGAATATATTCGGCACATTATAACAGTCCAGAACGAGTAAAAAGCCAAAAAATGTAAAAAGCTTCATACTTATAAGCAAAGTCAAACCATAATGAGCGTTCTAATGTAATACAACGACATGTATGCTGAAATTTTACAGCTACGGTGGAGCTAAAATATTTCGATACCAAAACCAAAACGATACAATTTCTTATTACATTATTAGTCGCATGCATTTTTACATCAATGATCACTTCTATATTTCTAAAACTTATTTTTATATTAGTGTTTTTAATTTGATTACCTTGATCACTAAGAAAATATTTTGTTTATAATATTAGTTTAATTTTGATCAATATTCTAGCCGCCATATATAGGTTGACATATTACTCAAAAAATTATATGCATAAAGTTTCGTCACGTAACAACGATTTAAAAGGTTGTTCATAAAAATTATTTTTGCTCAATAGCTATAACAAATTTTATATTTGACGTTTCCACCAATATACAAATTTACATAATATTGCGGTCTTTATTTTACATTTTGCAAAAACTACTCTTTGTGGCGCTAATAAAAATATATTGAAAAGCCAATGTGAACATTTCTCAAAAAAATCGATTATTGATTGCCTGTATGAAAAAAGTCACTTAAATTGACACTGCGTAAATTTCTCCCCACAAAAAGAGGATATTAAATGTAAAGGTATCGGTACTAGGTTTCAATTTACGAGCGTATTTCGAGAACAACTCGTGTCCTTAAGTGAGTTTCCGAAGACCTTCTTGAGTGAACTTTGCATTAATCTCAATGCAATTAAATAAAGGATTGTCTAGTGAAAAAATGCATAAGGAAATTCCTTTCGGGGTGTGTAGTTTATCATTTTGTAACAATCGTTGATTTTAAAACATTAGTTTTGTTTCTTATAAAATTTATAATAAAAATAGTATTAATGCTCCTATACCATTTACATTACCCTAAAATAGTTACAATGTGTGTATGACACGATTCTTACACACTCCACTTTATAATTATTCTCGCTTGTAATATTCTCATTTTATGTAATTCACAAGAACATTTATTTAGAGAATTGTAATTAAAGCAAAAACATAACATATATTTTTATATGAAAGTACCAATAAAAGACCATGAAATAGTGCTGTTTCGAATATTAATACATATTTGATGATAAGACTGGGAGTATTTAAATAATTGAGTATTTAATTAATAACAGAAAGAAAATGGCTAAAAAGAACTTCTGGTATTTTCCTCCAATTGTTTTTAAAGAGTTAAAAACAATGTATGGGCTAAAAACAAAGAATGTCGTTTATTTACCGTGTGTGATTTGAAATATAAATTATTTGTTATTTATATTTTTTATTTTATTTTCTATTTATATTTATACTTATTACTAAATGATCTTCGTTGTCGTCGCCGTAGTGCGTTGGGTTGATCACGCGGGGTTAAGCGCACGGCACCGAACCGTGCTCAATTCGGGCTGGACTGGTGTCCTGGTTGGCAGTGCAAGATTGCTCTCGTAGTGATAAGGGAGCTATATGTATTGTTCATGTACATTAAAGTACAACAACCAATAAAAAAGGAGTGTCTATTTCCTTTTATATAAAAATACTTATTTATCAGGTTGAAACAGAAAGAAAAACTTTTTATTCAAAATTTATGGAATTTTAATCCTATTTGGTTTTCATGCGTCAATTAACGTTTCCATTGTTGAGTTTCCGCTCTACTAATTATCACTGTATCTAATCAATAGCTCATATCTACTAAAAAGTATTCAGAAGAAACAACATTCCCCATTTAATAATATCCTAGTACGTAAATTGAAACAAACGTGTGGAAGCTTTTACAGTCTAAATGCCAATGCAGTGCGTCCTAAAACCTGCTGCTGGAACCGAGTGCTTTGTCTCCTGTATATATATATATATATATATATATATATATACACATACATCTATAAATATATGTTTATATGTTAATGAGGTGAAAATTAGAAAAGAATCAATTATAGAATTGTCAAATAAATGATTGTCTAGTGAAAAAATGGTCAACATAAATCACATAGGGGTCATAAGTCCAGGACTCAAAAATTCTTAGTTTAGTATTTATTCTAATATACTTCTATTTACTTATATTTTCTACAGTTGACTTATCGTGTAATTTCAATTTACGAACTGCTTCCTAAACTTATACTTGCAAAACTATAATTATAAACTATCATCGCTAATGGATGACGCTATAGATTATGATAACTTGGAGGAGATAATTTAGTGAAAGCAAATGCCTTAAATTTTCCATCTATGAAAAATGTGTAACAATATGTGAGAAATCTATTTCAGTAAAAGCAAAACCCGAAGTATCAAATATTAGTGCCGACCAAGAGTTTACTTAGGAAGACTTGTGTAAACTGCTTGCTGAAAGAAGCGAGTTTCTTTGAAAATACATTTGCCAAATTAAAGGTAAGAATTTATCTTTGGCGATATATTTGTATTTAATGCCGATACTACGTACAAAAAAATATGTTTCTATATCAATACTACAGGTATGTTCGAAAAAATACGCTATTTCAAGTAGTATTCTGCATATACGTGCGGTTTCTGTAAAGTGTTTCATTAGATAAGATTTATGCTTTGGCATTCAAATAACTTTTATGGTGTTTCAAATATTTTGTTGCAATGAAAAAATTTAAATCTATGGTAAAATGAACAATTTCTTCATAGATATATTAAAGTATATAACATTTAAGTAATAATATTCTGTGACAAAAAATGCCAAGTTACTTTTGTTATTTGTTATTTATGCATTTGTTGTTTAATTGAATGAATGTTAAATGATAATACAAAGTTAAATGATAACTAACACTGAGGGCTGTGTTTCCTTAACAAAAGCAATATTGAAGAAGAAAATCGGTCGCCATATTTTCCATTTATTTAGTTATATATAGATTTTTTACAAGTTTCTATAAATTTGTGTTAGAAGTTTAAATAAAAATTAAAGGAATTCTAGCTTTCAAATATTATAGTGAGATCAAAATATGGTAAATGATAATATGTTTTAGATGTGGATGGAAAAAAATTACAAAATAAAACAAAATAAAAGAAACTTTTTGATCCAGTTTCACAGATTCCTCATTGGCAAATATTAATATAATTTTTATTTTATTTCAACTTCTCTTTCGTTATTACTCATAAAATCTATTTAACGAAACTTTATTTTCTGTTTTGGTGCCAAGAGTAGAGTTTATATTAAAAGGTGTAAAACAACCACCACAACGTCCAGCCACCTCGTCGTAACCATAATAAGTATGGGGTAGGTATATATGTTCACGAAGTATGCGCAACTGTAGTGGGCGCACCTGTAGTGATTACCAATACCATTGTAAAACGTAAAAGAAAATTCTACCCAATTTATTGAGTAGCGTAAAGAATTGATGTATATACAAATTTTCAATGACTCACTAAAATAAATTATGTTATGGTGTGTTGAATATAATACGAGTATAATAAGACAATGATTGAGTAAATGAGCGTCCCCAAGTGACATCCTTTCACTACTATTGACGCGAGAAGAAGATGATTTCATAAATGTTTCACTTATTGGAAAAACGTTGCAAAAGATAATCCGTTAGTTGTGTAGAAGATCATTAATACCAGGTTTCAAATACATATGAGCAAAATATTGTTACCAATCAAATTTTGCTACTCTCTTTTCCACCATAAAACTCTGAACTGTCTCTGTGTCTAAGAGCAGTCGTACAGTTTCAAATAACTTTGTGTAATACTTCTAAATCCTAAACTGCAGAACTTCATAAAACTATAAAAACTTTGAGGTTGTGATAAACGGATCGATGAACGACATACGGATATGAGGAAATAATTAGAATGTATATTCTTGCAAACACTTATAACCCTAGTTACAAGTGTAATTAGAATTACTTAAAGGTACATATTTCCGCATGATGGCAAATTTTAAAAAACTTTTATTTAAAGATAGATGTTAATTATATTCTAATCATTCATAGAAGTAATTTTTCTGGCATGTTTCTCTTGAATTTTCAAGACATAACAAATACCCTTTCAAAAGAAAAACAAATTTCAAATTCCAAATATGTTATGACTTAATAATAACTTTTCCGCTTTCGATTTCTTCTGGCGTCCCGCTCCCTATTTTTCTATTATCATATATATATATAACATATTCACGAGTCTGTAATAAATAAACTTTGTCTAAAATTCTACTTTTCTCATTGGCAACAAAAGTTTCAGGACATCTATTTTGCTAAATTTACTTTTAATTTTATATGAAAGTAATACGTTCACATTTTTATTCCCTTGCAGTAGAAGATTATTTTGACTAAATAGTCTCCTAATATTTTAATATCATTTATACCGCGTATATTAATGACGGTATATTTATTTCTGAAATTAAACCATCGAGAAGTTTTATTCGATAGTTCACATAACCAAAGTACCTATTAATTTTTTACTTTTTATCTAAATGACGGTAAATAATTTTTAATATATATTAACAACAATTCATATTCTGCTCGATGCAGCAAAGAATTAAAAAGTAAACCTTGCCAACAGCATTTCAAATTTCAGAAAACTTATTTGTTTTTAAGTAAACCCGAAAAATATGTGGATTTGTTTATGGTTAAGTTAATAATTTAAAATAAAGTCTAAATTTTATCGACCTCAAGAGATGGTGTAATAATAATGAACACAACGACTCCTGTAAACTTGGTAAAGTATGTGAATTCTCTCACAATTCATAAAAATTCAAACAGCAACAACTTAACTTGAAAATGAGCAGCTTTTAGCGATAATTACCCGACTAACCCTCTCAGATACTTAGCGAGCCATTAGCAACCGTCAAGATGCTCGCACGGTCAAACCCTGTTGCAAGTATAATGTGTTGATACATCGCAGAGATTTAGAACTTAGCTGGCTGTAGGTTTTTTTATTTAAGTAAAGTTATATATTTCTCTAGAGGTATGGTAGATTAAGAAAAAACTATCGGTATATCAGGTTCATGGAACTAGCAATCTTAAAGTTTAACTTACTTGCCGCGACTTTTGATGATTTTATTTTACACATATTGTTTTTAATACTGACTAATATTTATTTTTCATTATGTTTGTTAAAATGTTAATGTTTGTGAAATTATATCGGTATCAATATTTACATGTATTTATTATACTAATTTTGACGTTATACTTCTTTTATTGAATATATTTGGCGTTAATTTTGTAGAAATTCATTATTCGCAATTAAATGAAACTACGTGATGTAGTATTATTTCTACTATCTTTAATTTCTTTACCACGACCTAGGTTTCGTTGTATTACAACATCTTCAGGTGGGATATTAGCAAAGATTGAATGAGGAGGAAAGAGCTTTGCTAATATCCCACCTGAAGATGTTGTAATACAACGAAACCTAGGTCGTGGTAAAGAAATTAAAGATAGTAGAAATAATACTACATCACGTAGTTTCATTTAATTGCGAGTTATACTTCTTTTTAATAATATTGCCGATATTAATGACGTTCGATGCAGAAATAAATAAAATGAGAGTATAATTTTACACGTCTTACGTAAAACTAGAGTTTTATTATATAAATGAATGTAATGATATAATCTGCATACCAATTCTGCACGAACCAAATCGTGGACATAACATAGTAAAAAATCAATTTTAAAATATAAATGGATTATGGCAAAAAATTTCGACTCTTATTGTAGGCACATGTTCAGAAATTCCCAGAATAAATATAAATTTTCTTACCTGATATATTTTTAGGTGATTTCCTCTTACTTGGAGATTGCAGTGTAAGAAATACAAAAATAGAATTTGAAGGTGGAAAAGTAATTAAGAAAATAAGCAGGCGGTTATAATGTAATTTAATAACATTAATTAGGATTGTGTTTATAACTTTACGTAATTATAATTAACGAATGGATTTATGGGAATTTTTTTGGCGACTGGCAATTGTATAAGTGATTAAATTTTTTTCTTATACACGACGAATAGCCAGGAATTAAAAATTTATTGTAATGTAAGAAAATTTTAAATTAAATAAATTTACGTCTTTTTATAATTTATCAATAACATTTAGGTGGCTTCACGTCACGCACACGTACGCGACAATCACGCACTTGGTTATTCCATGTTATTTATTGCAGTATACAAGTTATGAGTGAAAAGAAAATTTTTTATTTATTTTTCCAACTGATTATTAACTTGCACAAGTCGATGAGACTTTCAAAATTTATTATTATGAGAAGCCTTTATTGTTGTTTTACAGTGTCATTGCTTAAATTAAATTCATTAGCACATTTATAGTTTTCATAGTAATTATTTATATTTAGAAGCAAATTATTTTTATTCCGTTTTGTAAAAATATATTTTATTTTAATATATGAACTAATTTTATCGAAATAAAAGAAATGCCAAATTCACTTGTAAAGAGTAAATCAGTTCAAAATTTCCTCGGTACTTTAGGCTTTTTTTTCTCATTTTACTTTATTGCAGAAGTTACTTCGATATGATGAAACTTTTTATATAACTTGTGTAAATTGAGGTTAGCTTCATTTAAACTTTTTTGTAGCTAGCATCGTCTTATCCACATCTGAACAAAATATGTATCGAAAAGTGGAGACTTTTCGATACATAGCCTTCAATGGAATTCTGTAGTTGTAAATAAAGACAACTATTCATTGAACCTACATATTTCTTCTAGAAGATATTATATGAACATTATTAACAACATAAATGGAATAATACCTGATTGTCCAACAATTTCTTTGTATTAGAATGCATAATTAAGAAGATTTATTTTGTGTGTGTATGCGTGTGTTGTATATATACGACGTTTAATTTATCCAGGTGTAATTTTATTGTAAAAAAATAAAACTGGCGTTAAAGTTTTTCGCACCGAGTGTTATTTTCTCATGACGACTATTTAAAAGCTTTCAAAGTTCCGTAATAACTAAGACCCCGAACAATTGTTCTTCACTAGTACCATTTTTATAATAAACGTTTCTTTATCACACCCGATTCTAACGATCAAGTAAAGAATGGTTTAAATAGTTTTCCTTTTATTTTCCCAAGGATTTTCTTGAATTCAATCGAAAATATTATTGATATTTTCTCTCTGTGGGACATTCTTGACCAAGGGGAATTTTCTTGAAAATTACTTTTTAATAACTCCCTCAGCAGCACATTTAAACTTTTTTTTATATTTATATTACAGTGTAGCGTAATTCTGTGGCCGATAATTGTTAAATATAGGATGATATGAAAACATATTTATGGGTACATTTGTCAACATTTTGTATAAAGATCTACAAATGTCTCTGAGAGATTTTAATTTTTGTATATATAAAGTGATTTGAGCCGTGTAATAAATTTGAACTTTGTAAAACGTACAGTCCTCATAAATAGGTCGATATTAATATTTTAGTTGTTCCTGCTTTCATTTTTATTTAAGGTTTTTTAATACCTTTAAATCTTTACTTATTTATATTATATAGTGGTCCGTACCAAAATTTGTGTTCCCCTATACCCAAATAATCAAGCTGAAGACGGGCTTTTTTGGCTACGTATTACAAATTTAAGTGGAATAAAAGATAATCTTACTATTATTATTACTTATCTTGATATATATAACATAATTATTGACAATTAATAACGAATAGATAATGAAATTAAAATAAATGGACATAAAAAATATTTAGAAATAAAATAAAAATTAATTCGAAAATTTGCCAATAGGGAATGTGTGATTTGGAACGAAATGAAAAAATACTATAAATACTTTTATATCTCTTACTTAATTTTTTATCCATCCATAAATAAAAAATATTACCATTTATAAATTTTCTATATAAAAATCAAATATACAAGAGAGAATTTCTTCTATTTTTATTTAAAACCAACGTTTTTATTTTCCTTGGCTCTCTAACACTTTCTTTGACAATTTAGCTATTCAACTCAATATTTCTTTAAATAATGTAAACGACTTTTAACCCATTTTTAATTTATTTTTTTACACAATATACTTACACACAAGTACTGTAAATATAAAAGCCGAATAGTCGTTTATCATAGATAAAGTTCAACAGTAATGTGACTTTGAAACTAACACAATATCTAATTTAATCTTAGATAACAAGTTTTAAAGTAGCACAACCGGTTCAATAGATTTTGATCTACGGCAAAGAGAAAAAATATTCACAGGATTAACTGAATTAATGAACATTTTCCTACATAACATAGTTGGCCTCATGTATATAGATTCAGCTCTGTGACCATAACAAGTTTTGTAACCAACGTTAGTAACAATATATAAGTTTTTATAATTTTGCAGCCTTTATTATAAAATTTGGAAAATCTTCCCTTGTTGCCTCAAATAAATATATCGAAAGCCAATGCGAACGTTTCTAAAAGAACTCGCCAAATGTTTGCCTGTATGAAAAAAATGTTACTTAAAATGACACTGTAAATTCCTGGTATGAAAAACAGCGCATTAAACATAAGAGTATCGCGAAAATAAATTGCCAACTTTGATATCAGGAGCGCCTTTTTAGAAAACGTTATATTCTTAAGTGAGTTTCTGAAGGTTTTCTACTGAATTTTCATCGATTTTCATTTAGGGCAAAGACACAAGGATATTCGTTGTCACGTGTGTACTTTTTTATTTTATTTAAATATGGATATAATAGTTACCATTGTATCTAATTAACGGTGAATCTTTAGTAAAATATATTCTTAAGAAATCATATTTTCTATTTGATGATATCCTAATATGTAAACTGAAACAAGTATGCAGAATTTTCAAAGGCTAAATGCTAACGTCTTCAAATGAATTTTTGTTATTATTATAAATATTTTAGGAAAAAAGACTTAGAGTTTTAATAGGGAAATAAAAGGAAAGAAAGCTAGCAGTGGAACGTCAAAAAAAATTTAACCGTGATAAGTGCCCTTTAATTTTTTTTCTTTTCAATCGAGTAATAAATCATAGGTATTTATATTCAATGCAGAAGTGTACCTGGCAGGTTAGGTTTACTTAATATTTTAACATTTTCCTTTCAAGTGTGAATCCCTTACCCTTAACCATCATTAGTCCTTATCTTTAAGCTGGCTTTCGTCAGAATGATAGAAATTATGTTCTGTGTTCCAATACAGTTAATTTAATGTCGCTATTAGTAACTTTTCCTCAAAGAAAATAATATTTTACGTCAAGTTGTTTGTTACGCGTGCAATAAACATCAATAACTGTGAGTTTGATTGCACTTTGGTTATTACAATATATGACAGGAGGTGAAGTTATGATGTTTCGATGTAATTCATATTCCAAGCACCGCAACCATTTTGCTCCTTGCATCGCAGTAGTTAATGCCATATACTCTGCTTTAATTATTAATATGTCAAAAGTGTTTTGACTCTTAGAACATTGTGTACTACAGCACGCTGAATAAAAAAAATGTAGCCAGAGATCTTAAGACCCGTCAGAATCACAGTAGCCAAATTTCCTTTCTTTTTGTTCTAGTGAAATATTAGTTTACTTTTTTCCTTTCATGTACCGCATCAATCTCTTAATCGCTAGCCAGTGACGTACTTCTGGTTTATTATTGAAACTACTCATTTTAATTACTACGAAATTTATATCACGTCTGATGCCTTGTGATAGGTAAAGAAAGCTTTCAATCGTTTCTTAATACTGTATTTGAGTATTTACATTTGTATCTTGTTCTGTATTAATTAATTTTCTACTAAGATTACATGGTGATCAAACTGAGTTTCTCGTTTCTAACCAACATTTGTATTACCCTCCAACCAATAAAATAACATAATGGACCGAGTTCATTCAAGTTAAATTTGCTTATGAGCTGATATTTTATTTCTCCGCCATTTTGGATATTATTGTAAATAAATAAGAAGTTATCAACATCCATATTACACAAATTACTGTCATCATCAATCTCGTAATACATTCATGGGTCCCATATGAGCCTTTCAACTACAGGCTTCTTAACATTCAAATTCCTTTGATTTATTCAATTTATATACTTCATCTCTATGTTTATAAGTCAGCGATTGGCTCTTAAATATTTCAGTGTCTGTGTTCCCTGTAGAAAGGTAGAAATAGCATATACTTATTGAATATATTAACCACATTTAACAGCCGTAGCAAATAAATACCTGATTGGCCTGTGTCGTGGGTCTCATTGACTAAAGCAAATATTCCGTTCTTTTATTTTGAACGAAAGTTTAATAACTTAGATATGTCATTAAACTTTCATTCAAAAGCAGTAGCTTTAGTTTTTATATACCCATTTGCACCATACAGCTTTTACCAGTATTATTATTTTGTAGGAGTAACTTTTATTCATTATTCATGATACATTTTCTACTCTTGCCTTTGAGCTTGAAAGAGCTGGTTTAAAATCCCAGGTTCTTTTACTAATAAATATATTGCCTCAGTACGTAACTCGTCTATTGGCACTTGCTGCTATAACTCAGATATTTTATTTCATTTGTATTTATTTATCACCTCTGGAGAAAATAGATACAAGTCGAAGTGAGATACAAAAAACTAGTTTTTCAAGTATTAGGTTAACTTGCATCCTGACACCCCCACATGAAAATAATATTCTACTTACTTATATCCTTAGTCTTATGTAAATACTTGTATATTACATCAAATATTCAGATATTTTATATTACATTAAATTAATTTATAAAACATGGAAAACTGGTAAACAAACTATAAATACTGAAATTATTGAAATCGGCCTTTCATTCAAAAAACACTATAAAAGTTATTAGTAATAGAATAATAATTTTTGTTGAAAAAAAAAGTAGTGTCAATGCTTGGAAAGGACAGATGGTCGTATAGTATCCGTTTAATTGACTGCTTGTATTGAAGTAATGAGCTAGCGAATATTTCCAGAGAATGAAATGTTCTGTCGCGATCATCACAAAACCTGCATAGTGATACGCGAGCACAAACATTAGTGCCAGCGGTAGGTAGATAGAAAAGCGCGGAGCTACGGGTCGCTCTCACTGGCACACGAAATTACAACTGTTTCACTATATTGGATCAATTGTAATGACTATGGTAGATCTCACAAAGTACAACTGCTCCGAGTTCGACACACCTTTCGTGGAGAATATGGTATTTAAATGCATACAATGCATTGCAATAGTATATTTTGGGTGTATGGAAGCGACATTGCAATATACGTACAAATTGTTTTTGCACTCTTTCGATCATATCGGAGTATTTAAGATAGTTCGGATTCCAGACTGCAACAGCTTATTCAAGTTGAGATGGCACAAAAGTTATGTAGATGATTCGATACAATCTTATTTGCTTAAAGGGTTTGGTAGTTTGTAAGACAAAGCCCAGCAAAGCATAAGCTCACGAGGTGATCTGCTTAACATGATTATCAAAATATATCAAAATATATATTTTGATCAAACATCACGTCAAGATCACGAATGCACTTAACAGAATCCAAAGCTGGCCAAGCTTTGGATCTTATGACATGAGTGGGAAAATGTATTGTCTTGTTTAAAAAAAAAATGTTAAAGTGCTTTTATCTCCTTCTATAAGTACACGTGTCATCGATTTTGCTCACATGCTTTGTTCAGAAATGTAAGGGATTTTAGTTTGATCTTGTATACCCGATATTCCTAAAATTATTGTTAAATCATCATTATCATCTTTTTTCATATTTGTATGTAATACCTTAGTTTTTTTTAGTTTCATTTTCTACGAATTTTTTTATTTTCTTGAATTCTTCTGAAGCACCAGATTTATTGTTGAGCCAATATAGAGACATTTTTCTGCTGCTTTTTCTAATACCTAAAAAATGATATATTATTCATAATAGCACCAACAATAGAACTTGTCTATTTGGGAGCGCATAAATCGAAGTGAATTAATATAGTTCAAAAGCACTGTTACCAAATTTTTTCAAGGATTGTGAATTAAGTGACAAAAAAGGTAACCAATTATGTACAAATTTATACAATTCGTACATAATGGGTTGCCTTTTTTATCAATTTCACACCTACGATATTATCTAGTATTTTCTGTAAGTCTGAAAAGTTCAGATAACCCATTCACTAATTCTATATGTTGATATCATCTACTGTTGATAGAAATGCCGGTGCCTCGGTAATATTTTTAAATAAATATATATTATAACTATGCAAAGTTGTAAGACTTCATGTTTTATTCCGGTAAATTATACCACATTTTTCTCGAACTTTATTTTACGGCCAATATTTACAATCCGACTCACAGAAAGAAAATTAGTCGTCAAAGAGAGCAGATGTAAAATATTTCTAACCTGTATTGTGCAGATTATGCCCTTGGAGTAATTTAATTTTTAAATCTACATTACCACACCTTTTACTCTTACATCTACCACTGTTATTTACTGTAAAAGAAGAAATATTGTACATCCACTTTTGAATACACATGTGCAGCGATACTTCAGAGTTACCGTACCAACAGACACAATAATACCAGAGGGTTATAGAAGCTAAAAAATGAAATTATAAGCATTATATGTTGTGCCATTAGGATCTGACTTGTCTTTCTTCTTATTTTCACTCGAATGGCAGAATCGAGCGATAACGAAAAACATTTATTATGAAGAGATACCATTAAAAAACAATTACTCGTAGTGTTAGTTATTGTTGAAAAATTTTATTACATATAGCCGTTGCGTGTTGTATAGATCACAACCTTTACAGTGTTGGATAGCCGTGTAGCCTATAAGGACTTAGGCTATAAGAAAGTTAAAAAAGCTTTTATAATAGATTATCTGAAATTCTTAAAACCATGTGATGAGCAACGCTGTCATTGATACGAGAAACTACCCATTGCTATAGAGATTATGGGAAAATACCTCCAATGAGACGCGCATTGGAAAAACCTACCACAAGCGATATAATGTGAGGTTGTTGATTTGATTTTACATATATGTATATATATATATATATATATATATACATATATATATATATATATATATATATATATACATATATATATATATATATATATATATATATATATATATATATATATATATATATATATCGAGTGATCGGTTAAGTGACTGACCGGTGGACTTACGCTTTACTAACAGACCAAGATCCTAATATACGCAGAATTAGATGTCCTAGTTCCTTTGTCGGAGTGCTGTTTTGGACTAGATTATAACCCACTCTTAAGCACGATTAAATTTTATACATCGACGAATCCAAATTTTGCTGAAATAACAGGGTAGAAATGTAAATGTTACAATAAATCATTACCTCACTGGAATATACCTTCTGCAATGGTTTCTAATATAAATTTAGTTTCAATTTGGGTTAAAATTCGTCGGAAGCAACTTACTTAACATAATCAAAGTTTGGTCTTAAGTTATTAAAAATCAACCTTCAGCTAACGCCGTATGACGGTCAATACAGACACATTATTAGACAAGACAAAATTTGAACATTTAATGACCAATTCGCTGTCCTGCATGCGGGTCGTAGCGGGATTTTGTATGGTTTTTCATCCAGGTCAGCATTCAGCAAGATATTGCAAAGTTCCTGGTGGGCCCTGCAAGTTCCGACAACCAAGCGTCCTGAATGCAGGGCTGTGAATGGGTGGCCTATTTCCCTTTATTTTTACTTGTATAAATACAGTAAGTGAAAACCATTTTTTGTATATATTATACAGAAACAAAACATGTATCACTTTTAATCAGTAATATTTGAATACCTATCTGAAATTGGAATGGCAAAATTAAATTAAATTTTAATTACATAATAAACTTGAAAGCAAGACAATAAAAAATTATTAACATAATTATAGTAGAATAAAAATATAACCATTACTACATCTGGTTTTTCATTATAATAATAATAATAAATTTTTATTTCAAATTTTTACACCCATATAATGTGAGTAGATACAATAGCAAACTTACAAACTAATGTTAGTGATAATAATATAATAATAAGTAATGAGTCCCTGATGATGGTGACCGGCTATACGACTGCGTGCAACCGTATCCATCGAGCCAGCACCGGAGAGTCCCACCCGTCTGCCAGCGCGCCCAGGATGTTATTGGGACTACGGTTCATAATGGAAGCGCACCGTTTGCGCATAATGGTCGCAAACCCGTCTGTGTCAGCCAAAGCGAACATCGCGGAGGCACTACTGTAACGCGGCAGTCCCACCAACACCCGGAACGCATTATTATATTGCACACGCAGGTCGCTATATGTCCGCTACGTAAAGTTGACCCACAGGCTGCAGGTGTAAAATGATTGACAATATGCTTTAAAAAGCGCAATTTTGACAGTGCCTGTGCACCGTGAAAACCTGCCGGCCAACATATTACATCGGACAGACAGCGCCCTGCGCTCTCTTTCAAAATCATTATTGTCCTTAAGGTCCTCGGTGACCCAGTGGCCCAAGTATTTAAATTCCTCAATTTTCTTTAAAACTGTATCACAGAGAGTGAAATTAGGGACAAAAGTGTATCGATTGTTGTCCGGCCTGAAAATCATTATTTCATTTTTCTTCGTATTGTATTTCAAACCATGGGTCATAGCGTAGGACTCACAAATGTTTAAGAGCCTTCGTAGGGCACCAATCGATGGGCTCAGCAACACCATATCGTCTGCGTAGCTGATGTTATTTACACATACTCCATCTATGTGACATCCGACACCAGTGCTGCTGAGCTCACCTATCAGTCGGTTGACATACAAGCTGAAGATGGTGGGAGAGGTCAATCCCCCTTGCCTCACACCACAATCCAGCCCGTATTCACACGAGAGATATCCGGCCCATCTCAAAAAATTCTTTTGATTGCTATACCAGTGCATAAATAATTGTACAATTTCCCTAGGTAAACTAGTTTCCTGTTTTAGCTTATCCCACAGAACATCGTACGAAACAAAATTGATGAAGCATGCATACACCGGGGTCTTCCTACTCCTGTAGTACTGTACAGTCTGATTGAGACACAAAATAGCACTCTCGGTGGAAAGACCGGGCCTGAAGCCGAACTGCGCGTCGTTTAGCGAGACGTGTTTATCCAGGTGTTGACCAAGCAGACTATCCAGCACTTTAACGACCACTGTGGCTAGAGAGATCGGTCTGTAGTTATCCACATCCGATGCATCACCAGTTTTATTTTTATGATTGGTACGACTATAGTACGCGTCATATTGTCAGGCAAGTAGGAGTGGCCCAAACATAAATTAAAAAAGGTTGAAAGCATTTTGGGTAGATGTACACCTGCATGCTGCAAGTGCTCGATGTTAAGGTGGTCGTGACCCGGGGATTTGCCCCTCACCATGCTTTTGATTACCGATGATACTTCCTCCGTACTAAAGGAAACACTACGCTTAGTAACCTCCTCAGCATCGAGCACCTGCTTTGATTGGCCCAGCGGAGAGACCACCCTGAAATAATAGGAGAACATGTTCGCGATCTCACCAGGTTCGTGCACACCAGCCACGCTGACAGGGAGGCCCGGCTTATGATTTAGTTTATTGGTGTTTTTCCAGAACTGACCGAATTTTTTGATTGAGTGAAGTTCGGCTAAAGTATTCATTTTTATCTGTTGCTCATTGTCCTGACACCACTTCAACTTAGATTTGAAAACGCGCCTAGTCTCACACATATTATACAGACGACCCGCCCGGGGCTTACCTCCATAAAACCAGGCCTGAAAGCATACGCGCGCCGCCCTGTGAGCGTCACTAACGTGTCTGTTTCACCCATTTGCCTCTACGCTTTTTAATAACATTATAGCTACATATAGCGGCCTCCGACAGTACACAAACAATATCATTATACATATTATGTAACAGAATTTTGTGACTCATATTACAACACATATTATCTAAACAGTTTGTTAGATTTGGAGGAAAATGAATTTCACATAGTCTGGAGTGACAGACACTTTTAAATTGGGCTATTTGCGTCAAGTCACGTTTACCCCAGACTATTCTATTTATACGATTAGTAGGTAAACAAAACTTAAGCTTAACAAGATCAAAATTACATTGTATAGACACAGGGTAATGATCTGACCAATAGTTATTATATAATACAGAGGCCGCGGTCACAGAAAACCTCGCAGCACTTGCCACCAGGCAGTGGTCGAGCCAGCGCCGATAGCCATGCGCGTCACTGACAAACGTATGACTGTTCGTCGGCATAAGCTCCATGTCTATACAAGACCATGATTGTTCCGCACTAAAAGTTAATAGTTCAGTAGCAATTGACTCACCGGGGTGCGCATTGTAGTCCCCTAACATAAACACCGTGTCCACATTGTGACTCTCAATTATGGCGGCCATTTCACTGAGACACTCGGTAAATTCCACTAAATTTTCATTAGATTGAATAGGCATGTACACGGCAAATACCAACATAGAACGCGCACTGAGCTCGATTTTTATCGCGGTGAGACGAACTCTATTGCACATCACTACGGTTACCGTCGGAAATGCCATTTTTCTCCACAGTAGGGCCACACCACCGTTGAGCCTACCACTTAAAACACCTGCCGCCGTATCCACTGCAGAAGTACCCGTGCAGTCGAAGTCACTGTCTATGGAGGCCAGGTATCCGAGGTCGTGCGGCAATAGCCACGTCTCCACAATATCCAGCCGAGCGACATAGTTTGCTAACACATTCCACAGATCAAATCACATTTTTGCAGTTAAAACTTACTATATTGACGTTATTCATAACTTAGAACTGATAATATTCTCGCGGGACACATGGACATTTTCTTTATAACGCCTGGTCATGTTTATAAATCGACGATAGGCCATCCCTTTATGCCAGAAGTCATCACTAAGAAAAGTTGTTAGCAATTCTTTAGGTACGAATATTTTATATGATTCTTAATCCTTCGCTAACTTCGTGTCCACTTTTTCAATTTTAACTTCAATGTTAACCTTTTTCATAATATAGTTACTGAGGTCACACACAGAGAAGCCTTTCGCCACGTTATATACGTATATAGGAACTTTAGTTTCCGCAGCCATAAAATTAATTCCAGGTTCAGGAATTGCGTTTCCACGCTTCCCAACGAAACAGTTTCGTGACCTTTTGTTTTGGACGCGAAACCACTCCTCATTCAGGTTCTGTTTTTTCCACTTCCCTTCTCGAACAATCTCCGCCATAGACTTTTTCTTGGATAATGTTTGGCTTGACGCACTTTTGTCGCCCGTGTGTCCCATAGTTGCATCTAGTATTAGCGGAGAAGCGGCGACCGCGGGGGACAGCGGCGGTGAGTGGGGCGCGGTCACACCGACGACAGGCAAAGCGAGTGACTCACTCAGCAGACTGGGGCATTGCGTCATCCTATCCGCGTTCTGTTGTGTGACGGTATGCGGACTTTGCCTATTTTGTTGCAATGTTTCACTACTACCCTCCACTTTTTGATGCTCAATAATTTCGTGAAAATTGGATTCTAATGTGGATTCAGATCCCGTTTGTTGCTTGTAGCACTCATTTATGTCTTCATTGCACAGCGGCAGTCCCGTCGGACCACTATCGCGCTCAAAACCCTGGACAAATGCATCTCTTCTGGAGTTTACATGACCCCATCCTGGAGAAAGATTCTGCATCTCGTTTTTCAGCTAATCCATCTGCTTAGCAGTAGCATAGTCCTCTTTCATCATCTCTAAATCCTGACGTAGCTTGACAATATCTTTTAAAAGCCTTGTCACGTCGACATGGTCGAATAGAACCGGAGGTAATTTCTCCAGGTCGCGGGCCACGAAGACTGGAATGTCCTCGGGATCGCTACCGTGGATCACACAGATGATATCGTCTATATCTCGTACATTTTTTCCCGCCCTCCTACGCGTTATCCTACGTTTTGTTAACGGCAAGGTTTCAAATAACAACTTTTTCGCCGTTACAATTTCATTTTCCGAAAAAGCACTCGCACAGATTCTACTTATACTTTCATCGTTCATAACAGATGTTTTGTTATGGACAAAGGCTTACACTTCGTTAATCACCACATTACAATTTGCACATTTAACCACTAAGGACATTTTTAATTTCCGATATGCACCGTCACGCGCAATAGTCGACCGTGCGCAAGCGGGGGCACGGGGAGACGACCGTGCGTAAGTGCGGGTGCAGCGAGACTGATGATATTGATTATGTTTATTGAAGTAAAATAAAATGCGATTGGACTTTTCTGAATTTTTCTCCTGCTCTTTGGTCATTTTTCTCCTGTTTTTATTTTTGACGTGAATACGTCTTTAAATTTGCTACCTAATGTAATACAAAAAACCTAATGATGACAAACTCGAGGGATAGAGTTTGCCATTGCGATTTCGAATCTAACCTCTACGTCAAAAATTTAATTATACCACTGGATAACTAAAGCATCAAAGAATTCATTACAATAAGCGAACAGTGACGCATCGCGTGCGGTGGAGGGGGAAGCGCCGCCATTTTGAGGTTATTTTGCTGCATATCGAGATTTGCAATTAGTATAACTTTTGATTCGGAAAAGCTACGATGTTCGTTTAAGTTTTAATCGTCAGCTGTCAGAATGTGTCGATTGTATATAAAACTTCAGTTTAAAGTAGTGACAGTAAACACAATAAGGTATTAGAATAAAAAAATATTATCAAAAATATAACCCGTTACATAGACGTATTCACGTACAACACAATGCCGTGTCCATTACACAGCCACACCCCAATTTTTTTTTCATTTTCTGGTATATATCGATCTACATCTTCATACTCTGACAACAGTAATATCATATTTAGAAGAAAATTAATTGGAAGCTCCTTCGCATTTGGCACATCCTCCAGATTGGGCAAGTTTTGAGAGACAGCGAGGCGATCGTTATAAGATTAAATCTCCAGTTCTCTCAAGATAACCATGCTTTTGACATATTCTTCATGTTATTCCTGAATAAGAATTGGTTTTATCTCTAAAAAATCCTATTTTGACCGAATCCACACTATCGCCACAATTAACATATCGAGAATACGTATACTGTGCAGATTGCAAATATTGAAAATTTGAATTATGCTGACATACATGTAAATTGTACTCTCATTTGAACACTTTAAATAATCCTTCACTTCTTTTTACTTTTATTCTAGATTCAACGAATTTTTTATTGCTCGCCTATCTAAGTGCTGCAAGTACTTAGACCTTTGAGTCTAACCCTAGGTTAACATTTTGGATCCATTCTTATTCCTATATATCGTAACAATCTCTGCAATCACTTCTATTCTTTATTATCACTGACTTAGTTTTTCCTCTTGTGTCCTTACCTATCTATCATTTACTCTTCATATTTATACTTAAAGTATATTTTAATTTAAATATAATAGCCGTTACTGATTTAATGAAATAAAAGTCAAACTGTTTTCAAAAAGCCCTAAGAAGTTTAACAGATACATTTTTATCCATGTTTGTAGTTGACCAAAAATTAATATTATACCTATTAAATTTGTATGTACACGTCATAATTTTTTATTCCATTTTGATTCTTTTTTTTATATTAGTTTTGGTTGTTATTATATGTTTAGTTCAGAAGAAGTTAAACTTCGAAAAACGACAAATTATATAATATGTGTCTACCTTCTCGTTATAAATTAAACGGAAAAATATTATGAGGAAGGAAGAAAACTACGTAAATAAAGAAGATTTCGAAAAAAAACCGTGTTACATAAATGGATGACCATTACAATTGAGACAGCCAGCGGAGGATTATGATATTAAAACAATGCGTTGCAAGCAGCCTTTGAAATAAGTTTTCCTTATGTATTGTACATAATGAAACAACATTTAAATTTTCTTTTAAGATAATAAGCTTCTGCAGTATTATTGAATCATATAAATTGATATTTATACATCTATAGATTTCAATAACCTTGCCAAGAATATTAATAAATTCTATAATACTGTAGTATTTTTAAACATTGTTTGTTTTTTATTGTTTTTGGAACGATACGTGTATAACTAATGATTCATTAAATGTGTAATTAAAAAAAAACATATTTTACAGATTACAACATTACAAGAAAGTAAAAGACCTAACAGTAAAAATTTATCAAGCAAACATATTTCCCAATTATACTCAAATATGTAATCTAAACCTGTATCTATAGTTCAAATAATAAGCTTTACCTGAAAAGTTAGTGGCCGATGTCATCAATCACCCATTTTAATATTATTAGTACTGTACTGCACTGTGTATTTAAAAGGCACGCTATACGTCGCCGTCCACGCATACACCATATAATATTGCGTATATCAATTAAGCCAAAATAAAATCTCGAAAAATATCTAAAGACAAACGTAGTTTCTTATATCGTGAAACATATTTTGTGGTTTCAGTATTCGTTAAGAAGTAAACAACTAGATTGCTTAATTTTAAACATTTTTCCGAAAAATGTTTAAAAAGTTTTATGAAAATATACTGTTTACGAAATCAATGCAGCTCCAACGACCTTAATTCCACATAGATTAATAACAGCATCTTACCACTTTGATGGCTTACTTGATTATATACTCAAAGCATATACTAATGTTTTCATTGAATCTTTAGAACCTATATTAAATATAGCATTGTCAAATGGTGTCTATGTCTCATAATGGAAGATTACTTAGGTAACGTTCGTACCTAAGGGCGCCATTTCTTCTAAAGTAACTAATTTTTGGCCGATTGCAATCATCTCCACACCCGCAAAATATCCAATTACGCATTACATTGCAACATCTTCTTTAGCTATAGAAGTCAGATTCAGACTTGCGGCAATAAAAAAATCGTATGAAATGTTCAACAATTACGCATCTCATGTATTTTATCGAGTATATTTCCTACCAGCTGGATCTCGATTTTAAGGTCGATTTTGCGTGTTTCGACTAGTAGAAAGCTGTTGACGGCAATGATAATGACATTTTATTAGACCAGCTTAGCAAAACTGTTTTTCCTATTAAACTCTTGGGCCATTCAAATCTTACGTCTCTGCGTACCTCACAGACAGAAAATAATACGTACGAGTAGGTTACTTTAAAACTGATCAGTTTTAGCCACGGTTCGAATTTCGCGCCTATTTTATTCACTATCTTGGTATAAATTATTTGTTATATACCTAAAACTAAGTATTGCCATCCATTTGTGGATGACATGAAACTTTTCTCAGCCACTAGAAGTATAGCAGATCACAAGTTGCTGCAGCGTGATGTCGATATTGTTCTCAAGTGAGGCGATGCGAGCCCACTGCGCGTCGATTCAAGCAAATGCTCCGTAATGAGCTATGATCCAGTGCGCGCTTCTGTCAAGTATGAATACACAACAGGCGGCGCGCCTTTATACCGACGTAAAGAAGTATTTGATCTAGGAGTTCGATTCGATTTGCGCCCGACTCTTCGTGGTCATTTCGTGGATGAAGCGAAAAGTAATTCATGAGGCTTAGATTTGTGTCGCGTAATGCTAGGTACTTCCGAAGCATAAAATCAATTAATCTTTATGCTTCGTTAATACGAAGCAAGTTATAGCCAGCTCTATTATTTGGCGCACACATACGCAAATTAATTATGATTGGCTCTTAAATAACTTATACTCATGAATGTGCTGAAACTTTTGAAAATGCTCGGAAATTTGTGGTTTTCGACATTTATTAAAAGGTTCTCAGAAAAACTTTAAACTGCATAGAATTTAAAATTTAAATAACACCATAATGATAACACTTGTGCAAACATCAAATGTAATTAAAATAGGTCAAATAATAGGCGCCCGTGTGGAAATTGATTCAATGATAACTAGTATTTTATACGTTTATGTGTGGAAAATATACAAAAAATACAAACATATAAAACATACAAAAGTTCAATAAAATAATCACCTTTCCTTCCCAATTATAAATAATATTTTAATAATATTAGCAAAAAGTACCAAAGTCAATTGAAGCTAGTAACAATTCTAGATCTGGTATTAGAAATGCTTTATTTTGAATTCAAATTTGGTAAATTGAAATTAGACTAAATTATCCATTTCGATATTATAATACTTAATTATATATCATTATTTAAATATAAATTTTTCACTTACTTTAATTTTTCACTTTCTAAAATTTCAGTTTAAGGGGTAATTTTGTTTAACCATTGGTATTTCCTTTCTTATTAGTTTTTTCTGATAGTATGGCATTACGGAGTGAACGTTTATCGGTTTACAAATTTTACCATTTTTTGCAATTAATATATAAATCACTTTTAAAAATGTTATTTTTGTCGAACAAATTTTTTAAATAATTTCATTTTCTTAAGATGCTAACTTTATTTAACGTTACGAAAAAATCGCTAACATATGCAACTTTACGTTCTCTTTTACCTAAAGACTTTCAAATCGAACTTATTTTGTTTTACATCGAATCGAATTCATAACATTCAAGTAATACGAATTGCGTATTAAATAACTTATAACCCTCTCAAGTTTTTCTGAACCTCTAATACAGTATAAAAGCGGTCTCTGAGTGTATAAATTGTCAGTTTTACTTGAAACGTTCAAACGAACACTCTGAATATCTTTTAGGAAATATGATCAGTTCAGTCTTTTAGGAAATATGATCAGAATAAGAAAATATCTATATGAGAAGTTTTGTCAGGAAATATAATTGTCAATTTCACTGTATTTTCTATTTGTTACTTAGTAATTAGCTTAACCTGTTTTAATCCATTACAACCATTATACAGCCTCGTCCAAGTATCCGAACCTATCGTTTATTTTCAAGTAAGAGAGGAATACGTTAGAACAAATTTGATTTAAAAGGAAAGGTCAGGTCTCTTGCAACGTATTGGTAGTTTCATTGTTATAGGGATTATATCGATTAAAATTACTTTTAATAAAAAATAGTTATTTAGAAAATTCTATGCAAAAAGAAATCGTTCTAAAATACTTCCTTCTCGTCTTCATGTGAAGACTTACAGGTCGTGAAAGAAAGCAGCTGAAGAGCGTTAATCTCGAAAAGTAAAGCACCCCATCGTCATAATCCTCACCATAGAAAAAGCGTTAGTATTGAATCAAGTTCCAAAGAGTAATTTTTATACTACTTATTACGATTTGTTTTTAATATTCCAAAATAATTACAGGTGAAATATTACTTGTTGATATTTTCAATTATGCAAATGGAGTGAGGAATATTAGTAAGATCAAATCTAAAGCAATTATGATCATTTTTATTTATAAGCCAATCTTTGGTTTTAAGATACATTTAGTAATTTTAATGAGGTTTTTGTTACCATTATAGTATAAATAATGATACTAACCGTAAACAGACTTTCGTACTTAATTCGAAAAGCTATTTTGGAAAATTAATAAAAATTGGAAAAAGAACGGAACTCCCACATTTCTATCATAAACTTATTATATTCTTCCATTCTGTTTAGTCATGTCGACAACGATTTGAATATTCATTAAAATACGAATAAAATCCATTACTTGTATGAACCAGATGAACTTATGCCAAATTTGATTAAGATTTTATGGATATTACCTTCGTATGGATCAAATAACCGTATAGTAAATTTATCTTTAGTGTAGACTTGTTATATGCTATGTGTTAAATAGATATTTAGTAAGGATGGGGGAAAGTTAAAGAAATATTTTATAGACAACAATGTTAAGAAGCAGCTTTTCAATTTCAGTAGTTTGTAAAACCTTGACTACCGTTTGCAATAATATATAATTTTAGGTTAACACCTCCCAGCAAACACAATTATTAAGTGGCACGTTTCCGTTGTTGCAATAAACTACCCAAAAACATCATGAAATTTATTGTAATTCAACACATATTTTTGTCCAACAAAATCAAATAAAGTTATGTTACATATATGGACAAAATATTTAAAATTGTATTGCGCAATTTTCTGTCATTAGGAAAAGCACATTGAATAATATATAACAATTTCTTCAAGATGAATGCGCAACTTTGATATAGTCTTTTCCGAGATACTCGCAAAAAGGTTTTTGCTTTGAAGAGTTCATGAGAATATTTTTAAATAAACTAGACCAATGCTGTTTTATATGAAAGTTTCTGCTTGTATTGAAATTAATTTCAATCGAATTACATGCTATATTATAAATTAAGGTTCAAAAGGTTCATTTTATCAAGTGGTATGTTGAAGAATTTTCCATCTGTCATTTTTATTGGAAATACATTACATATCAAAAATCATACATGAGTTTTCTATGCTTGACTTCTCAAACTCTACAGTAATTTGGCAATATATTTTGTGTAACCCATCTTCTCCATATTTATCTAATTACAAAAATATTCCTAAAATACCTCCTTTTATAATCCCGTATTTAATTCTCATCATTTTATCCTTCTTACACGTAGACCCAAAAAATTATATATGTAAGTACTATACATAGAATATAGGGCAACGTATAATGGACAAATCGGAAAATAAATATAATCTTTATTTTGTTTATAAATAAATGCATCAGGTTATGCCCGTTATAAAATCTAAAGGAAATTAATAAGGATAATACAAGTAAATTTTGTTACATAAAGGTATATCTTTTTTTTTATATTCCTAAGCTTGAGAATATAAATTGCTTCATTCACAGGTTAAATAATTGCATTCGTTTCAAAAATAATAGACCTTTGTGACGATGTGTATATAATATTCTGTGTATGTGCGCATGTGTACATACACTCACACACATACACAAACCGTAAGTATACTTGACGAATTTTCGTCACATACATGTAAAGAAAACATGTCAAGTATAATTACTCTTTCCTTAAAGAGTTTTTTATATATTATACCACTTCCTGATTTGTATCTTCCTGTTTACCATGTAAATGGAAACTCGAAGAGAATTAAATCATACAGAATCTGTCTTTTTGATTGTGTACTCTGTCTTTTTGATTGTGTTTAACTATACAGTAAGTATTACTTCTGAAACGAATGCAATTATCTAGCCTGTGAATGAAGCAATTTATATTCTCATGCTTAGGAATACAAAAAAAATTAATAGACTTTTATATAACAAAATTTGCTTGTATTAACCTTATTCATTTTCTTTAGATTTTATAACGGGCATAATCAGATGCATTTACTTTCAAAGAAAATAAAGATTACATTGATTTTCCGTTGTTTCACCTTACCGTACCCTTTTACTTAAAGTCTTTCGAATCGAACGTATTTTGTTTTACATAGAACCGAATTCATAATATTCAAATAATACGAATTGCGTATTAAATAACTTATAACCCTCTAAGCTATTTTGAACCTCTAATGCAGTATAAACTTGTCAACTATACTTACTCTTTATGTGTGTGTGTGTTTGTATACACACACTCGCGCGCACTCATACACACACACACACACACACACGAGCACGCACGTACGCACTCACGTACGTACGTACCAACGGACGAATCATTTATTTTAAAAACATTTTATGTAGTTTATGCCGTATTACTTTCATGACAATATAACAGTCGATTGAGTCGGACGAGTGGAGTTCGATTTTGTAATTCAAAGCTGCGTCAAGTCTCGTCAAAGTAATCTATTGAAGAATAACTAATCCTAAAAAGAATTTATAAAGTGATAAAAGGAAAAGGTTATAAGAAAGTTTAACTTCTCCAATTTTTTCTTAACATTTCTTGGATTCTATGAGAAATAAAATTAATGAGGCTGCCTGGATATCCTAAATTTTTTAAAACTTCCTTCTTTCCCTACTAGAACTCAAAAAATGTGTCATGCGTGCGTGCTGTGTGCGTATACGTGTGCCTATTTACCCAACATGTGTGCACCCGTCTGTATTTCGAAAGTACTGAAATAGCAGCTAAGTTCTTATGAAATTTTGTTGGGAAAGTACAGATGTCTAATTGCTTCTTTAAGTAAATTGTTACTAAAATAAATATTTAGAAGTTTAAATTATAATTCGTCACGAATGCAAAAATTATTCAAATGTAATACTATACACGAAACATGCACGATATATATTTAGGTACTAAAATCATGATACTGCCGTCAAATCGACATGGAATCATATTTTCGCTTCTCACGTAACCATGTTGAAAGTCGTGACTGCAAATAAAATACTTTGAATAAATCAAGGGAGAAAGCAATTTTTTTCGCTTTCAGTTTTATTTACGACAATTACGATTGTCGTGTTTAGAAGCCCTTATAAAGCATTGAATTCGTTTAAGTAATAAATGTGTCTGGCAACGTTAATAATAAACAACTAGCCACTTGACGCATATCTGACGTATTTAGACTTGTAAGATTAGTATTTAATACGTTAGATACGCTAATGATTACGAAATGGAAACAAAATTAAATTCAGTTGTAATATCTACAGCTGTTACAATGAGTTATATAAGTGATTCTAAAATATAATTAGCGATAAAATTCAGTATGTTTACTACCATTAAAGATTACACATATTAATTAAATTAATTTAAATTTTATTTAAAATAAAACTCAATTGCTGTAATTTAACTCATATTCGAAATCGTTTGTGTATAAAGTATATTTCTTAAATGGAGTTTCTAAACTTTTCCTAAAAGAATCTGGGAAAAGTCTGTATAGTGCTGGGCCCAGGTGTAAATAAAAATGACACCACATAGAAATGGAAAGAAATAAAATCCCTTAAAAGTATTATTTAAATCATCAGTCAAACGAATGAAAATCTCTATATTTTTCATGATAGTTCGTAATTGCTATTTCTACGGCAATACGAAACCAAGTGCAAATGTCATTCCGTTGTATCCTCCATGCGCACAGTGAACGTATTAATTCTTGAAAACCACAGGCCTCATAGTTGCAAAAATATCACGTAAAACTCGAAAAGGCATTCACTATGACAATGCGGAATAATTGCAATTGTTAAGGTTTACTTTTTAATAAAATTAAGGTCAAAAGCTGTGCATTAGAAAAATTGTCGATAGTATAATTTTTTTTTAATCGTTTCTGAAGAGATACTGCGTATGGCGTTTGTTTATTATATTAATTTTAATTTCATATAAAAACTCCTAATATATAAAATATATAATTTTTCTTTATCTTGCTTTTTGCCTATCGCTTAATTTTGTATATATTTCATCTAAAAATATAGCTGTGATTTTAATAATATTTTCAATTTCTACTGCAGGCTTATTTTTACTTTTGTTTGGTCATTCATTCAGAATCTTATATTTTAATCAAAAGAAGTAGAAAATAATTTAGATTATTTACGATATTTCTAAATTATTCTACACATTAAACTAATTTTCGAAGTAAAAATAATAGCACAAATTTCTTTTTTAAATTTAATCAGTTAAATTAATTTTTTTACAAACTACATCTATTGTATACAACCATTTATAAACACACATACTGATGATTTTATATCTTTATCATACGTGGGGTTAAGTCTCTCCTTATTTATGACCTTTAACTTTACAAGGGATTCTCAGTGCATGGCGATCACAAAGGCAAAACATCGCTTTATGGAGGTTTACAAGCAGGCACCATAAAGCAAAACTAGAAAACAATGCACAGTGAAGGACTGGGACTTTCTGTTTCTGATAATTACTACAGACTGTAGAGAAGGTTCTTCGTTTCTCACTACCTGAGATACCCCAAAAACAATGAAAATAACGAAACTATTTAAAAAAGAATTTCAAGTTTACCTATTTTTATGTACCACGTTTGTCTGCACGTAAACGTTGTCCTTCATTATTTTAAACTACAGGAGATAAATTTTCAGCCGCTGGCATAACTTTGAGCGCTTTCTGGTTTATATTTGAACCTAAGAAGATATGACCAACAATACAAGTTGTTTTGTTCAAACCTTACGTATAAACTAATTCAGAGTTACAATATTTAATCAATTTTAATTAATCTAATATTTGGATGTTCTAGATGCATAATCCAAAAGAATATGTATTCGAAAGTGACCTGATGGATTGCAAAGCTATAAATTTTTTTAAGCTTATTTGTCTGTAATTAAAAATGGTCGAATATTAAATAATTCATTATAAAGTAATTCTTTAAATACACATCGTAGATATATACATTAAATTCACACTTTGAACAGTTGTGTGAATAGACAATACGAGTGAAAAAATATTGAAATATATTACATAAACTAACATACAGAAAACAAAGAAAAGTAAAAAAATTTAAAAAAAAAGTCAGAAAATATTATAGGAGCGGATTTAAATATAAGATATTCAAACTGTAATTAAAAGTTTTACTTATAAAGGGGTGGAACATTCATGAATATATTAAAAAAGTTTAACATTCTTTTGTATTTATGCAGTTTGAAAATTTTATTCATAAAGAATATTTATGAACGATATGATGTCATCGATATGATATATGATCATATGCATGTAAAATTTGTTAAGCCTTTCAGACTGTAATAGTGAATTAAATTATTTATGGTGATTATAATTTGGACGAGACATATTGGTTTATCTGTAAGTGAAGGAAAACTGAGAGGACGCAGATATAATAAAAGCACATCAAATAGAATTTTCTCTAAAAAAACTTGCTTAAATATTAACGCTTTGTGTGAAAATTGTGGTACATTTTAAATTATTAATGAGCTTTTCTGACGGCTAAGTTTATTCTGTTCATTTCGTTATTACACTAAAATGATTATTAACTGATAATTGCAATCTGGTTGCTTAGAAAATAATCCCTCATAGCCAAACAAAGACAAGTGCATTTTATTGATTTATAGATTGAATATTACGAAATGGATACTTTGATCTTAGAAAAACACTTTGATCTTATAAAACACTTAAAATATAAAGATTTTTCTTCCTATATTACATAAATATATTTTTAATTTATATATTGGGTTGCAGGAATAAGTTAATGTTATCCGTAAAGTACTTTCTGTGTGACATGAATTTTTACATAACTTGAAGACAATTTTGAGGTTCATTCCTTTTTGCAAATTGTAAAAAAAAATTTAAATTTAAAAAAATTTAGTTGATAATAAGTCAATCCCTTGCTCTCAGAAAAATATTGCAAAATAAACTAAAAAAACGAGATTATTCTTCGTCCGAAGTACGACATTTTTAACTAAAATATCATGCTATGTGGCGTAAATTGTTTTGGGTTATATCCCAAAAGTATAAAACGACAATAACCTAAGGTAAGTAGTGATAGAGTAAATAGTAAACATTTGTTATGAGATCTACATACACTTTTGAAGAGACCGCTTTTGTCTTTTCTAGTTAATAAAAATAAGAATATGCAAATTTGTTGTCGAGTTGACAACTTGCTATTTTTAGAAACATTTTCAAATATGCAATCTGATATGAAATTATGACAAATGTAATAAGGAATTTATAAGTATTACATATCTTTAAATGTTCACAGTTTTGCCTGTAGGTACATAAATCTGTACCGAATCCTCTTAATACGAAGAATGCTCACAGTTGAGCGCTTCCTTATACAAAACTCTATGTAAAATAATTACGAATATCATATTCATGTAAGTTTTATATGTATACAATTCGGTTTATCTGATTTTCACGCGAAAAAGTTGTGCTATATTGCAAATATTTGGTTCCTGAGAAAGATAAAGTATCTTTCTAGGATTAATTCAACATAGCATCATAGTCTTGCGGATAACAGTAATACTATTGTAATTGACATATAAATATAAATGCGCTACAAATTGAAGAAATTTCATCAAAAATGTAATAAATTACACGGTCAAGCGGAGAATTAAAAACGACACATTTAAAATGATTTATTATAAAAGGGACAGATATCACCGTGAATTAATTAAAGTAACCAGTTAATTAACTAATCATAATAAAAAACTAATCAGTCGTAATCTTCAAGATTCCTATTACAAATATAGATCAAGTATCTAATGTATACATCAACAAAATTTTAGGAATTTCTACATATGTCTAATAAATAATTTATAAATTTTAACAAATTGGGTGCCACCCAACTGCAGCAGCGATTGGTTCCGCGCTCTTTTTGTAAATGCTTGGCTCTTATTAAGCTACGAGATTCTAAATAAATATGAATGTGATATAAGACACTCCTTCAACACCGCTCACCCCAATGAAGAGACAGCGTGAACATTTTTATACAAACCATACATGTAATTATTTTGATGCAATTTTATTCTATTTATCTTTTAATGCCATGTTCACATCCAGCAACCTGTGTAAGCAAAGAATGCAATGAATTCTGTAATCAATTTTGAAATGACATACATAAATTATTCTAATTCAGTAACTTCGCATGCTAAGAAAACAAGATGTGCTATATTTTCACTACCTGTATGTTATTAGCGCCATAATAACAAAATGCTATAAAAAATAACCACTGCTATTTTCTTAGGTATACTTCTAGATTCGATGTTAGAATGCGTTGATTACATACAAACACTAGCTAGCAGTTTAAGCTCTGCTGCGTTTGCAGTTATATAAATAAAAAAAATTGATAGATTAAAAAAGGATTATATAGTAGCTATAACCTATCCATGTGTGAAATTTGGAGAGAATCCATTAAACAAATTATGAAACAAAGACATCCATAAATCCATCCATAATCACATAACTATTCCTGCACCAAAGTGAAAAAAAATCTTGCATGTTCGATACACATGGACGTGAGTGGAAACATTAAGTGGCCCTGTTAAGAAAAAAGTTATTTATGGTCACTTCGTTTGTAAAGATGTTAACAATATTTCGTATGTGTCCCGTAAATCGTCTATTGTGATTTTCTATGGACAGGTGATACAATTAGCTATTTATTTTATTAATGTGTTCACTCAGCAGGCCGTAGGAAAACAATGTGCACTTAAGCGGTTCTTCTTTGATAAAATTCAAATTTTGAGTTCACACAAAAACATACTGACAATAAATATGTAGATTAATAATAAATTTAATGGTAGAAAATTAAAATAAACAGTAAATAATGAAAACCTAGTTATTTAGTACCGCCCGTCATTGAAGTTTAGTTCAAAATTACACATAATATTTGTATTGGGGCCTCTATGTAGGAAATACTATTTCCACGAATTTTCAGAATGTAGTTGTAAAGGTTTGATACTCTAGAATTCATCATCATATATTCTGGTCAGCTTTTTTTATTAAATTATTAGATTTTGAATTTCTTTATCCACAGTACAGATTACAGTTTTAGGTCATAATTCAGAACATATAATATTCGTCAAAAATATTTTATTAGCCGATTTTGAAAGCAATTTTGTGATTTAATTGATTTTAATATAATAATGTATTTGTCCGGTCATTTTAAATAACAAAAAGCCTTATTGTTATTGATGTAAATCTTAATTAAAACAAGTTTTTTTAATTTATATATTTTTTACGATATATTTTTGGCTGATAGGAATATTGTACTGAAAGTGAAATCTGTTTGAAATTTCTTTTATGATTACAACGTTATATATTTGTAAATTGTCAATGAAGATTCTAAGTTGACAATTGGGTAATGTAAATTTTAAATGGGTTATAAAAATACACTAAGGGAAATAATGTTTACTAACCAAAAATAATATTATTGTTAAATAAAGGAATCATATAAATATTGAAATGTGTTTTAAGCCAGGTTGTTAAATGTTCAAAAAGGCAAAAAATATTTTTTCTGCTAATTACAATGCTACGCTAAACTTGAAGTCACTTTTGAAGAAGTCTTTATGACTAAATTATATGAAATTCAGAAAAAATATATGTGAAATAAGATTATTGTATCGTTAGGAGAATATTGTGCTTTTTTGTGTGCTTAAGTAAACAAATTTTTAAATTAATATGAGAACAATATTCATTACTCCTTCCGAATAGTAATAATATTAATACATATATGTAATTACATGTATTGATTTTATTACTATTCGAAGGAATATTGACAAAAGTTAAATAAACAATTTTCCGAAGCTACATTTTGTGGAACAAATATACGCGCCATGAAATAGCGTACTGATTAAAGCACTAATGCTTTCAACAAAAAGTATGCACTTTATAAGCACAAATCTTAGAAGGCAACAGATGTACACATCAAAAACTACCCGTTCATTAACTGAGTGGTTCGTCCAATTAATATGCATTTATTATTCTATCCGTTTTATTTCTGTAAATAATACTTGTCGGAAATATTCCGGCAGTGTTATTAATATTTGTAATATTGTACCTCGGAATGAAAAGAAAGGAATCAGTATTGTATAATTTTTAACCGTTTCTCTGTCTCTTCTGGTACTCTTTTTTGGGAACGTGTAGAGGTGAATATTAATATCAAATACTAAGTTTGTGATCAGATATTTCTGTGAAAAGTCAAGCTTGTCATTCAATGCACGAGATTTTCCAAAAAGGTTCAAACTTTAAAATATCACTTGTTTTGGCGCTGACTCACTGACTCAATCATATCATTTTGTTTCTTCATACAGGATCTATTTAACAAGCTACATAATTAAGTTTGTCAATCTCGGCAAAATAACTGTCAAATTTCCCGGAATACCTATAGTATAATAATGCCAATGCGACATCGCATTGGCCAAAATATCAAATTAAATCTGCAGGTTTTCGGAATAAATAAAAAAAAGTTTCTGGGCACATGCAAGTCTGAAGTGAAAATTAATTTTGAATATCACATTAGCTATCTAATTTATGTCAAATCCATGTTATTAGTGGAATCACATTGAAATGGAATTCTTAAAGGACAAAATTATTTTTTTGACTGTGTACGTAGTTTTGATGTGTTATGTAATTTTACTGCCTAAAATAAAACACTGTAAATATGATATTATAAATCTGATAAAAAAATGCTCCCGTATATCATTCCGTGCTACAAAAAACATTACATTTTTAAGAGTTATTTACCAAGTTTAATACAAATATCTTATTTACTAATATATTTTATTAATATTAATTATAATAAGTGAAAATAAGTATGTGCATGAATCAAAGTTAGTAATAATTTTGAGTGTTCCAAAATTAGAACATTAATCGCAATATGTTTCATTTTTAAAACCATTTTTATCATGTGAAATGACAAAATTTATCACATAACATGTTTTGACTGACTTTCTCTTATTTCTTCATGATAAAAGTCAGTTTTTCTTAATTTGAGGCATTTATCGAAAAATTATCTATTTCAAAAGTATTGAATGTAAATTTAAACTTTATACCGCGATCTGATTGCAAACACAATCGCCAAATTATATTTCACTCGCCAGTCTGAATATACGAACTTCATAACGCATGCGTCAAGAATGTACTTTATACTATCGTTTATAGGCAAATAAATTACAAGTATTCGTCTTGTTTGCATTTCCTTTCGAGCAAATATTTAAACAAGAACTACATAATTAAATTACGTTCGTAACGATACGTTCGTAACCTCCTCCCTGTATTGAGATTTTACCAAGCGAACTAAATTGGAATGCGCCTATAACAACACTGTTCATCTCACAGTGGTAAATCTTGAGGTATAAATTCTTGAAATTGACGTCTCCTCGGTTAATTCTATTTTTACTTGAGAAGACGGGATTCTAAGCTAAATTTCATAATTTTTTCATTACATTTAGTGTTGCCCACTGAATGTGTAAATATATGAAGCCAGATATTTTATTATTACAAAAATTAAAACTGTGCTATATACAAAATTATTATTATGTAATGTATTAAATAATACTTTTTAAAAAGATTCCGTAATATTAATGTATAACAGAATAACTCTGGTAAACATTTTTTTTTTAAATATGATTAAAAGAAAAAAATTCTAAAGAATAAAGAATTTTTGCTGTAATAAATCTCGTACATCATAATAAATTACAGTTCAATGAAAATATATACTTATTTTATATCAGTACTAATTTGATTACGCAAATTACATCCAAATTACTATTTACGCATATCGTGAAAAGACGTACATTTTGTTTAATTGGCTTGAATTCGATTCTATTTCTTAACAAATTTTATGATCAGCCGCGATCGGCTTTTCTTCAAGAGAAATATTGTTTTACCGACGTCCAATAACACAATACAATATAAATTTGGTATAGAAACAGCATTAGGGCGTTGGAATTTTCAATAAAATTAATTTGCAGTAATAATTTAAATAAACCAGTTGTATCCAAATTGCAATTCATGAAGATAATAAAGATGTGTATATATCTTTCTTTTAAATAACTTCAATTTCTGTTCTATTTCTTAATTAATTTTGTAATCAATCTAGATCGCCTTTTTCAGATCGACTGTTGTTTCATGCAATTTTGAGTAAAGATGCGTATAATACTCTATTCGTAAGCTATTATTGTTGTACAGTGAGATAATATTTTACTGACGTCGAATAAAACTGTACAATTTAAATTTGGTGTAGTAACGGCATTTGGGCTTTGAATTTTCTATTCGAATAAAATTAATTTTTAACGAAATAATTATTTAGTCCTCCGGTTAAGACCTTGTATATGTTTCTGCGTAGCCTGTTCAGTAATTATGTTTTTTTTTCAGTGAGTATTGGTGTCAGGTTTGATGCTTTCATTGTAAATAACATTTAATTTTGACGCTAGGCATAAATATATTTATAAAAATTTGTTAGTAAATATTCAATTTGACGCTAGAAGAGTGAACACAAAATATATCGGTACCGCGCTTTACTGAAATCGACTTTAAAAATACGCAATATTTCTATTGTGGTATTTATGGAAGGAATATTATTTTGGTAACTTTTCACAAATTAAGCCTAAAATGATTCATTGTAAATTCATCGCAACTTATGTAATACAATTTTTTCTCATTATTTATAATGAGTAAAAGAGTTTCAAATTAAAATTTAAAACTCTTGTTATGCGTTAAATGTGTTTTTATAATTTAATCAATTTTAAAATTATCCTATGCTTGAGTCGAAAAAACCTAAGACTTTTGATATTTGTTTTAAATAAAAATGAAAAAGGTTTGTGGGTCGGTATCTTCGTCAGCATTGAAGATTTTGTTATTACAAATCTCTATTAAGATATTTCTTCAAAATATATTATTTTCTTGCCAGGATATTGTATTAAAAATTTGTAACGAAAAATAATTACACTTTGTTAATATACTATAACTTTTTCTCAAAAGTAAACTAAAATATTTTAAATAGTATTAATTTGCCAAAGAAAATAATGTTACATTCAAAGCTTTTAAATTAATCTCAAATATTTTAATAATAAAATACTATTTATCGATGCATCATTCCATATTCTTCGATGTATGATTAGACATGGTGCTAACTAAATGAGTAATTAAGAGGAAAAAAATATTTTTTCTTCGCTTACTAACATTGATAAAACGTTGGAGTCACTTTTGTTAAAATACTTATGTCATTTATATAGAAATTATTATGGGTAATTTATATGAAACTGGGAAAGAAATATATCTTAGATATGATTAAAGGTATCAATTGCACATCGTTGTTAATTTTTAAGTCAGAAATATATTTTAATGGATGTGAGAGAATTTTTTCTGCTATTTCGAATAGAAATACTAGCCATTTAGTTATTCATATGTTACACAAATACGTATTTATATATTATATGGCATGATCTTAAGTAAATGTTTTTCGAATCTGTAGTTGTTAAAGAAATGTTTGCGCAATGAAAAGGCGATTTCATTACCGAAATAAGACTATCAACGGAAAGTACGTTTATACAAGTGCAAACCTTAAACGGTGACTGACTGATATTAAGAAGTAAAGGTTCAGGAACTGAGTAGATAGTAGAAGTCCAATTAATAAACATATATATTTATAATTCCGATAACTGTGTTGCTTTAGAAATAATCTATGCTTATATGCTCTGACAGTTCTCCTTTTTTTTAGTTTTGTGTCATAGTATATACAGTGTTTTGATATTGACTCACTGCCACATTTATAAAAACTTACCGTCAGTTTTACCTACAATCTTAAAATTTAGTAGAAAGCCTGAACCAAAATTTTACTTAAAATTAAGAACTTCATTTCGTGTTTCCTCGCGAGATTTCTTTTTTTTTCTTTCTATCGCGAATAAGCGGGCAATAACGGCGAAAATTCATCGAGGCCATTGCCGCGACGGCTTGAAGGTGTGGAAATTCATGAGAATTTCTCGCATTCGTTTGTACGCAAGGAATTAATCTGAATAATATAGTAATCCATGTCAACGACGGCAGTGAGCAGTTGATAATTTAAATATTGTGTTAACTTTCATATCTCTGTTAACGTTTTCACTGAAGTACATTGAATGGTATTATTATTTATACACAAAGTGATTATTGTAAAAGCTTAAAATAATTGTATTTGTTTTGCACGATAATATTATACATTACATATAAATGGTATTATGAAATAAAATCAAGTTACCGCATTTGTAATTTCTGATTGCTTTCCATAGTCAATATTAAAATGTATGTCCTGCGAGGAAGTTACTTAAAGTGCTATATCTTTTTCAAATAGACGTGAGTATACGTAATTACTAACACACTTGCGCAAAATGGAGTGTGAAATAGTTACTAGACAAAAACGATAGGGACAAGTCGGCACAGGTGAATTACATTACTAGTTTCATTTACCGTCAATATTTTATTTTAATTTTCCGACCAAAAATCACAGCGTGGTGAGAAGTTGATAGTAAGTAGGTCGGTAACGTGACTGAATTATGATATTATTTCCAATTTAAGACATTTATGTGATGATATATTGAGCGTATAACTTCATAATGGAGGTGACTAAATAATAATAGCAGAAGTCATCGATCCAGTTTCCAAAATTACTTAGTTTATTTTAGTTTTATTAAGTTTTAACCGTTGTCAGAACAGTTTCTATTTGTTTTTTCAATTCACCTGTTGTTTTACGAGCATTTTTATTTAATCACTCAAATACTGCGAATTCCTACATGTGTTTGTGAGTGTGTGCTTATGTGCGTTCATACGTGTTTGTTTGTATGTGTACATATATGTATACAATATGATAATTCCATATAACATATAGTGTATTAAAGAAAATATTATGTAAATATGTAAATAGCGGAAAGTCCATAGATCTGTGTATGCAAAACATTTAATGAGCCAGATTAATTTATTTGTTAATTTCTGTGGTACCGTGTCCCAGAATGGAAAACGGCACCCACAGAAAATTACTCATTTTTTCGTTTTATTGTCTGCCTTTCATAACTCTTTTTCGCAGAAACCGTTTAATGTAGAAATAACCGTTTTAAAGTGTATTAATACTGAAATAAAACAATTCTCAGAAGAATCTAAATTTGTTTCACCATTAGAAAAGACAAATCTGCGTAGTATAAATACTATTTAAAGGATATATATCTGAGAATATGACACAAAACACATTTGTTCCCTTATATGTTTTTTTACTTAATTTATACTCAAGCAGGAAAGCACATTCTTATTTGAAAATAAATGTTTTCCTTTTCACATTAAATGTAGTAAATTAATTTAAAATCATTTACATATTTTTAGTTGTAGTAACTCTAGTAGTTAGTTTATAAATATCAATAAATTCTTACAAAAGACTATCAATTTAATTGACTAAATATTGCGATGGGCAGAAGAGTGTATAATAAAATAAATAATTTACATTAGGAAATTTTTTGCAGGTATGGGAACAATACGATATAGCAGATATGTAGACAAATATGAAAGTGCTTAACAAAATATACATTGTTACTAATAAATTGCTCCATCTAACATCCAAATAAATCCGTCTTTATTATTCTCAAAAGTGGAAATAATTCTGGACAATGACGGAATTTTCAAAAATTTTTTTTATTCATCATTTCTTCAAAGGAATTGCTTTTATGTTATGATTTAATCAAAATATATATGCTATAATAATTTTTGTAAATTTTTTTTTCATAATTTTTAATATGTTAGGTAACAAAAATGTTACAAAACAAGAAATCTAACAAGTAGATGATTATTAGTAAAAAAAGTAACAAACCACGAACAATAACAGAAGAAATTAATATATTGTTTGATATTCCTTTGTTTTAAGACAACCTCAATTCTTAATATCATCGATGGAAGAATCATCCGGAACTGAATGATGGCTTCAATCAGCTTACCCTTATTGCTTGAATTTTTCGTGATATCTTAACTTTAAGCCCTGAATAGAGATCTGAACAAAAATCTCTTGGATTTAAATCTTGACTACTACATAGTTACTACTGCGTTAGTGATTTGGTGGTAATTAAACCACTTCATTTAACTTCTAGTGCTTTAATATGGCGCTCCATCGCGCTAAAAATCGTCTTTCTATCAGTTACAATTGTACAAATTGATTATAGTGAACCATTTTGACCTTCAAAACACCTTCTTGATATTTTTGGCATAGATTTGCCCTAAACAACGGCCCGACTTCCAAATCTTGACTGGCCATGTTATTACCGTGGTACACTCGGGCAAAAGATTTTTCTCTGGTCGTCACTGGACAAATTTCACGACGTCACTGCCGAAGATGTTGATTTTGGTTTTATGACTCAAAATAACTTTACACTGACAGTTTTATATGCGAGCTGAATATTTTCTGTTCAAATAAGGTTTTTTTCTTAAAAGTTCTTATTTTCAAATCATTTTCACAGAGTTTATTTCGTTTATGGCACAAACATAGACGCCAATGACATGACCTTGTTGATGTTCAGACTGTCAACGGCCCCTTAGTCAGATGAAAAATTATGTATACAATTTACACTATTATCTCTGAATTTTTTTAGTGTTTCATCTACAAGCTAAATTGTTTATGCCTAACTGTCTTGTCTCCTCGCCTAAACTCTGTGAAATGTCTTCGTAACTATACATTTACTCGCAAAAGCATTTGCATTTTCTCCCTTTCCAGACAACTAATTGATTTCTTTGAGTGCATAAGTATCGTTATTTACTCTTGACAATTCTGTAAATTACTCACTCAAATGTTCACTACTCGAAAACTACGATGACTAAATTATGGAAAAATAGTTTCCTGATCACTTGTTCAAACATATACATTATGTTATATGGGCAAATATTTTGTGCAATGTTAGAAAAGTTCATAACGATTCCTTTTCGCAACATAAACTTTTTTGAAGTTTCTTTTGTATGTATTCTTTCTTCCCTTTTAGTATTTATTGAAGTGAAAAAGTTAGGTTTTTTTTAACGAAGATAATATAATTTATTAAATTACTTTTACAAATGATATCAGTCTGTCCCATATCGTAAAAGCGATAGTTTGTCACGACAAATGTATTTGATTACGCAAATGTATTGTTATACGCTCAGAAGAAGATGGTGTTAATTCTAACTACTGACAATTTTCGAAATCAAAATGACCCAGATTATGGTACACATATGATGACTTTTTTATAAACTTGTCCTAATTTAAAAAGGTATACAAGTTGCTTATAAGTTATCAAGTATACTTTAGTTTTATTTTTTTATGAATTTGTCAATTAATATCTATTGAAATCCTAAATTTGTTCTATTTTTATGACCTTAGAATATTTTTTTAGTAACATAAACAAATATTCTAAGGTCATAAAAATAGAACAATTTTTTTTACAATTAAATTAATTATTTTTAATTCAGTATCATATTGTTAAAAGTAAAATATATGGTTAATTAAATCTTAAAAATCATATTCGGCAATATAATAGCACGTTTAAATATAAAGACATACCTAGCTCCACATATTTGTTTATTAAGGGATGTATATATGGCCAACTGGTAACTTTTTTCATGTAACCATTTGTTTATAACGTAAGTATCTTCATCATCTCTATCATTGTATAAACTATATCTGCTTCAACAATCTACTCACGGAACAATTTATAATAAACCTTTAGACGGTTAATCTAAAAATTAAAATTAAATGTGAACTTTAAATACGGTACATAAAATGAGAAAAAATTCTAATAATAAATTGGAAAACTAAATTAGTACTAATAAACTACTAAATGCACGACCTTCATAATACGTTGGTATTTAATATAAATAATAAATTAAAATAATTGACACAAATCGTGCACACACATAAATAACAATATCCTTTTTTTGCTATTTGTCGCCGAACAAGCATTTAAGTAAGGAGTCTATATTTTGTAGAGATTCTACCAAGTGATCGAAATTAGAACGCCCTCGTTACCAACTTGCCTTCTCTTCGTTGTCGTAAATCGCGGAAACATTATGTCATAAATCTTTCAAATGGACAGCTCTTAAATAAAGTGATTTCGAACGTATTCGAGTTGGTTAATATTGCCCGTTGAATATGCAGATCGGTGTAAGTGTGTGAAAAAGAGCACACGGGTGCATACGAGTTTTTAAAACGTTATATAGTGCAGTAAAAAAATTTACCTTTAAAAATATACTCTATATGTAAGAGAGATATTCATGCGAGTTTGAATGTTTTTTCCCAGTGGAAAGTAACAAAATTATAACAAAGTACTTTTCTTAAGTTATTTTCTTTTGTAGGCCACAACAGAAGATGCCAGTAAAATTGTGTTTTATTTTTAATTTCTGTAGACAAATTGTACCCAAACACGAGGAATGGTTACCAAAAATCGTTAAATTTTATAAAAAGTTAACGTTTATTTCCATTTTCACATAGACTTAGGGCATTGTTCGATCGTATTTGTATTGTATCAGGTGGCTGGGTTTTATTGTATTTATATTAAAGTACTGTAAGTTTAGCACATTTAAAAAATTTCATTTTACATATCAAAAGGAAGAAAGAAACCGGTGATCATATAAAATATAAAGTTCGGCACGAAAAAAGAAAATAATTTTATTAAAATGTGATACAAGCTTATTTTCTCCAAACATTTCTGTATAAAATATAAAATAAAAGCATCGAAATAATTATAATATTACCATGAAATATTATTTTCAGTACGAATATTATTTATTAATTCATAAGTATTTTATAACACACTATCTTTTAAAATAAAATGATTAATTAAATGATAAAATTATTACAAAGTTATTGATATCAATTATTCCAAATTAATTAATTATAAATTGATTAATTCTAACAGCTTTCAATTCGTCATAACTGTATTTTGGGTTATTGTCGTCAAATAGTGATTGTATTTTGAATATATTTGTCAAATACTGGCTGCTAAGCACAACTTTGCAAAACATTATTTTTTTAAATACAGTCATTTTCTTTGAATTTACTTAATCTTCACAATAACTTCTGTGATGTCTGATATATCCTCTAGTTAAGTCTTAACAGTATCGTTAGTGTATTAAGAAAAGAAAGAATGGAAACGAATTATAAATAATCGATTTCTCTTTAATTGAAGTATCAAATATAATCTTCCGTTGAATTTAAATATCAAATATGTACTCTCTGTACATATGTTACATTACTCTCATATTTTTATATTGATACATCTCACATTATTTTTCATTCGTTCGTAAGTATTATTTTTGTTTTATCTTTGTGATATTCTAGTTCGGAAGTTTCTACTTTTCTTCTAGATCGTCATAATTTTTACTACGTGGACCCTTTTACAACTTTGTCAAATGTAAACTGTTTAATACCGTTAAATATTTTTGAAGACTTTCGAAAAGTGAATTTATCTGCTTCCATAAAAGTAAACTACATAAATTAAATGGTCGTTTGACTTATCGCACTTACACTTTTTATGTCTTGCTCCCAAGTTTTAAAAGAAAATTTAGAGTGTGTTATTGTCCTCAAGAGTCTTGAAATATGTAGCTCACAAACTCAATTATTTTCGGTTGAAAATATTCTGTGAATTTTTAGAGTAATTTGCATATGATAGCCGAAGTTTTGGCAGAAAAACCTAGCTGCTTCAAAAAATTACCAGCCTCAGACATCTAAAATATCGTTCAAAATTAACAGAAAAATTCTACTTAATAATGTAATAACTGGAAAATTTAAAAAGTAATTACGTAGGTAATTATAATTTGGTGTTCAAGGGCTATATATAATTGCTTTATTGTAGAACGTAAATACGCTAATTTAACACATGGCAATGTATTTATTTTCATTAATACTTTACTAGGACAGTTTAGAGCTCTGCATTTAAAATAAACGTGATAGTTTTAGGATCTTATTAGAAATGCAGATTATTCAGTAAAATTATCATATATCTTGTTTCATAATGTAGATTTATAATACAAGATTTTTAAAAAAAGAAGAAATCTGATAGAGCGTAGCGTATCGCCAACTATAATAAAATTCAGTCTAACTTAAGAATGTCCATGTGTTAGTTCTATGTTAAAGATAAAGTTATATGCATATGAAAATATAGTTATTGTATGTCCATTTAGTTATTGAAATTAAAGTTTTGGGAGTTGTCTTCTGTAAGAAAAAAAGGAAATCATTTCATGCAAATAGTCACGATGTACAGATAGTTTAAATACCTGTTCAATTACCTGTTCAGTATTATTTTGTCATTTATTGGTCATGATCCATTTAGTGCTTAGTTAGACCTAAATAATGTTCACATTGTATTAGCAGAATAATAAGATGGCATTAAAATGTAATATTATGAATGTAACTCTCCGGAAAAATGTATTTTTAAACCATGGTTTACCGGAATCGTGATATGTGTTCCAGACGATTTACTACGACTACTCAGCGTACTTACCACATTTGCCTCATGATGTAATAGGAAAAAAAATTATCTTGGAATCGGAAAATTATCAGTTATAAGTTATTTGCGACTTCCGTCTATTTCAGTGCAAGAGCCTTCTAAAATAAAAGCACCTGCAGCACAGAGTTTTAATCCTTCTGTTTTTAGGTTTTTTTACATTGCATTGAATAGTATTTTAAACTTTCCATTTAGGAAACAAAATATGCTCCGATGTATTATTTTTCCAATAACAATGATGGTTATGAGAGAAAGCAAACCAATGTATATGAGGTTAAGTTATGACCTCAAATTCATTGATGTGCTTTCGCATTAAAAATCGACACTCGTCTTATTTCTCAGGAAGGAATAAAAAACAGCTGTTATTCTTCTTAAAAAATACCTTTAAGTTTGACTTTTTGCGTTTAGTATCCTGCTATCTATTATATATTTTCTTTGTAAAAATTTTTTATGACATCTGAAGATATACAACAAGATTACATGTTAATGATATTTCCAAGCCAATATTTTGTTAACTGAGCTCATTCGTCTATCATAATATATGAGCTCCATCATACCATCATATGCGGATTCTCTCAAAACAACTTTTTAACTGTAACTTTTCTTACCTTGGAAACATTGTTTCATTTGTTTGCACGTAACCACCTTTCAACTTGCTCAAATGTTTCACCGATGCCTTTATCGCACATATTGGACGCTTAATAGATATTGATGTGGATCTACTTGTATACTGCGCAGTCAAAGGAAGATTTCTTAAACATGCACATGTGATATATTAAATGTTATTATTTCCTTAAAATTTTTGGACAAATTCTATTTTATTTTACTTTTTTTCGTGTTTTTTCAACAAAGTATAATAAAGTTTTGACACCTCTCTCTTCCGCCATGTTTATTTAACTAATCTTTGAACATTCCCAATAAAAATATCGTTTATCTCGTTATAATATCTCGTTATTACGAGGAAAAGTTTCCTAACGTCACAAAACTCGTTTTTAAAACAAAGGTGCACGGAAAATAATTTAATTTATATTTTAATAATTTAATTTTTTTTACTTTTTAGCGATTCACAAAAATATACTATATATAATTTTATTGAATTAAGCAATATGGGTACCTTATATTTTTCAGATTAACATAGGCTGAATGGTTTAACATTTGTTACATAAATATTACGATATATTTAATAATATAAGCATGTTCGGATAGAAAGATCTCTGCATTTTCGAACGGTGATGAAATTATTATACATACACTATCACTATGAATAGAAGAATTTTAAATCCTAATATGGTTAATAGAGTCCACGACATATGTCTATTTTTATGGATAAGCCACAGTCACCATTATAATTTTAATAACTTTTATGAATTTTTATAACTTTGATATAACGAAATAAATAATAGCAAATGAAAGTGAAATTTAGGTTGGCTTATGAATCTTATGAAAAAAATTAAATAGTCATTTTAACCTCCATTTATTCAGGAAAGGATTTTCTTTTACACTTTAAAATTTGGTTCAACAGTTTAAAAAAAATGAAAAGGTGTTTGAAAGTAAACAAATGAGAAACGAGAAATTAAACAAACAAGATATAAATATTCACACGAGGACAGGGCGAACAGAGAGAAGAAATGTCCAGCATATGGTTGTGCTGCTGTGAATCGTGTGGCGGCACAGCTATCCTCAGCGGTGCAAATGCTGTGTTTTGTCCTTAGGTCCAATCAGTATTAATATTTTTGATGAATTATATTATTTAACAACAATTATTTGGTCGTATGTGTTAACGTAGATCCTTTAATTTATTTGGGTTTGGGTTAAGGGTTTGGCTTTAATTCTTTTTGTTTATAAATTTATGAATATTTTCATTTATATGGTCTAGTTAAATCCGCAATGTTTCAATGCGTAATGTTTTATTACTCTTGTGCTTATTACATATGTCATACAACTTTCTACATATTAATTTATTAATTTTCTTTTCTCTAAACCTAAGGGGCAGACTGTGAGATTATTTTTATATCTGAAAAGTTGAATAAGACCTATCGACTTTTACATACATGGTGCCTTCCGTGCGGGTCTACAATGTTTTGCTCTGAGAAACAGCCCGGTGTATTCAAGCAATTTCGAGAAGCAGGACGCGAACATTTTGTTTGGCCGCAGTGCATACGACGATACATGTAGAGTTACGACGATACAGATACAGAGCATTCTTCAGAATAATAGAGTAGGATCAGGCGAATCTTTAGAAGATGAACTGATAATACAGCGGTGATCTTAATTTGATTCAGAGTGGAATTATTTTTGAGACATTTAGGGAGGACACAGAATTCGTTCTAGAATAAAAAGGAAATGCTAAAGAACTCATTGACTAAGGAATCTTCTTAACGATATTGGGTGGAAACATATTTTAGCAGGTATGGATATAATTTGGAACAAGATAAGATAAAGAAGTCTTTTGTAATTTCGAAACTACATTTTTATTTTAAGCAAGAAATTTTTATTAATTAGTTAACCGTTATCACCAAACACATTACAACTTCTATATTTAGCAATAAAAAACAATAACACGTTAGGTACGTTTATTCGATATAGGATATAATGAAATAGTTTTTAGGAGTGACTAAGCACACATGTTATTTTCCAATATTATACTATTTATCTTCTCTATTGTCATTATTTTAACGTATTTGTATGTTTAAAAGTTCATAGCGTGAGGGGAATTCGGCAATATCTATCAATGTGGGTGACTTAACATAGATCACCCACATGATATGTATTACAGACTTTATTACGACTCATACATTTGAGTTATAACTAATAAGACATATTGGTCTTCCTTAATCGACTGACTTTATTTCTTACATGTTACATTGAGTGAAACATGGGTGGTGCTGCATACACTTTATGGCGTTTTCTGGCGTACCGATTCACATACGGGCGACCGTCACACATAGTGGCGCACGAGACTATTACCGGGCTGACATAGAGTAGAAGCGAATTAGCATAGGTGTACATTGTCAATACAAAAGTAATTTTCTTAATTTTTGACAACATTTTCTTGTATTTACGTAATTTAGAAATCACGGTGTGGTGTCAATGTGAAATATATAGCTATGTGAATTATTTACTTTATAAATGACCCAGAAGACCGTTAATAGTCCACATATTATGCTGTTATAAGAATAATAATAATTTTATATTTTCACGAAAATGGGAAATTATTGTTTATAAGAGTTTTTAACTGAAATTTTACCAAACCATTTGAACCAGCAAAAAGAATCAAAGTGCAGATTACGCACAGTTATATCCTCTATACCTAGATATAACCTACTAATCTATGAAACTCAAAAGACCAAGAACATTATCGAAAATACCACGTAAAACTCAGAAAGAACGAAAAAGTTATTATTTTCTGTGTTAGATTCTTATCGTTTCTTTTATTTCTTATCAACAGTTTTTGAAATAATAAGAATATGATAAAGAAAACTTAACCTAACTTAGATAACTTTTCCCAATTATCTGACGCCAAAAGGCCTGCTTTTTATGGCTAACTTAAAATTATTTTAGATATTTGCAGCGCTAGACCCACTTTCACAGTTCTTCTATATGCATTAAAGTCAGTTTCTAAAATAACTCATTCCGTGTTAAATTTTAACCTTAACAAATGATGCAAATAAAGAACCGGGTTGCTAATTATGGTAGTTGCTATTTAGATGCATTTTCTTAACAATATTTGATTGACCCAAATCACATACAATTTTAATAGTATTTTTACAACGTCTCCTGAATACTATCCTGATCGTTATATGTAAAATGGTATCTGACTTGTACTTGATTTATGGATCAAATTACATTTAGAGGTACTGCTTTCAACGCCTTTCGGTAACAAGGTGCTTTTTATATTTCATTTTGTTTTTGCCATTGTAACTTGGTTCGAATATGTACATAACTGTATTGTATATTACATTCGACTTATTACTTCATTCAGCCTGACATTATATGTATGGGTAATTCGTAATACAAACGAGTAAAATTGCGTTTTTTTCATTAGAAAATTAGATAATTTGGGGTATGTTGCCTTGTCTCACACATATATTTGTGCACATTCTTATGTATTTGCACATATATAGGACAAGGAGAGAGAGGGGATCGTCATAACTTGGCATCGAATCTGTATAATTTAAATGAAAAGCCCGTCAACTGCTTGTGCTGTGTACGTATCCGAGGGATTCATTGATAGAGAAAGAAGGAGAGAGTTGTAATACTTTATTTGTTATTACTTTTCTACGGAATATAATTACCTCACACTTACCAACCTAGTAACTATGTTTTTTATTTCTTATTATATTACTGAATATATTAATTGCTTCATGCATTTGTACATACTTGTACATATATTCTTACCTATATAACATTATCAGCGTTGCAATATACCATTGTACACACCTGTACGTACATAGCTATCTTGTTGCTGGAATTTGTTGCATTCGTGCCTGCATCAATGTAAGCAAAATTATTTTTATCTCTTTGAGTTTACATCTCATCAATGAAAAGTTCCTGTCGCCATCTTTTGGAACAATCATCAGAACCTAGCTGCACTAGTAACCAAAGAGTTCATATCACAATTCTAACTAATCCAAAGTAAATGAATCTATCTTCACCATTAAGGAGTTACTGACATCACCTGCCGGCTCAAACGAGCACAAATATAATGAATATAATACTGGCCATAGCGGAGTTCCCATCCTTACCTTTACCTCTATCACTAGATCTTGCTACCATTCACAACCAAAAACTTCTCAAGATTAATCAAACGAACCCAAATCCTATGAAAATACTTTTTTCACTAAGGAGTACTTTCATCATATTTCGGTACCATCATACAACTCTGGCCACTACTTATCAAGCATTTATCATGAAAATTAAAACGAACTCAAATATAATTAATAAACTTTTCACCATGGAGGTATTTATTTCATAAAAATCGCAATCAAACACTTGTCGTTATTTATTACCAATAGACTCGTCGAAACAAGTCAAATGGACCAAACTTAATGAATATACTGTTCTCCACTGTGCATATGCTGTCATTACTTTCCGGCTTCATCATAAAACCTTGAATACCATTCGTGACCAAAAGGTTATTATGATAAGTCAAAAGAGCCTAAACTCGATGAAGCTGCTTCTCACCATTGAGAACATAAAGAAATGAGAACCCCTTAAAATAACTATTCAGCAGTATGGAAATGCATGTAAACATATGTCGCCATGTCATTGATTTAGTTTCCAGCACTGATCAAAAGAAAAAGTATACTATCGTTACCCCATTACTGTTAAAGCAATCATATAATGGAAATAACTAACTTTAAATATAAGAAGTGCCTCTTTTAGAAATTATCTTAAACCAATTAAGTACTCGGGTATTGTTTCAATGTATTAAAATCGGTTTCAGAAAAATTTGAAATAGATCACAATTTTAAACTTAATTTATTTCAGAGTTTTTTCACGATATTTAAGTCCATGTTGGAGCAATAGTTTTACTGATACCTGATATAAAAGAAAACGTACGGGTTAAATAAATATTTCAATTACTCGCCAATATCCTAATAACGTGTTCATAAACCAAGACATTAACTGCGAAGCTTTCGTGTTCTTAGGGAAAGTGTGTAATGTTAAAGAATAATATTTTATATATAGCAAAAGTATATACGAATACTTCTTTGTAATTATCTTAATCATCTCAGTACTAGTTTAGTAGGCAGATTTATTAAATATTTTCTATATAAAATGTGTATTACATATAAATTTATACACAAATTACACATAAATTTACACAAATGAGAAAAAATCTTATTAAGAAATAGAACAAAGTTTATTTGAGATTCAAGTGATCAACTGTTTAACTTTCAATATTATAACTACTCTAATCCGACAGCAATGTGCAGAGAGTAAAATTGAATTTAATACAGCCTTCTCACTTCAAGTAACCAGATCATATTTCCGCGTCTAAACACATGCGCCTCATAATTTATGATATAAATAAGTGCCTTGTGCCGTTTATACGTACGTAAATAATTTATACCTATGTACCTTGTTTGCCATTTGTCGTCAAACAAACACTTATGCAAGAAGTTTATATTTTAACGGCGCTCGTAACGGAGCCGTCACCTGCTAGCTGTATGGAGATTTTACTAAGTGAACATAATTAGAACGCTCCCGTTCCTGTCGATGTGCTAAATCGTGGTAATATCACAAGTCACAAATCTTTGTTACTGACAGCTTCCGATACGCGGTGTTTGGTTTTGTAGAAGGAAGATTTATATGAATTTAATTATTAACTGTCGAAAAAATATTGTAAAGAAATGAAACAACGTATTATTTGATAATTATATCATTACTTCCATTATGCTCACAACTGCGTCAAATAACGTTTTTATCTTAAATTACTTCAACTAAATATGTTATAATTTCTTACTTATCTATATTGTTATTTACTATCTGAACCGCTATTTTACAATTTGTGGGAAAAAATATTTGGACAAGTCTTTTATTTTACCATTGTTAATGTTATAAAATATGGAAAAAATGTAAATAGCTTTATTGTAATTTTTCGTAATACCTTAAGATCTTTTAGCAGCATAAATAAAAACAAGTACAATCAACAAATCAAACTTCATTTCACCACATTTTTTGGTTGCAAAATACCTATTTTCACATTTGATCCTTATTTGTGTTGTTTTAGTATTACTTTTATGCACTTCAATGGGCTGTACCAATTAAAATAGAAGCTTACAAGTATATCACTATGTATATAAATTAGCAATAAGTTCAGGTTATATGTAACTTCAAAAAAATACATCAAACTAAACAACGTGATGTTTTAAAAAAAACTGCTTCGACCATAATTAATGTTGGGCAGTAACACGGCCACATTGTACTATGAAGCACAATATAGTTATAAAATATTTGAATTTGTAAATCTCGTTCTAATATTCATCCTGGACTAGTATTTTAGTGGTGCATTTTAATGCGTATAACTCATTTTAGAATTTTGTCAAACTCATTTAAATTCAAAAGTAAAAAAAATGATTACTAGATAATGATATTTGGCGATTTGAAGAAAAAAATATAAAACTTTTACGTATATGCGACACTTTTATGAAACTAAAAATCTTACACTAATATAGTATCAAATTAATCAAGTATGAGATAATTATTGTTTTTTTTTACGGCGATTTTACAAATCTACATTACTGCATACTATTTTGCAGACCTAAGAAAGAATACAAAAATTGCGAATTTTATACCACTTTGCAGATCAGCACCAAACTTGCCTTTATCCGATTTGGCCCATTTAAAAATAACGTGCATCCCTAAAATACTGTTTCTGGGCCAAATTTTAAATTTCTGTCCGTTAATGTAGGGCAATAAATTAAATTTCTGAGACAAGTTGATTTTTGTGTTAAATCGTTTGGTTTAAGTTATTCAAACTACATCTAAAAACCAATTATATACAATTTACGTAAAAATGTTCATATGAAAAATTTCAATTATTACTTATTTTAAATACTCATGACATAAATGTTTGTACTTCAAACGTATAGCAGCCTTATATGCCTGTTTAGGGCGTCGTAGATTTTGCTTAAATATTTTTCTATATGAATGATAAATAAATTAAAATTCTTTGATGTAGCAACCTGACCTAATATAATGTAATATCAGATTTCTATAGATTCCGTAAATGTTATCAGTTAGTTTAAGGTTTTGAAATAAGACCATAACAAATGTGATATACATATGGCAGACTGCCAATAAAAAAAATCTAGCTTTTTAAATTTTCGTTTTGATTCCAAAAGAGAATCAAATAATAAGTAAATAGGATGGAAGAATGAAGAGTACGAAGAAAAATGGAAAGAGGGCTGTGACCCTAAGCATGAGACAGGTTTTCTGTTAGTGACGTTTTATTGTTTCTTACATGATTGTTCACCAATTTTTTTTTCCTGCAGAATAGTAAAAAATATAATAAAAATATCGTTTCATCGTCACCCATTGCAAGAAGGCCTCGAACGCATTTTCTTTCTAAGTACATCGATTGTTTAGACCAAGGCTGCCCAACGCTTTTAACAGTTGGGCTATATTGACGATTCAAAAATCATTAAATCTGATTGTTCCTATTTTTGTTACTTTTAATATCAAAAAGCTTAAGGTCTTTTGCAACAAAAATTAATTAACATTTTCAAATTTAATTGTCGTTTATTAAAATAATAAAATAAATAACATCTATTGCCAAACAAAGAAACAAAATAGTACGTAGCGAAAATCTAAATCTGAGTGATTAGTGTGATTTTTAATATTACTCCTATCTAAATAATTTCCTTTGTTAGGCGTTAGATCAGATATTGACAGCAACAACAAGTCAGAAATACGTTGCTTATTAGAGAGGAGCAATATTTAGTGTTTTACATAATTAAGATTAGAAAAAATCTTATGACACACATATATCGATCCAAAACTATTTAAAAACTAGGTCATTTATTGCGGAAAGCCGTTTTTGGCACCAATTTCCCGAAATCTCCAAATTCTGCTGAAAAATTTTTGCTTTTAAAGATAATTTTTCTGCAAAAAGGTTTTTATTGCGGAATATATTTTTGTGCCAATCCCATGAAAATCAGTTGATTTTAAAACACATTAATTTCTATCTTTTATTACACATTCATTATTTGAATAACTAGAAGTTAACATGGGACAGGTATTTATTTATCTTTTACGGAAAAGTCTTTCAAATAATTTATGTTCAAACGTGATCCATCGATCTAAAATCTTTTTAAAATTTTTTTTCATATCAGATGCCGCAAATAATGTAACAAAATTACGAAATAAAAAAGAAAGTAAAAACGGTAACCTTTGGAACAAGCTCATATTTAATATAGTATTAAAAAAAACTGTTATATCCGTATTATGAAACATAATAAGAAATTAAATTTTGAAGATGTAAAAGCAGTAAAATTACGTAGAACTATACTTTCAGATGTCGCCTGACGTCATGAACACTCACGTCACTTAAAAAATATCATCGGACTCAACTATAACAAAGTGTACAATATCAAACGTTTGTCTTTTTAAAGGAGAATTTTATGAAATCGTAATTTCCTCTTTTATATAATACCTTTTGTTAATCGCATTATTTGTGTACTTTTTCAGTAATATTTCTAGCTAATTTACATAAAATTCTAAAAGAAAGTTTTGGATTATTTATATTTAGCAATTAGAAATTTAAAAAAATAGTATTTTTTTTCTGCTCTCTTTCTGTGGATATTCCACATGAATATTTTTAAAAACGACAAGTAAAGTATTCGCATTTTGATATTATATATCACTGTGCCAAATTTCAAGTCTTTATGTAAAAAACTTTCTGCGAATATGTCTTCAAATATTTTCAGCAATAATTGTAGTAAAACTTTTATGAAGACATTATAACTCATCTCTCCAATTAATAGCGAATAGCAATATATTGAGTAATTTCCTTTTCTTAAATTCCATATGAATATTTTTGAGTATTTTCGGTTGCGATATATGAAAGTTAACGACTTTTATATCCATATAACATCAAGCTCCTACATCAAATGGTTTATGGGAAAAACGGGCGTGACATATATAAAGAATGGGCGGACTTGTGAGTCATCTTATCAGTATTCCGTTTTTTCGTATTTTGAAGCGCTGCGTATCAAAATTTTACCTAAAGCATGAAAAGTGCTACCTTTCTAAAGGTTTAATTTATTTTTAAACGGATAGTAAAAAGCTCTACCGCCATGGTCTCGATTTATCACGATTGATGAATTAATTTTCTTCTTAGAGTTTAAATGAGACGAGAAACAAACATTTTTAAACTACTATGTCACGTACAAGAGAAAGAGGAGTTTCGAAAAAGACTGATAAATATAATTATAGAATGTAATGAAAAGTATGACAAAAATTTACAAAAATTCAAGTCTTTGCGTAAGTTTTCACTTATAATTTTAAATTATTTTAATTAGATTAAAAGTAATGAACCCTATATTTCGCTCTATTTACGTTTTTTAATTTTTGTTATTTTTTTCTAAATTAGTACGCTTCTATCTGATAATTATTGAACTCGGAATAAAAGTTTATGTACATAACAAAGGCCGAGAGAGACGGTAACTACATACATCATCTCTGGGTAGACAATATTAATTATAACGTTATAGTCACATGAAATTCTATGTTTGGCTTATTCCTCCTCTACTTACATAAGTCAGTATAGTTGGTATAGCATTAAATTTAATATCAAAGGCTTGCGATAGTCATTATTGGTATTAAATAATTATTTTATATGGTATTATTTAGAATGGAAATAAATAAAAACCAATGGAAACCCGCTTTAGGAATATAATGAATGGTCTTCGTAACCATATTAAATAAATACTTCAGTTATCGGAAGAATTTAAATTAGACACAAAACAGGTAGAAGTTTATTATTGTATTTATTTATATATATATTTTGTATATAAAGCAGTAATTCATAGTATTTCATATTAGCATTCTATACTTCAAAAATATCATTAATTGAACATTTTATTACAATATTTCGATAATTATGTAAGTTCCATTATATTTCGGAATATTCGTAGATTTTATAAGTTTAATTTCTTATGGTACACCATAATCAGAAAGCATCACAAAAGTATGTGACGGAAACAGCCTGTTGAAAGTGGGACTTACATATTATCTACTCAGGTAATATTTTTAATATTGTCCGAAAATACAGGAGAAGAAACATAAAAGTAAATTTCACGTCGAGAGATCCCATTTACGCTAAAAAAAACTTCAAATATTAATTAATACATAATATACTATAATTAGTATACTATTCTATAATTATATTACAAGCGATCGATGTATTATTAAGTCACAAATCATTTTTAATACTGTATTATACCTCACATTTGTTTATATATACACATGCAACATAATCAAGTTTGTGGTTCAAAAATATTAAAAAAACAAGAAAATCACGTCTATAAATAATAGCAATAATTTAAAAATCTAAATAAATAGCATATATTGCCTAATACAAACAACAAATAACTAAAGCAATCCCAAAACGGGCGGTCTTTCTACAAAAAAACTTTTTACAGTTAAATTCTTATGTTATGGTAATTATTATATTCACATAGTAAAAACAATAAATATAAAAAATATTCGAATATGTCAAATTAGCATGTATGGATAAATTTTCTCTGTATCAAATTCCATAAATATAACTTTAATTCAACGGTTTTTTTCTCCTATAGGCTATGGTATACGTCTTTTGTATTATCGTTAAAAGCTCTTAACCTTGAATGGTAGGTAGTATTATTGAAATGTATCACTTGAAAACATAATATTATCATGCTTAAAAACAAAATATTATCAAAACATAATATTATCATATTATCTGCACTGAATACAGTATAATCTTTGCCTGTTATTTTGTACGTGTTAACTTAGTAATAAATATTTTACAGACTTTACAATTGATTAAAAACTTGAAACCTAGCACACAAACCTGTTTCTAATTACAAAATATGATAATTATGATGACGTAATAAAGGATCTCTTTAGCAGTGAATAACAAATCCATTAAATTTGAGCTCGTTTCGTTTATCATTCTTTGCGTTTCTTATATTAATATAAGCTTTTATTTTTAAAACTTGTTTTTGTATACTTTTAATCAGAATTAAATAATTTATTTTAATCTATGCATAATTGCTTTGCTAAATCAAAGTTATTGAACCAAAACACAAACCGCCAACGAAACCCATTAAGAAAATCCGTCGCTGTGAAAGCTCTATATATAAATAGAAAGAAAGTCAAAACGACAGTCATTCGACTTGCATGTACAAAAGTCGGCTAACTTATTTAAAAAAAGACGGTTGCGCACTTGTCTCCATGTATAATTAAAAGCATTTGTCGGCGTATCTCACAGACGCAGGGACTTGTGGACGTCGTGAAACTTGCTCTATGAACTCAAACTCGCGTCTAATTATGAATAGTATTATTGACTAGTTTGTAAACATAATATTTGTGAGACTGATGTTGTCTGAGTTGGAGAGTCATTGAACAATGAGAAGGAAATTCCTATAAATCTCCATTAAGTTTTATTAGTCGTAATCTAGTTCCGCTTATCTTTCGCTACTTCCTTTAACTTTGAAAAATAAAGACGGGATATGCAAAATACTAAATTTAATTTCCATAATGTATTTAGGTGATAAGTCTTTTTCTTATAAACGGCCAAGTTTTTGATGTGTCAAATATTATACATTGATTACCTTAGTTTAGTTTTTATTTTACCTTGAGCTATTTATATAATTTCCACGTAACTTATTTTTTTTGGATGGCAAATTAGAAACTGTTATCTAAGGAAAACAACTATTTGGTAACTATAACAACCTCTGACATATTTTCTTTCCCCTTTGGTAAAAACCTTAAAAGGTTTGTTAGTAAAATAAAACTTATCTAATGAAAAGAAAATTGAATTGTTTAATTCTATATTGAATTTAAACATTTTAACAAACATTTTGTCTATTATTGTTTAAAACAAATATGATAAATCTATTCTCTGCGATATATTGGCATAAATTAATTAGAGTTTAATGGGTATTCTTTTTTTTAAATATTATTTCTTTTATATTTTTTTTAATTTGAACTACAAAATGGACTTATATGGGTTCTCCACATAAGTGTACATCATGGTTCAATTAGATTATCTACCATATTTCGAACCTAAATAATTATATAGAATGAGTTTTGAAAATAACAACAGCTGGTCTTTTACGAGTCTCAATACCACAGCTAATATTTCATACTTCTTAAATAAATATATATATGTATATATACATGTATATATACACATATATATATATATATATATATATATATATACATCTATGTATGCATATATATATGTTTGTCAGTGTATACACGTATTGTATAAATACAAGATATTTTTTACTTTCTGCTTATAAACTTTATATTGTTGCCCCTCCGTACTAATCATTAGAGAATATGTCTAGTCTAAAAGATTACGCTATGGTAACTTTTATGTTGACTATTTTGTCCACCTATAGAAAAGCGGGCCTTTTCCACCTCGCGCATAAGCGGACGGAAACATGCGAATGGAACTAAAGCGAAGTATTTCAAGGCTGCTGATAGCCATTAAAATAAAGAAATGTAAACATTTACACTCAAATTAAATTTGGATAGATTATTGTCATTCTATCATTATTACCATCAAATTCGACACTTTACGTATTAAATAAAATATATATTATAAGTATTTATGTACATAATGAGAACTTTATTGTCGTGCGTAGTAACAATAATACTAGCAGTAACAATAGTTCCAACCGCCAATAATAATATTTTATTTCCGCACAACGTCGATGGCACAGCGAAATTTATTTACGATACAAAAATAATAATGTGCCCAATGTGATGAACATATCCAAGCATGGTTTTCTCGACATGACTGTTATTCATTTCACCTACGCCCATTGTTCATGCATTACAAGTGCGTACAACTTAAATATACAAAGGAATCGGAACGAAACAATTTTGGACCTAAATGTTTGAAAGAAATACAGTGCAGCTAGATTTACAGTGTCCGCTGAACGAAAATGTTTAATTTCATCCCAACCGGGCCGTAAACCATTCGGTCTCAGAATTCCCAAGCCACGATTATACGGGACTACTGGGAAGTTGATTTTTTCAAGTAAAATACATTACAGCACGAGCCGGGCTGACTCCTCCGTTCGCCCTTTATATTTTTTATTCAATTTCAACATGTCAAGTGGGGTTCCCTCAATTGCATCTTAACAATGGAGTGACTGGTACCGGAAGCCCCGGCGTCAAAATTTTACGTAGCGGTTTTAAAATGGAAAAATAATCCAATCGAATGTGCAAAGGACGGTCTATTAATATTGAGTAGGTATACACCATGTCTATTGATTTCGACAGCCTTAGCTTCTAATATTTCATATTTTATCTTTATGACAAATGTTTAAAACATGGAATGATCTAAAAGAAAAGGGTTGTTGAGAGAATAAATGCATTTATTATCTTTTAGAATATCTCTTGTATCTACCTCAATGTGATATTATGTAAATAAAAATATCAATAACTCGGACTAATAGCTCGAATTCATTACAATTTTGTAAGTGCCCATAAAACGAACACTTCTAAATGATCAAAAACACTACCCACATTTGGGCTTTGATAGAGTCAAATAAGCACATAAAGGTGTTGCCTAAAGTATATATATATATATATATATATATATATATATATATATATATATATGTGTGTGTGTGTGTGTATATATATTAAATTATAAGGTACATTTGATAAATTACAATCTACTCACATGAAACCTATTGACAGGTTGAGCATACTAAACAATTTTTGTACCATTAAACAGTAGATATATGTTAGGGGATATTTAACAGTATAAACTAAAGTTCACATGTGTTAACACAGTATTGACAGATCAGAAATTGGTGTTTGGTAATACTTTATACAGTATACCTTAACCGCATTACTTAAAGTTATCAGGTGTTAACATAGCATTGACATATCAAGAATTAGCGGTTGAAAATACATTGTAGAATATCACCTCAAGAATGAATAAAATGTAACAATAAGAATAGGATTAACAAATTGTTAAGTAAATAATTATATATTAAACAAAGTTACTTAACTTTAAGCAATAATATTTAACTCTGATATTATAATTTTCCCTTCATGAGTTTATTTCTCGGCAGGGCGCTTGTGAGTTTATCAGCACATTTACTATATGTTGTTACAGGTTTTGATTCTATAATTTGTCTGAGAAATTTTATTTATTTGATTAATCTCATGTACACAAGCATTTACCGTTGTCATTTTCTTTTATAGTTTAAAGATGTAAAATCGAACGAACCTTCATTTGGCATATGTAATTATTCCTTTCTTCCATTATGTAAGGTGGTTGTTTGTTTCTTGGCTTTACGCCTTTGAGTAATTTATGAAACGCCATAATACGAATAATTAGATAAATCATTATATTACAACATATGTAATAATTCCTTTCTTCCATTATGTAAGGTGGTTGTTTGTTTCTTGGATTTACGCCTTTGAGTAATTTATGAAACGCCATAATACGAATAATTAGATAAATCATTATATTACAAGAATATCATATTATCCAAGCCGCACTCCCCAGGCCTCTCACCCACCATCGATTTTGCTGGTGTTCTAATAACTTTTGCGATTTAAGATTTAAAAACACATGCAAATAAATAATTATTAACAAAACCACAAGACTGGCTGGAGTGAACCAAGTGCAAGAAAAGCCCTTTAAATTCTGACGCCTAACGAATGTAAAAATTATGCAAAGTAATGTTGTAATTATATGCCCTAATCCACAATCTCCCATGTTCCAGCGCCATATACTTCGAGAAAAGTTTGTGGGAAATTTTAAGTCTGGCAATGTTATTAGTGTTTATAACAGTGAAGATTACAAGATTAGGGTTCATTGGTCAAACTCGATAATATTGGGGAATTGTATTTATTAACTACCAACCTGAAAATATTTACATGAATACGTATCACTGAAAAAAACCTTACCCTCTAAAAAGGGTATATTGTCGTCAGACAGTATTAATTGGTTAATCCCTATACATTTTAATTAAAATTTATGAATTGTTACTTATAAAACACTAGTATTTGTGAATACTTTTTAGCACTATTTAAAGAGCGTTTTCACTAATCTTTTGTTTCGATTGTATTCCATAAAAACCTGTAATATGTGCAGACAATAAAACGATCAATGCATTATCCTAGTAATTTTAATTTGGTCTATTTTTCAACTTGCGCTTTTTTATACCTATATTTGTATATTTTAACAACTTTCTTGATACAAAAAAGAACAAATCAAAAGACGAACACGTTACGGTTCATCTTTTTTTTCAAACTTTCTAGATATTTTTAATTTTTCTCCAGCACAGTCATAATTTAAAATTCTGATTTTATAGCGAATATTACATAAAAATAAATAACAAACAACTGAAGGGTTGAAGTGTTAACAAACAACTGAATATTTTGTGTTAGAATAGTATATACCTATACATAATAAAATAATGCAAAGGATCATTAATTCCGTCAAGCATTGTACACACAAATCTGTGCTCATTATGTAAGTTTTGTTATACTGTTTTTTTCTTCTGCAGGTATGCCCAGCTTGCATTTTTGGTAAAGACACTACATTTGAATGTCGGAATTTACATGACGTTGAAGTTTTACCTGACGAATTTAATATTTTTATGCTTTCCTTGTAACATAATATGACTATAGACTTTCTTATAATTTGCAAATCGCTCAATATTGTCTTTTATATATCTATATAAAACAGTTTGTGTCTATTGCAATATTAGTAATCGATTTTTACCCTCCTTCTATTGTGTTGAATAGCTGAACATCACTTTTCTTGTTAAATTAGATGCGTTTCTTACATTCAATACATCTAGAATTTTTTTAGAAAATAATTTTTTAATAATATATATATATATATATATATATATATATATATATATATGTATAATACATATAAAAATTAGCGCAAACTCTTTAGTTACTGCCAATTTCGGAATTATCGCAAGTATAATTGCATCATATTTATTAAGTATTACGCCAAAATTTTTGATTCAACTTTAAAGAAAATTGTTAAGAATTAGCTAATTTAATCAGTCTATGTTTTAATAGTTAAATCAAAGTCCTTCAACAAATATACGAACTGCAAGCGAAACACGTTGCTGAGACGACTGTGAAAATAAATCAGAGAGAAAGTCAATAAGACAGCGTTTCTACTTGAACAAAGGAAAGTCGACCAACTCGTGCTGTTACTTGTTCCAAAGATACACAATTGCAAACTTATCTCCAAATTTAATTCAAAAAAAGGAATAAGTTTTTTAATCGATATGCAAATATATTTTCTTTTACTTATGTATAGCCGAAACTGAAAGATGCTTTGACCAATTTTCATTATTTCTTAAACCGATTTCCGAAATCTTCAATAATAGCTGTATTTTTAAAGGTTTATTGAGATTAAAAAACGATCCTTTACTCGGATTTCTTCTTATTCGGTGATTTTTTTGAAGTTTGTCGAATTATTTTGTAATTTTTTTTAATAATTTAACCATTTAGGGAGTGAGATTTCACTTACGTTACGTGCAGCCGCCCCTAATATTTTTTTAAAAATTCCACTACCTTGTTGTATCGTAAATGACAATTAAGACCCAAATTTAATCTAAATAGGACCATCAGTATCCGAGTAAAATAGCTGTTACATACGGATAGAGAGACGAACAGATAGAGGGACAGACCGACGTAGATGACAAAATTATAAAGTTTCCATTTCTGTCATTTGGCTATGGAACACCAATAAGGTCTATATTATACGACGTTTGATATAAAATTGGACTTTGTTCCCTATTTGTTCCGCTTTGCGTTTAAATTATTAAATTTTTTTACAAAATAATTGGACAAACTTCAAATAATCAACTTCAAATAATACTATAAAATACAGCTATTTTGGAGATTTTTGAAATCAGTTTCAGATTGACGCTTCTCTCTCGATTGATGTTATGAACGTATTGACGAGTGCTACATTTCCCTTAGTATCAAAGCCAAAAGTCTTAACCGTACCAGTATTTTGAAAATCTATTTAATCCTGGTATTATCCTGTATTTTTTTACGATTTAACTTGAATGATACATAAGGCGGAGAAATGTATATATGCACTAATGAAAAAGTTCGAATGTTATATTAATTAGGAAAAAATAACGATAAAACCCGTTTAATACTAATTAAAAAAAATTAAATATTTGAAATTTATTGAAAGTTATGCAAAGTAACTTTTTATATCGATTATATCTTTAAACAGAATAATCCACAAAACAATTAAAAGAACCAAGAAGTAAACAGAAATATGTATGAACCAGTAAGCAGATTTGCATATAAGCAACAAATTATTTTCTGAAACGGGTGCATTAATTATCCGCAATTTTTCTAGCAGCATTCACGAATGATAAATCAAGCAAACTGTTCTTCAGTTTTTAATAAAAATCACACTGGAAATACTCTGTAAATAGTGTAATATTGTAAATACTCACAAGAACAAGACAATAAGCGACGGCAACAAACAAACAATGAGAGAAGTGTAAACTGAATCGTAACTCGATATTATATTTTACGCTTAGTCGTATTTAAATTCTGTCGATGTTTATTTAAGATCTAACATTAATTAAATGTTGCTCACAATGACCTGCACCAACAAGGTGCGATGGATATTAACGTATGTACTCGAATATATTATTTTAATTCTACCGTTTTAATCAAATTATCATATTTACTAACTTAGTATGTGAACTATTATGCCATATTTATATACCTAAGGAGACTTTTGTTGACATAAATACTAACAAAAGATTCCAATAATTAATAGTAATATTTTATTTTTGTAGCACTCCAATAACAAAAAGAAACTTATTTACGATACACCAAGAAAATGTATAATCGAGCGAATGTTTTCTATTTGATCATTGTTTATTTCAAATACGTCCTTTGTTCCAAAGTCCGTACTACTCAAATGCACACAAAAATCAATACAAAACGAAGTCGAACCTAAGGGTCCGATAAAAATACAGTCTAGCTAGATTTTTATCGCCCGCCGCACTGGGTTCAAGCTGTAACCTGGCCGAACTGTAAGGGATTCGTCCTCCGAATTCCCAAGCCAAGTTCCTACGGGTCTGCTGGTAAGTAGAGTTTAAAGAAAAATACCTAATGCAAATTACAGCACGAAATGAAGTCGACTTCTTCGTGCGCCCATTTTTTATTCAATTTCTACATGTCGAGTGGCGTTCCTCAATTACATCTTTACAATAGGGCGAGCTCCAAAGGTCAACATTTTACGTCGCTATTTTATAATGAAGAAGTAATCCATTAAGGTCTGCAAAGGACAGGTTATTAATATTCAGCAGATATACACTGTGCTTTTGATTTTGACAGTCCTAGGTTCTAATACTTTTATTTTAACGACCAATTTTTAGGAAAAAATTGAAATAAAAGCGATTACCATCAGAAGAAGGTAATAAATAATAATAGATTCGTACTTAATATTGGATTTAATAAGATATTATTATATCTTAAGATGTGTAAAACAATTTATACAAACATAATATTATATAAATAATAATGCTTGTGACTCAGAAAAATACAAAAAAAGTTTATGGATGTTTTTATTTCATGAACATGATATTTCTATAATTAATTATTTGCAGGTGTTTTAGATTTTCAGTAAGTCACGTTGTTTTAATGGATAAATAGAAAGTGCATATAAAAGAATATAGTAAAAATCATACAACAAAAATTTTCCAATAAGAAAAGACAACATTTCAATAGACCTTTATTAAACAAAAAGACGAAAACAGAAAAAATCTTCACACACTTCATAATAGAAAAATACTTTCGTAATTACTAATACGATTTCTGTCACCTATAGGTGACACATAATCAGAAATTTCATATTTTCTAAAAAATTCAATTCCTACCATCAAGGGACTTGCATTCATAAAGACGTTTCTGGAGAAATCCACGCTGATATTTGACACATTTCGATTTAAATATAGGCGCAAGGAGGTACAAATGTATGCGAACGATTTATGATAATAATAATTGATCTGAGCTTTAATATAAATAGATTCGACATTTGACAAATTAAATATTAAACCCTCGTCTCCAAATTTGGTTTGTTTATGAAAGATCGAATATTCAATTATATAGATCATTCATAAATTATTCAATCGAATAATTTTTTCCCGAATTTTATAAGCGTAAGAAAATCTGTTTTCTTTTAATTTCCCATTTTGGAGGATACATAATAAAAGCTGGTCAACGCTCATAAATTTACAATGGTTTTTCCCTTTTTGATTTGATAACTGACTTTGATACATTTTGGGGCACTGATTTTGATGAAAGAATTCCATTGACACTGATGAAAGAATTCCATCACGTCAGGATTTTAGTTATTTAACATAGCTTTTTTGCCAAATTACCTAAACCTACCAAGTCAAGAAATTATATTTTATTTTAATTGTCTTTCATTGAATAAACAAATACACTGAATTATTGCAATTCATAATAACTAATAAATTCTCACAAATATGTAGTTAAATACAACGTAATTAATTAAGTGACATATCCTTATAATTGAAAAAAAGGTAGATTTTTAGGATATTAACTAAAGGCAAACCGTAATTAACTTAAATCGTTAGAAAAGGGTTAATGAGGGTAGATTAATAGATTTTTATATAAATAGCAACAGCATTTTTTTACAAAATCTGTATTTCAGGGTAATTCATAATTATGACTCTTAAAACATATCATCGCGAAAGTGTTTAAACTCACCGGACAATTTTTTTTATATTTGTGGTCAGTTTATTCTGATATAATAGCAGCATAACATTACCGAATTCATAAGTAACGTAACGTAATATTTTGGTCTATTAATAATAATTTGAGCCAAGTGCTAGTGGAACGCAGTTATTTCCACAGTGAGAAATGAACGACTTAACGTGAGATCTAAGTCTACCAACAGATCTAGTTGAACTCCTCGGATCAAGACTGTCAGAAAAGAATATGCTTACTCCTGACACCTTATTTTCTTAGTATGACAACAGAAAAAAAATATTTGTACCACATTTTGCTGAAGATCATTATCTAGTGTATTGCAAAGATATTCCTTGCTTAGTGAAAATGTTTAACATGGGATATGATGCGAACGAATAGAGATTGTTCATAGACTCATCAAAACGAAGTTCGAAAGTAGTCCTTTTGCATAAAGGCAATAAGCATTCTTCACTGCCGATTGTCCATTCTGTACATTTCAAAGAATGCTACGATAATTTGGAAAATGTGTTGGATAAAATACAACACGTACAATGTGGTTGTATGGTGTGTGGAGATTTGAAAGTTGTAAGTATGCTGCTTGGTCAACAAAGTGGCTACACTAAATACTTTATTATATTTTGCTTTCTTTATGGGTAAGATATTCGAGACAGAGGACAACACTAAAAGAAGAACGAGTAGCCACCGAGAACTAAACTAGTTCCTGGAACCAAAAATGTTGTGAGATAAAATATAGTACCCTTTTTTTAAATTTTGTTACACTTTACACATAAAACTGGGAATGATGAAATAATTTGCGAAGGCTCGGAATAAAGAACGTTTTAAATATCTACACCAAATTTTTTCACCTCTATTTGAAGCGAACATATTTTTGTTGGCCCAGACATAAGAAATTTCATAATAGACACAACTTTTGACAAAAAAATAAATGAAATTGAATTAGAAGCTTGGAAATCTTTTAAAGAAGTAGTACACAATTCCCTTGGAAATCACAAAAGTCCAACATATGAGGGAATTGCGAAGAATATGATTGAAAATTTCGGAAAAATATGATATTCGATGAGCATTAAACTTCACTTCCTTAATTCGCACTTGTGCACTTAACTACTTTCTAGATAACTTGGCAGCTATTACTGAAGAGTAAAGCAAAACATTTCATTCGGATTTGATAGACATAGAGCGTTGCTATCAAAGAAGATGACATAAAAAGATGATGGCAGACTATTTTTGTTGCTAAAGCGCGATGATCCCGGATTTTAAGGTGAAAATCTTTCAATCGAAGGTTCGGTAAAAAAACGAGACACCACAAAAATATTTAATATTTCTAATTTATTTATTAACAGTATTTAAATGTGTTTGTAACATTTTAAGGTCATGTCATTGTTTTTTTATTGCAATATAATTTTTATAATTAGAAAAGTCGTTTTTTTGCAATTTCGTCATAGGATTTTTCTAAAATAAAACTGAGGGTGGTGATGGGAAAAATCTATTCGGAAACAGCGTACCAAAATACTTTAAGATAAGCTATAAAATCCGAAAAGGAAAAATAAAAGTTGTTAAAATTTGTAAATACTAATTATAATTAGTGTTTTATCCGAATTTATAGCACATTACTTATTTAGCATAAGGCTTAGGAAATTCAGAAGAAATTGAAACCGCTAAATAATTGATTTCTATTGGTTATGAATGGAATCAATACTAATGCCATAAGGTATTTTATTAAAATATGTGCTACTGCATGGTGCAGTTTGTCAAGCTAAAAAGGAAATAATTGGTCCATTCGATACTTTGACGCATTTGTAAATTATTCACACTAAGTGCACGAAGATCCTTCAATTATAAGAATAAATCTCCTATTAAAATACAGTTTAACAAAGTATATTGTATTTAAAATCTGAAAATTAAACACCTTTTTTACAGAATACAATTAAGATAATAAATTTTGGTTGAAGCGATTCGCATATTCCCGGACTAAGTTTTGTATCAGTATTGCAACATATAAATAGATGGCGCAAAGTGTATATTAAATCTCTTACTCACACACGTCCCCAGTTAACCCGAACAACGAGGTTCATTATAATTTTTAAAGGCGTCTTGTTATGTTATAAGACTAAGGACTAATTCCGGTGCGCTTACCGAGACGGCGGACGCAGCTGCAGGCATAGACTAGGATATAATGTACATTAAAATATTTCCCGCATTACTGAGTTTGAAAAAATAAGGACGTTCATTTTTTATGGAATGGAATTATCTATGAAATTGTCTATCTTGTAGATGTAATATTTAAAAAAAAGTATCTAAGGCGTGCTTATACAACATTAGATATGTGTTCTTTTAATAATGCGTGTATTACGATATTTAGTACAAGTGGAGTAGGATTAACTTGCAAACATAGTTGTTAATTCTATTACACATGTTTTTTCATGCTGGTGGATGAAATTAATTTCTCGATGTGCAGAGTTAATTAACATGCAATTTATATTCCGTAATGAGAGTAATCACTGACAATTTTTGTAAATTTATTTTAAATACATGTCAATACCACTCATCTAGATCTATGTAAAATAGTCTATCCCAACTTTCAAATATGACTAGCTGAAGCGCTCGTATAATAGGCATTTGCGCTTCAGGCGTAAGCGTTTTTACATACAAAAGAAATATATGTTATTCTAAGTAAAACATTATCAAAAGGGGTATTTCAAAACAAACCTCTTAAAAGTTGATTAATTACTTGATGAGGCAACAAAACTTTTAGTAGTGTACACTAAAAATGTAATAAGTAATCATATCGCTGATAGACATTGGCTTTTATTTATTAACATTACATTACTTTATTCGATCTACCTATATTCGACATAATTATGTGCGTATTCCTATTTACGTACACTATATGAGGTAATTAGCTTCCCACCTTGAGATGGGTATAATTTAAATGGGAATTTGTAACATGATTATGAATATACTGATAATTTATATTATATTTCGAGCCAAAAATTATTCGGAAATTAATTCAGAAACATACATTAAATGCAAAATAGATAAGTCGAGTAGGATTCGCACTACGAGGGTTCTGCAGATATTTAATTGCATATACAATTTTAAACTTGTGTCTATTAAACATATGTCTATTAAATAGACTTTTTTAAACTTTCGCGATTCGAACACATATTTTATTTGATTTGAATCGGGTGTTTTCGCGGTAATTATATATTTAATGAGTAAACCTAGATATTATAAACTAAGTACTCACTATGTCCCAACGTTTCACTCTGTCCTCAACGGTCACGGGAAGAGATATGTCTATTAAACTAATTAAAAATGTTAAATATTATTTTTCACAATTTAAATATATGGCCTGATATTTCTTCTACCGACGAAAAACAAATGGGCACGTTGAACCGCGGGAGCTGATTCCCTTTTCGTTGCGTAATCGTATCATACGCTGTTTCGCAAAGTTTATGCGTTATTTTGAAAACGATGCTCTGTGTGTGCCAATATTTTAAAAATTGTTCGAGCGAACTGGAACAAACGACAATATATGTTAGGTTTGGAAGTCCAATAGACTAACTAAAAGAAGCTGCCATAAAAAAGAAACCAGAAGACAATGCATAAGTGAAGACTGGTGCTTTCATAATAATTACCGCAAACGGCTGAGAAACCTCTTGGTTTCTCATTGAATGACTTATTTATAAAAGCATATTGATTTTCAGAGAAGAACGAATGTGTTATATCTACAAGCGGTTGCAAAATGGAGGATATAATAATATAATATATAATATAGACTAAGCGATACCAAAAAAAATGTACAGTAATTTGAACACAAAATAATCTTAGAGAAGGGTTTTCGAAAATAACAATTCTTATGCTCTGATTAAAAGTTCCATTCAAAAAATTTTGCAGATTCCTTAGATGAATCGAATATTAACTTACCTTATGCAGTTTTAAGTATTAAATTAAAAATAATAAATAATGTTTAGCAATGTCTCCGGTATCGCAATTGATATGCTTATTTATGTTTTTTTCTTGATAATCTTATTTATGATGACTTCATGTCGTTTAGGGTAGATTGCGACGTTATGTATAGCCTCTGACCTTAATATGAAGTTTAACAACAACGACCGATAAAATTATTTTCATTATTACAAAATTATCCTATTTAAACATTTGTCACTTAATCAGTGTTTCCATGATATGGTAGCTTCACATATTTTTAAAATATAAAAGGAACATAAATTACATTTTGTGATGTTTTTACAAAACGTGTTAGCTATGTTGCGCGTGGCGTGGCTGCACAAGTGTTTTGCTTCCTAATATTTTACAGTCCACAAGACTCCGCATCATAAATTTAGGATATTTTTTCCTTTAATTTATGTAAATAAAAAACCCTGTTTATATGTCCTCGGTGAAATTTAACATTTTACTTATAGTTATTTATTGATTTGTTAAACTAATTTCCCAATGAATATACGTAAAATACGCAATAAACCTATTAAATTCCAGTAATAATATCATGCAAAATATTTCCTTTGTAATATTTTCAAACATTCCTGTACTCATTTGTATAGACTAGATTCATACCAAATTTATATTACATCGTGTCTTTAAATATATATATCTATATATATATATATGTATATACATATATATACATATATATATATATATATATATATATATATATATATATGTATATACATATATATACATATATATATATATATATATATAATATTTGAGTGTAACAGTAAAGAATATATTTTTTGCTGACAATTTCAATAGTATTTATGGAATTGATGTCTCGCACAATAAATTAATGTAACATATTAATATTCTATGATACATAGATCTGAAAATGTATATTTCGAATGATATAAGGGGGAAAACCCTCAGAAACTTACAAAATATTTTTCAGTCTTACCTATTGAAATATGGGTGGGTGAACGTCAGCATATTGATAAAATAACAGCTTAACCAAAGCACTGCGCCGTCGACTGCAAGAGTTAGACGTATAGAAAAAAAGCAACTTATTGCAACAATAGCAGTTTATGATGGTCGTAGGAAAAACTGAAATAGACTGAATATTAATTAATTTTTTTTGGTCTTTCTTAAAAAAGAGAGTGGCTCTTTTCACCTTTAAATATAGATTTCGTATTAACTTCAAAATTTGTAAAGAATTTTCGGAAATTATGCACAATTATACATATACTTTACATAAACATGTTTTCCATTACCCCTTCATTTGTTTAAAACTGTCACATACTTCATTTAAACCATTGAACTGTATTTATTTCCTTAATTTTATTATTAACCATTTATTTAACTTTGGTTGCCTTGTTTACTTTTAAATTTATCGAAGAGATCTGCAAATTAAATATTACATAATTTAATTTAATGTTTATATCTTGAAGCAGGCCTAAAATTAATGTGGGATGTTCATAGTTTTGCAAACGATTTTTTTTATATTTATTAAAATTTTGCTCTCGCTCAACATTATTATTTCTGGTGGGTTCTTTAAGATATTTCAAAGGTATGTAGTATCCGAAAGTTAAGTTTCTGAAATGGAAGGTGCTTATTGTTTATTAATGTTATTTGGGTGCCACACAATGTATTAAGTAAAGATTATATTTTTCGTTTCGTGGGAATTTTGCTAAAATGGCTCTTAGTGAATGTTTGTGACATAAAAAAGACCCTTTACAATAATTCAGACTTATAGACCCAACGGTATTGGATATGTTCTAATAACTGTGATTTTTTTTATTTTTGGTAAAATTCAGTTCTCGCGTCCAACGTGTACACGTTCCATAGTAACTACACGAAATTTCTAAGTGAAATTAGAATCAAATCTCTGAAAAGTAATATTCCTATTCAACCATAGAAATATTACTTTTCAGGGTTGAGGCTAGGTATCATTTGAATGCTTAAAAGTGTAATTATTAAAAGTTGCCATGTTTATCCTTCTCCCTGAATTTCGAGAAATAATCTGTTAACAGATATATGTGACTTAAAAGTCAATGCTATGCAGAATTTAAAACTTTCAAACTAAACATTGAATTGACGTATAAAAAGAATAACAATTTCTTGCATTTTTCTCCAGAAAATATTTGTAACCTTGATTTTTAAATGTCTAGTTTTTACACTTTTTTTGATTTACAATATTTTTTTCCAAAATTCAAATCTCATTTTTACCCTTTGGGGATGACTGTATAAAGATCATTTTCTACATTCTAAAACGTACTTTCCATTTATACGTTTCTAGTATTATTTTAACTATTTTGCAAAGTACCCTTGTGCTTCTTTTGTTCGGCGTGACAGATGTACGCCGAACAAAAGAAGATAAAAAAAGATAGATTCTTAAGTAAGAAAGTAAGATAAATTCTTCAGCCTTAGTAATTTTGGAGTCACATTTAATTGGAAATACATATCCAGTTAAATATAAGTTGTGCAGTAGTAATAATTACCTAAAAGTCGCTCAACACTAATGGCGGTCTCACGAAACTTGATAAAAATATATAGTCTTTTCCATCAAGCAGGAAAATGATCTCGTGACGCAGATGTATATATATATATATATATATATATATGTTGTTTGGGTGTGTGTGTGTGTATATATGATACCGCATAATGTAACTTTCTAATCGATCCGTGTTCGGTGTAAATTTTTAATCCACATCTCATAGTATTAATTTACTCTTCAACAAGATAATATTCAAATAATTTCACATAATGTTCCGCTAAGACGAACACCGAAGCGCAGCTGCAGCATCTGCGTCAGAAGACAATAAAGATGTATTAAAAATAATTTCCAATTAGTATTACTTTTTAGCGTCTATATTCAATTAACTAACTTCATTGTTAAACTTCGAAATATCTTTATTTTAAATCACTTTATTTAGCATTTAATCCAATAATGTTAAGAAAGGCATCGCTGTTGCCAATGGATTGTATTGTAATTATTTAATTTCATAGAATCTTAATCTTCCCAAATAAACAATTTACAAAATTAGATAGATAAATGCAAACAATACAGAAAATTACCTTAAATATATCAGGACCATAGCAAAATCCCACGCCCAGCTTTATGATCCAATTCTCATTCTAGAATTGTACTCTTAGTGAATACTCGTCACATAGCTATGGCGTATTTTAATCTTGGAAAGTTTTCAATATTGTTTTTGACTTACAGACATTGGTTTCCGGCCGATCTTAATGTTTATTTTTAAACGTTATTTAAGTGGTTAACGCACGTGTGTGATATTTCAAAGTTATTACTAAAATTAATATTTCATACTCACATTCAGAAATACTCCTTTTAGTAAAGTTAGTTGTCTGCACGATTGACAATAACTTAGGCTCGCATATGCTTTTCTATTTCATACCGTAATGTTCTATATTTACGGCATAAGGATATACAGCATGATTTAGGTACTAAAATTGAATATAGTAATGTGAGTGAATTATCCAGAAAACTAAACTGTATGGTTAAATACACCCATACTCGCGATCATATCTGACTGAAAAATAACAAAATAAATTAATTTCAATACATACATATTTTGATACCCTATTCCAAGGGATGCGCTGACACAATGTGTTGTTTTGAGTGTATAAGTATGTCAATTTACTTTAATATTTTGCAACATATTTATATAGATCACCAATGAAGTATGTACTTCAAAAATATCATTCTCATAAGGGTAAATTTAGAGAAACTTTGAATACAGATTCGTGTGAACACAGATATACATACATTTAAATATATATATATATATATATATATATAGATATATATACATATATATATATATATATGTATATATATATATATATATATATATATATAGCTTTAAAGACACGATATAATATAAATTTGATATGAATCTGGTCTACACCATTGAAAAGAGAAAAGGACTTGCTTATATGTTTGAAGATAAAACAATTTAAATACTTTGTATAATATTATTACTCGTATTTAATAGGTTTATTGCATATTTTAGGTATAATTATTGGTAAATTAGTTTAACAAATCAATAAATAACTGCAAGAAAATTGTCTTTAATTAATTGTGCGGCGTCAGGCGGATAACTGTGAAATATATATTAGGAAGCAAAACACTTGTGCAGCCACGCACATCAACATAGCTAACACGTTTTTGTAAAAACATCACAAAATGTAATATATGTTCCTTTTATATTTTAGATATTGTAAAGCTACTATGTTACGGAAACACTGATTTAAGCGGCAAGTGTTTAAATAGGATAAATTTGTAATAATGAAATAATATTATTGGTCATTGTTGTCAAACTTCATATTACGATCGGAGGCTATAAATAACGTGCGATTCTATCCTAAGCGACATGAAGTCATCATAAATAAGATTATCAAGAAAAAAACATAAATAAGTATATCAATTGCGATACCGGAGACATTGCTAAACATTATTTCTTATTTTTCATTTAATACTTAAAACTGCATAAGGTAAGTTATTATACAATTTGTTTAAGATATCTTCAACGTTTTGAGAATGGAACTTTTCCTCAGAGCAAAAAAATTGTTATGTTCGAAAGCCGCTCTCTAAGTTTATTTTGTGTTCAAATTACTGTACATTTTTTTGTTATCGTCTTACCTATTTCCTCTCTTTTGCAACCACTTGTAGAGATAACGCGTTCGTTCTTCTCGAAAAATCAATATACTTTTTTAAATAAGTCATTTAATAAGAAACCAACCGTTTGTGTCAATTATTATGAAAGCACCAGTCTTCACTTGTGTATTGTCTTCTTGTTTCTTTTTTTATGGCAGCTTCTTATAGTTGGCTTATTGGACTTCGAAACTTAACACATATTGTCGTTTGTTCCAACTCGCTACGACTAACGATTTTCAAAAAATTAGAACACACAGAGCATCGTTTTCAAAATAACGTGCGTAAACTTTGCGAAACAGGAAAAGGGAAAAGGAAAAGGGCTCCCGCAGTTCAACGTGACCCCTTATTGTTCATCGGTAGAAGAAATATTAGGCCATATATTTATATGGTGAAAAATAATATTTAACATTTTTTAGTACTTTAATAGATATATGTTCACAGGTTTAAAAGAGTGTAGAGAACCCTCGTAGTGAGAATCGTACTCGACTTATTTATTTTTATTCAATGTATGTTTCTGAATTATTTTCTGAACATTTTTTTGCTCGAAATATAATATAAACTATCAGTATACCCATAATCAAGTTACAATTTCCCATTTAAATTGTACCCATCTCAAGGTAGGAAGCTTATTAACTCGCATAGTGTACGTGAATAGTAATACGCAAAGAATTATGTAGAATATAGGTAGATCGAATAATGTAATTAAATATTAAACAATAAAAGCTAATGACCATCAATGGCATGATTACTTATTATGTTTTAGTGTACAAAATTAAAGGTTTTGTTGCTATATCAAGAAATTAATCAACTTTTAAAAGGTTTATTTTTGAGATATTGCTTTTGATAATGTTTTGCTAAGAATAATTTATTTCTTTTATATGTAAATATATTTGAGTGGAACATTCGCTGCTCTAAATATAACCTTACGCCGGAAGTACCTATTACACGAGCGTTTCAGCTAGTCATATTTGAAAGTTGTGAGATGACTATTTTACATAGATTTTAGATGAGTGGTATTGACATGTACACTCTATCATTTCTACTTTCCTCATCTAGATGGAATGTCAAAAGAGAACATCAAAAGAGATATTTCCATACCGTACGAACTGTCGAAAGAAACTTTGTATTTCGTCGCATTAATGCAGTCAACAGATTAATTTAGCAGACGCCCTAATTAAGAACAGCCAGGTCAGTTATGCTTAAAAGAAAATATTGTAAGAACAAATCTAATAAATAAGTGAAACTGGCACTGCGGGGGCTGTGCTACACATTTAACTATATGTGATTTTTTCAAACTATTTGTGAATACATATCAATATTATTTTGAATATAAAAATTGGCTAAGGCATATATTTTACAGGCCTCAAAATGTCGTGCACAATTTCCTTCAATATTTACTCTTATTTCCTCTATTTGTAGACCATTTTCAATATCGTTTGAAATCTGTATTTCAATGTATTTTTAATTCACAAATGCTGAAAATTGGGAACAATATAAGTATGTGCATATAAATATATATATATATATATATATATGTGTGTGTGTGTGTGTGTGTATATATATATATTTCTATATATATATATATACATATATGTATATTAAAAACTACAGTCATACGTTTAAACAAAGGTGTTTTAAGTATATACCTTTACATAGTTAAAAATCAATTTCATGGAATTCATTCTGGTTGATAAGTATGTATGTATGAAGTCATTGATAGCAAATAATTTTCTATTTTTTTTCTAATTATGGAATGTTATTATTGAAATAATTTCATCATTAAAACAGAAACTTCCAATAAGTTTATTTCAATATTTAAAATTAATATTGAAATGTAGCGCTCTAGTAAACAAGGTAGTATAAGCGTAAACAGTAGTTGGTTTTAATTAGGATGTCGCTTCATGAATGGACATAGTTGCTTCAGATATTAAATGAACTAAGCTTTAATCAGTTTTTTCCCCTGGAAACTAATTACGTTTTACAGTTTGTATTTACACTGTGCAAATTAGTGTGTTTACTATTTTATATCAACCATGTTAACTATTTTCTAATTATATATATATATATATATATTTATATATATATATATATATATATACATATATATATATATATATGTATATATATGTATATATGAATATATATGTATATATAAAATATTCTTAACCGCTTTCAACAAAGTTTAACTAAAAGTAGAGCAAACGTGAATATTTTGTTAACGTGATGGAAATAATTAAATCGTTTAATATATAGATTTAAAATTAAAGATAGTTCAAGGTTTGACGAAAAAATTATTAACTGAAAATATACTTCGATCGGATCATTTTAGGTTACGATTTTTTATAACTTCCTCACTGCTTCATAATACGAATAAAAATAAATAAACGTCACTCTAATTGGTTATGGGTAACCAAAAACACATATGAAATTAAGGTGAACTGTAGTAAATATGTCAGTCATCTTGACTCTCATTAGAAAGTGATCATTTAATTGTCATTAAACACTTTGTCGTAATGATCCAACAAGAGCACATACTCCCAGCTGCGCCACGCCAGGAGACAACTGTGCGCCTTGACGAAGAGAACCACAAAAATGCTTTCAAGTTTGATGAGAGGCCTGGTGAACTTATTGGATTTAAAAAGAGGTCAAGAAATTTACTTTCTTTTTTAAAACTGTACCAAGGGTAACACATGTAATTAATTTAATAATTAATTAAATAAGTTGAAGCTTAAAAATAGTATTTATTTAATTCACTGTATACATGCATTAAATGTTGAATTAAATAAATCCTATTTTTAAATTTAGGATCATAATGTTTAATAAATTGCTCGATAGAGTGTGCTTATTACATTTTAGATTACAGTTTTGAATGGAAGAAAAAGATAAAATATAAAGATATAGATATAAGATACAGATATAGAAATATAAACATAAAAGATAAAGGTAAGGAAAAAATGTATTCAATTTGTTTTGCAATATTAATATTATCAAAATTATTTTAAATCGAAATCAATAATTATAGATGATCGATTTCAACATGATTTTAGGTATGTAATGATGCTGTACACTTAGTTTAATGTAAGGTAATATATTTTAAAAATGTTTTGTTTCTGTTTGTTTCCGATAATTTTGTAATACAAGTCTTACAATATAAGTACCAATGGTTAAGACGAATTTCCTTTATGGTAAAAATCTTATCAAACCTTTAATGGCATGGTGTGTGGTGTGAAATATTTAAATATCGATTAACTGTTGACAAATTTTATTACACATAAATTATATGTACCCGGGGCTTAATTGATATTAAACTGAAGAACATTTTTAAGTGTAACCACATTTGTCCATATTTGCCCTTGTCCTCACCTCATTTTGTATACTTATTAAAAGCGCCAATTTTTCGATTCTGATTTTAACATAGGTGTGAGTACTCGTTAGACTTTATACTAGAAGATTTATATTAGAAGTGATATTTTTATTACAACATACATTATGCGGGTTTATTAATATTTTCTTTGGGCAATTTGGGCTTACTTATTTACTTATATATATATATATATATATATATATATATATATATATATATATATATATGTATATATATATATATATATATACATATATACATTTGTTGATATATTACAGGTGACTTTTTCGTAAAGATAAAAAATTAATTTTTTAACAAAACATAATCGTTCATCAAAAGCAAATCACATTCTGGTGTGGCCGCTATCTGATGGTTGGGAAGTTGAATATCGTGGAAGACTGGGAAGTTTCGATATCATTCAATTCTAGGGTTGTAGCATAGCAAAATATGGTGATTACGTTAGCGCTAAAAATAGCCAAGAACGAAGAATGAAAGTTTACTCAATAATTTAGGGCAGAAAATGTTTCCTTTTAATGGCTGTAATTTCACAGGAAGAAACGCAATGTCTCTTCGGCGTTACACCCTGAATACCGCTAAATACCCATAAACCTTACATATTGAAGAGGTAGGAAAGGGAAAAAGGAAGGAACCATACTTTATTGTATATAAAATCAGAGAAACGTCCTTTTTGAAGGTGTGCACTTTAAATTATCAAGTTGTAATTTGTTTTATGTGCGTTCCAAATAATGGAGCTAAATTCTAATCTGCTCTGCACTAATGAAGCTTACAGCAAGCGAATTGATGACATGGATTGAAAATCTATTCAACTATTGTGAGGACAGTAATCGGTCCAGAATTATTTACGTTTGATGTCGTGCCACCCTTAGGTTTATCTATATAACTATTTAAAAAGATAAGTACATTTTCTTGAACGAATATCAAATTCATTTTACATTTAGATTTAAAATGTTGCTGAGTGCCATTTTAATTATAATAGCACCCTGTTTTATTCTAATCATATTGTTAGTAATATTGAAATTGCACGCAATAAAAAAATTTAAGATAAAGTCAGCTTAATTTTTTTTTACTTAGGAATACACATAATTCTGGCTGTTGAATAAAAAGTTCTTTTAAATGCAAATCTTAAAAAATACATTTTTACAAAACTAATCCATTTTAAAACGAGTGAGCCATCGTTTAAATTTTTATTTAAAATTTATTTTATTTTTATCTATTAAAAGCTTGACAAAGTTACTGATATAAAAATACAATAAAAATACTATTTAAACAACATTTCCTAATTAAAAATAGGAAATCTTAGTTTATTTAAGTAAGGATATCCAATTTTTAATTAGAGTAGCGAAAAGATATAACAAAAAACGATGTCACTAAATAGTTTTCCACACGGATATTTCTCGGACAAAGAATGTAATTGAAAAATTGGAAATAATTTTTTAAAAGGAAAGTGTTTAATTTCGTCTTGGCAAACAAATTTCATAGACGTGAAAAGTCTTACAAATTTGTATGTAAATTGATGGAAATAGAATGTAACCAACTCACCATCATCAAAAGTAAAGTAGAACTAAACTTTACGCATAAAATAATTACTCATTTTTAATAAGCATTGTTTTCGGCCGTTTTTAGGTGTAATGTGGTAATTGAAGATCGCCAGGACTGCTCGTTTTGAATCATGGCGCTCATTGCTTCATGAGCAAATATTTCTTGCAGTTAGGAACTAGATATGACCACAATAATGACATCAATAACAAGCACAATTGTTTTAACATTTTACTTGCTGAGAAAGAATACACTGTAACCGAATTTATTAAAAAATATCCTTAAATCTTTTTGTAATGTTCATTTAGTTAAAGCTCACGATGACGAATTTATTTGTCCCGAACCAAGCTTGTTGATTTCAAAATTATTAGTGCTAATAGGATTAAATATTTCTAATTATGTTATACAGAAATGGTGTTAACTTTTAATGAATTTCATTCAATTCAGTAAATTATAATTCTAAAGTTGAAGTTAATTTAAAATGTTGAAACGTCTATTTAACATTTATTTTACATAGGCTTAATGAGTGTCACTATTTGGACTGAGATTAAATATAACTTGGATGGATTTAACATGAAAAGTATACAATTATAACAGGAAGAAAGTTAAATAGAACGACATAAAATACGTTTTGAAAATATTAGATGCGCGGGGGATTGCAGTTAAAATAAATTATTGAAAAAAATCAAGAGTTTTTGAAGTTTTGGCTACTGGTTTATCTTTTTTTTAAATGTATATAATTCAAACTGGTTGTTCGTAAGTCATATAATTTAAATAACCGTTATTTGCCTTTTATTTGTGACTGTCATTGCGTTTAGTACAATTGAAATTTTTTTGAACTAGTCATTCAATATTTTACAAATGTTTAAATCTTATAGGAATTATTTTCATACTCAGGATTACACTTACTATTTACATTCATATAGAAATATGTATGTAAAAGTTAAAAATATTAATGAAATTTATGAGCAATTTATTAGGCAACACAACGGTCGTAACCGTGAATACTTTTTCAAGGCATTAGTACTTTGTAAAACGAACTAATTTCCTTCGACACTTTTTCCTGTGTTACACGAGAACGCTGTTACTTTTTCTGAAAGTCTCTTTGCTTATTGAGTAAAAATGTTAATATATATATATATATATATATATATATATATATATATATACATATATATATATATAAATATATATGTGTGTGTGTGTGTGTGTGTTCGGGTATGTGTAAATATATATACAACATTAAACACGTACTTTAAATGTTATTCCGTTTTAACTTAAAGAAAATTTAAATTTTTTAAATCTGAAATAATCTCGATAGATGTTAGTTATGCTCAAGGGATTACTCCCTTAAGGCAGTAATGAATGTGAAATTTAGATATTTGTCTTTTAAAATATTTACGAGCAAAAATTTAGTACAGAAAATTCGTCAGTTGTCAGCAATGGTTTAATTTCTCTTAAAGTGATTTGATTTCTGATCACTTTGATTGAAGACATTATACTTTGTGTAATACACGAATTACCAGTAATTGCGTTATTTGTTAATTGAGAGTTTAAGGTAAATATTACAAGTTGACAATATGGCGTATTTTCAAGTCGTCACTGCATTATATAACGAAATATTAAGTATTGTGAACTCAAAAAGCTTTTGAAAAAGATCATCTGTATTTTTAAATAAATAAATTACCCACAACGCTACTTTTCCACATTTTTACGAACATATTTTTAAAAAGTAGTACCTTACAACTTCCTCGACATTGAATTCACAGTACTTTAATGTGCTTATTTTATGCTGTAATCAGAAATAATTCGTTTAGCTCAAATACTGCTTGGGCTGACTTGCGGTCTTTCGCCTCATTCCCCCACTCACCCCCATTTCTGTACAGCCTGCCGCTGTCCACCGTCATTGTGGCAGAAATTTTGTTTAATTTTCTACATAAACTTTCTTCATCAAAATTTTGGTAGCATTAGAGATATGAAGATGAAACAGATACTAATTTAGTTTCATTATTTCTATCTAACTGTAAAATTCATGTAAAGTTTCTTTCAGCTACATCTGTTTGTACAGCAGTCATATTCATTTCATAAAGACAGACTGAATTTAATAGCTGTAGATCCGAAAATAATACACAGCCACTTCAATTTTATTTACTTATAAGATAAGAATTTAATTTACTTGAGTGAAACATACAACAATGAAAGGCATATTTAATATCCACAAATGTTATTAAAATCGAATTTAGATTAATATATTTAATGCGATATTAGTAACTACGAACATGATAAGTTCTATAAAAATATCACGAAAGAGAATCTCATTGTTCTAAAATATGGATCTAAAACCAGTTTAAGTAAATTTCATGTTGCCAAAAAGATATAATATAATTAGAACGAATAAAGAGGTGCTTCTATTCCGTGGATTTTATTACTTTATTTTCTGCCATATCTAGTAATGCCTGTTGTCGTTAAGAATTTTTTCAACTGAATTAAATATATAAATGAAAAAATAATAAAACCTATATAAATACACCCAAAAATGGCATATTTCTTTACATTTATACAGTGTGTAGCGATCATTTTATTTTTCTTGTACATCGGTAGTTTAATTTTCATTATATTCCACTTTGTACTATATATGCAATCCCCTGTGTACAGCAATCATTTAATTTTCATTATATTTTGGCCTAAAATGCCGGTGAGACGAACGAGCCGTCGCAGCTGTGTTGCAGCAAGAGACAACTCTTCATTCGACGAAGTGGGCCATAAAAATGCTTTCAAGACGTTGGTTCTTATAGAGAGCTTTCGAAGTGTTTACAACCCTTCACTGCGCCTGAAATTATCGAAACTATTTTCGACTTACCGGGAAAGAAACTAAATGAAATTCCTTAATAAAGTTTTAAAGTGGATAGGAAAACTAGTTTGAATTTTCTGTTATATTAAGAAAAATAAAAGATATATCTTTAAACAAAATATTCACCTCGAGAAACAACGAACAACTCACATAAAATTTCGATTAAATGGGTGATCAAAACCTAATAAATTTCGTGTATTAAATATTATTTTAAGCACTTATTTTGCTGAGCATTAACCAATATTGTTAATGATATGATAAACTATGAAGATTTTAACTCAAAACCACAAAAAAATTTCCACTTTATTATTTACAATACAACTTTGCATCTACATGAAGTCACATCTGGAAATTCCAATCTAAACGAGACGTAATCCAGTCTCCATCTAATCTAGTTATTTAGAAATTTTTAAACGTTGTTTTGAAGCAGTTTTAAGCGAGAAAATACTTAGAACTCGATTAAATAGAACAAGAATAACGATAATACATTAAAGTAAGAATGTTGAAGGCTATTTCAATAATTTTAAATTAATGAGCAATTGTTATTGTAATCATACGATATTAGAGCACTTCAAAGAGATCGACAAAATCAACATCGTTACTTTAATAATAACGCAAATTAGCTTCTTTTATTTTGAAAATTTACAAATATTTTAAAAAACCTTTCAGGCTCAAGTAGAACTCGCACTGTAAGGCTTCTATATATAACATAGGCATTTAAAAATCTTTAATGACACATATTATTTCTGATTAAACCATTTACAAATATCAATTTTCACAAGGTAAGTTTTCCAAACCTTTACAGGTGTCAAAATGAACTAATTCTAAAAATAAATAATCCCACATAGAAATTACCTATTTTTTATTTTTTCCTTTGCCTTAAGAATTATCATTATGACAACTTTCAAAATGGTAAGTAGAGCCGAAATATCCAATAGATGTAGATGATAAGTGAGTAGGATAATTGTATAAATAACATAAAACTAACTTGCAAAGAACTATATCTTTTTGCTGCTTGAATAAAAAATATGAATTTTAACATTAAAAAAAATCTTTAGTCTTTAATGGAGGATTGGGATAAATTACAAGAAATTATGCACTGAAAGAATATTTAAAAAATATTTATAAGGCACATAAGAATATTGTTCTATAATTTTAGGTAATATATTTTCAGAGATTTACCAAAAATATAATAGAAAGTGCCTCGCCTCTTCATTTCAGAAACCAAACGTGTCGAAAAGTTAATATTTTCAAAAGTCTATGCAAAATTTTTAGGACAAATATATATATATATATATATATATATATATATATATATGTACACATATATATATATACATATATATATATATATATATATATATGTGTGTGTGTGTGTGTATGTATTTACACATGTAATATAACAATTTTGAAATAATTTTATGACGATTTTTAATTCTTGTAAAATTAGATGCAACTACTTGAACATATTGAGATTAATTTCTTTACGACTTATTTAATTTTGGTTATTAAATTATGTCAGAATTATTGAAACTTGTTAGGTGATATATGTCAACCGTTTAAATGTAGATGTTTCTAAGCTCTCATTTTCCACAAATTATGAAATTACGTCGTTTATGTTTTAGTTATCAAAAAAATTACTATTATGCTATTCATTTATGATTGCGTACTTTCAAAAATGTATTATAAATTATATACTTTAATTTAGAAAAACTTAAGCTTTTGGAAATTTATCACTTGAATTTGAAAATACACAAGCGGAATTACGGATCGGAACGGATTAACGGATTGAAGTAACTTTGTAACTCTACGTACGCAATAATAATTCCCTTTAGTAATTGAGTTATAGGGAAAACATTTTCGTTTTTAATAATTTCCCTTAGATAGTCCAGATGACTGTATTTCAGCATGCATGTCCCTATAAGTTCGTAATTATGACTACGTATGCGACGTCTTGGGAAAAGCTAATATACATACGTAAACACATACATATATATATGTGTATATGTGATATATATATATATATATATATATACATATATACATATATATATATATATATATATATATATATATATATATACATATATATATATATATATATATATATATATATATATATATATATATATATACATATAAATACACACAGAGATGTATCCACACATGTGTTAGTTGTTTTGTTTACACGACAGTTTTTATTTTCGAATAGTCACGAAAATGTATAAAATCTGAAAAAATGCAATATTAGTTATTCCAGCACCTTTCGAATTACCATGATTAATTATAAATCTTATTATAATAATGATAACAAAATGAAAATAAAATTTGATTTTAAATTAAAAATCCATTTTGATACACGTCCCATTTCTAGAATAAAAATAAGTAGTGGCAATGATAATTAATAGTTTTAGTTATTTAAATGTGAATTTCTTCATCTTTTCGAACTTTGATAACACAAACTCATTTGATGGTTCTGAGAAATTATACAAGAATGTAGTAAATACATTCGGTTAAGATTGCTTGTCGTTTCATTTGCTTAGAATCCACATGTTAATAACATTAAAAAAAACATTTATATATATCGATTAGGATCCGTTTTATTTTTTTTCCGTATCGAATCAGCCAAGCGACACACGTTCTCGTGTGCGTATGTTGCTGATCTTTATTCAGTTCACGAGTTTTCTATTTTCGCGCTTCTTTATAAACGTAATGGCCTTTTGTTTTATTATTGGCATGTAACGTCGCTGTAAGTCCAGACATACTTGGAAAAGTACTAGTCTGCAATGGTTGCACGACCAATTATTAAGATTGAAATTCCTAGCACGGAGTAGAAATCTAAAACTAGCCTGCATGTAAGATTTTGAATCAAAAGGAGATAATTTTATTAGTTCCGTTTACCGGTTAACATTTCATGCTGTCTTATTATTACAATAGTATTTGAAATAACGAAATTTATTCATTTCTTTCTGGGATTTGTATTAAAAATAATGCAAATTTGTCCCGTTGATAATTACGTTTTTAAAAATGTTTGTAAGTCGTAAGGCTTTTAAAAATGTTTTAAAAAAATGCTAACTCAAACTGCACATATAAAAATTGTGGATTCTGCTGTTATCAAATAAAAATCGGGATGTCGTCTTATAGATTCGTAATAAAAGAGTTTTTATGAGCTGTTGCTTTTTGGATGTTAAAACAGTGAGGTATCCTGAGACGTACAGTTAAGTCAAATATCAGTTATAAAAATCACTTTCATATATTAGTCAAGTCTTTAATGTAGAGTTAAATCTGAAGATAATAGTTACATTATTACTCCATGCTAGTTACACTTTTATATATTATTATATTAACTATCATTATCCACTAAAGATTTATGTCATAACGTCTGTTTCTGGACATCCGCTGTTCCCAAATTTGAGTAGAAAGTCTGAAACTTGACCGAGAGAAAAATTACTTTTTAGATGTACTCGCATATCGTTAGTGTTTTGAGGCACACTTTGATTTCATCTGCATCTATTCTCCTCTGTACCACTGATTAAATTTGCCAAAAGTCTCCTGCTGGTAATATTGTCATACCACCCATTAATTAAGTTTTTGTCAATCCTTCTATCCTGTAGAGTCCTACTTCAACCTTCAATACCTTTCTTGTGTGTCATATTATTTTCATACCAGACTATAACTTCAGTTTCACTGAACACTTTTACCAGATTAATTTGTTATGAAATGTTGCCAGTCGTCTCTATATATAACAAGTTAAGGGGAAGTTTAAAGGTAAGGTAGGCCAAAAATGCGACTGCTAAACTGATGCAGCAAGCATTTCGTAATTTTACCAAAAAAAAAGTTATATGGTAGGTTTTACCAATGTTACCTGGAGCATCTAGGAAAAAATATGTCCTTACTTTCAATTTTTACATGTAATTGTCTCTTGAAGACTGACTTTTCCTCCTCTGGAGGTAAGGAACCTCATCTCTTCTCTGTTTTCGATAGCTTATGATCTGTTCGGGAGTGGCAAGCCTTACTCTTTGAGAACCTGTCGCTTTAAAGCTATGGTCTCTCCCTCAATTTTTATGGCCGTTTACTGAATACTTTATTTAAAAGATTCTCTACATTGCTCTCTGCTGACTTAATGCTTAAAATTGTCGGAAATATGTTCTATGAATTTATCTCACAGGATTAGTAGATCGGACATATATAAAAGTAATCTTGCAAGTGAAAAGTAGTATTTACGGTTTTAAATATTTCAAGTAAACTCCGGAAATTACGAAAAAACATACGGAGATGTCAATATTTCACATTATTTAAATGTTCTATGTATATACTGCCCAAATTATGTTTTTTTTGGCGCCTGGCCAATAACGTCATTCATTCTTCTTTTTTCCTTTGAAATCTAAAATTATTCCAATCATAACATATATCAGAATACAACAGTTTCTGCAAAGGTGTCTATTTGACATAGTTCGAAGAAAAGTTTGCGTAAATTTTGGTCGACTGATTACTTTATCGGCGATTTGATACCTTTCTACCACGTTTACGTACAAAATACACTTTTATTTTTATCTCCGAATCTTTTAAATCACTGATTTATTAATAAATCTTATTTTTAATTGGTTCAGAGCGAAAAAATTCGTGTAAATTTTGTCTTACGCAAATCTAAAATTTAATTTTTAGTTTTTTAATATATCTTATCTTATATACATATTTTTCTATCTGGTAGTTTTATGTCGTTAATGTTAATTATACAGTTAGTAGTAGCAGTAATTAAAAGTGTTTCAAGGAAGCAAAATACTTTTAAAAACAATTGATAACTGCTTGTCCATTTGCTTATTACTAAAATTGAAAGAGGAAATCGATAAAAATAAAAATAATTTCAAATGATATCTATAAAAAAAATTATGGGCGAATTGGAAACGGAATTTTTGTTGGAAACGTGAATAATTATCCTATTGAAAGTAAAATGGAAAATTATTTACAGATCGAAGCATCTTATTATTCCTGAGCAATACGACAGAAAAACTCTCCATACAATAACTATTAACATAGTAGATTGCAGATTAGAAACTGACAAGGACAATATAAAGTTTTCCCTTTTTTTAATTAACAATAGTAAAAGCTATTGGATAAAACGTCTCTATGTAAAGAATGTTAGGAATATACATCAAAATAAAATTTAATTCAAATACGTTTCATTTATTAATTGTTGCAAGTTTAAACATTCAAAAGATATTTAGTTCATTTTGTAAGAACTTATTTAATTTTTTGCATAGGTGGAAGCTATCACGAATGTAGCTCAGAAAGAAATAGTGCAAATGAACTTAAATATTTTAAGTTATTTAATATTTCTTTGAATGATTTATGTTTTCATAATAGTTATATTACATCTACGATTTCAATATTTTAATTTTTTTCAATCGTCCTTTTTTGACACTTTTCTATTGATCTCTAAACGTGTCCAAAATATATTTAATTCACCTTGGCTACTTTTGGTCTTATATAACTTCTATGATTTGATGATGGTGATGAAAAATGTTCATAGTGACTTCTTATCTACCAGTAGTAGACTCATCGTGTTTCGATGTTTCTAATTCATCTTGGCAACTTTAAGCCTCACATAAATTTCATGATTTAGTTATTATAATGATAGGTAGCCTTAATGAGTTTATACTAACTAATAGGAGACCAATCGTATTGGGGTATATTTGATAGATCTTTTTAAGATTTTTTACCTCACAATACCTCACCATATAAGTATATGGTTTGAGTATGGTGATGAAAAGTGATCGTGGTAAATTCATGTCGAGAACTAGCAATCCTATTTAAATTGAACTCGTTTAGTTTACTATGACAATTGGTTTTGTATGACATTTAAGGCTTGATTACGATATCAACAGCAATTACAAAAACTCAAAATGAAGGGTTCAAGGGTCTGATGCTGGCTTAGTGGTCTGATGCGTGAAAATTTCACTTTTAACGTAGTTAGTCTGGCACTCGTACTTTTGTTATCATATTTGAATAACATTAAAAATAATACAATATAACAATCCTATAATCACGATCTAACAATTAGTGAGACGATGATTGAAAAACATTAAATGAAATGAGGGTAACATGAATTCAACATTAAAAATAGTTTTCATTTCACCATAATTTGAGAAAGCTTAGTTAAAAATGAGTTGAAAAGGACGAAATCGCATTATAAGAAATTTTGAAGCTGAAATTGCCATGCTAATTATACAAAAGTAACAATATATACTTATATATGTATATATATGTATATATATATATATATATATATATATATATATATATATACTAGATATAGTTTTGTAAATTAACTGGATCAAATGATTTGCACAAAAGTTAAAATTTCGTAAATATTTCATCTAATATAATATTTAGTATGTATTGATAACAATTTTCTTTTTTAACTTATATATGAATGTCATTTTATCCATTGCACGAATGATTGGTCATTCCCTTCATGTTAAACGGTTTGATTTTGGTTGAATTTTCCACTCATGTTAAACGATTACATAACCAGATAAATATATTTTTACTAAACTAAGCTTATTGCATAATCTTGAGAGAGGCAATTTTGTTCAGGTATGTAACATGAAAATCCAGGTAAATTTAATGGATATTATTTAATTACTTGAACGTATAATAATCGAAAGCGTAGTCGAAATTTTGAGTGAAATTAATACAAAATCGAATTAAGACAGATAAAATATCTTTCAAAGGAATATTTTTATCTTGTACATTGCATATATATTTAAAGTAAAAAATACATGCGAGTACACTTTTCGTATTTCTCATAAAGTTTTTAATTTTACATAAAATAAAATTAGGAAATCGTTTCATTCTGTTTTAGGTTTCATTTTATTTTTCCATATTAAAAAAATTGCGGATTTATTACCCATAAGCAGTGGAACAAATCTTGAATATTCTTATATCTATATATAAGACTATTCAAGATTTGTTCCAGTTATAGTGTCTTTAAAGTATACCTATTTTCAAGGTTTTATTTTATTAAAGAGCATATCGATTGCTACAAATTAAATTCACACTGCAAATTACATTTCCCAATAAAGTGGAAAAAAGGACTATAAGAACCTAGTAAAATAAATATACAAAACTGATGTTAAATAAAGTCAGAATTGAAACGTTTTATAAATCACTCTAATAGTAATTTGCTTAAATTTTTTCAAAATTTTTAAAAGTTTATTTTATAAACTATATTCTTCCTTATCGTTACTAATATATAAACTAGGTAAAAAATAAGAGTGATTTCATTGAAAAGAAATAACTCAATATAAAAGCAAATGAATGTATAGCGATTATCTTCTTCACTATTGCAAAACTATCCCTTTATTTCCCTTAAAACCTGAAATAATCACGCACTCACCATTACATTAATACTGACAAGAACCTAAATTCACTAACTGGACTTTTATATCTAATGGAGAAGACCATTGATGTTTCAGAAAATTCTAGTTGATCTCAAAGTGATTCATCTAACCATTGCATTCAGCATCCAAGTAGAAATAATTTATGTATTTTACATAGCTCCAAATAAAACAAATAAAAATTAATATACCCGTTTACACGTACCTAGCAGTAAACACCCGTTTCTTTGGGTTTTTGGTTCATATCTTATACATTTTATTTTTTTTTGTCTACAAATATGTGTTTAAAAAACTTCTCTTTTCTAACTAACTAAACTTTTCTATATTTTGTACAGAAATATTTTATCAACTAAGTATATATATATATAGATCAGAAGCAACACAAGACGCTTATTGATATTAAAGTTTTCCCGTAATCACTAATAGACCTTATATCTAGCAGTCGAAAAGCATGAAACAAGCCATTTTAAACCCTAGTAGCAATTAATCTATAATTGTCAACATCAAAAACGCTTTTGAATTCCAAAATATGGAAATGGAAGATGGAAAATTTATCTTATTGGCTTGTGTCATCGTGCTAAAGGTAAATACGTCCGTATATAATATTTATTACATTTTCACTTAAATGAACCCTTATTTCTCTTCGTTCTGTGAAAGAAAATCACGTTGAATGAAATGCATATTTAATTTTACGTTTTGGAATAAAATAAATGGGCTAATAAATATTGTTCAGTAAATATAATTTCGATCACAAGCTTTTGCTCCGCTTCAATAATTCAATATTTAAATTTTCATTTTGCGATTAAAGTGTTTGATTTTCGTCGAAGGTATTCAAGTAGTCTTTCCGTGAAGACATTAAATTAAAAACACTTTTTTATTTATGAATCGGAACGCAATATTATCTGTACAAAAACTCATTCGACAAGGGACAGAAACGTATGTTTATGCAAATAATACTCACTCATTACAAGTATAAGCGCTGAAAAACGTTTTGGAATTTGTCAGTACCGTTAAACTTTTTTGTTGGCCTTTTAAATCATTTTAACTTATTTTCCTAATATAATTAACATAAAATATAAATTTAAGCTCTCTATTCAAAATTAAAGTAATGTGTAATTAATTTACTTAATGGGATTAATTAAAGGAACGAAGTAAGAATATTAAGTGCACTACGAAAATTCTTAGATTAACATATAAACTGGCGGCGGGCGTTTTGGAATATACTAACGGCATACGATTCTGAAAATATCAAAAGCTATATCTTTATAATGGTTAGAAATTACTAATTAGTAACTTATAAATACGATGGAATTAATGACTATCTACGTTTGATAGAATATATTTTACCGAGATCCGTAAGTAAATTAAAGATGAGTATGTGGGATAAAAGTAAATGCTATTTTAGTATATTCTTCTGCGTATGAATACAAATAATTTATAACCTTGGATCAAACTACATTGTTACCTTTTTAGATTAAAACCAAGGTGGTAAAATGATTTTACGACCTTGGATCAAATGTACAATTGTTGGAATAATATGTTTTTTTGACTTCAAGTCGATGGGTAGAATCAGTAATTATTAATAATAATCATCCGACGATGAGAATTATTTATTTACAGGCTTTATAATGTATTATCCGAATACCTCACTAACAAATCAATTGATTAAGGAAATCATCCGTAATATTTTACATTGATATAAATGTTTAAAAATACATGGTACACGATCCCGCCAAATTGACAAAAAGCGGATGAGTTTTTCATTTAGAAAATACACTAGAGCTACAAATGTTTGATAATTTAAGTGTACAATACAAGGCACAATTTTATTCCAGCGCACTGTGTCGCTTTTGAGTGATTTAGAAGATACAAATTTTTGCTTATTCAAAATTTGGTTTAACAGTTGATAATTACATCAGTATTAATTGTATCATTCTTAATGAAAGCTGGTCGTAGTGGTATAAGCATGAATAATGAAACAAATAAAAAAATCGTCTGTGCTTCCCACACTGTCTACATTTTTTTATTTTATGACCAAAACTGCCATCACAAACCCATTAACACACTGATATTATCGAATTATTGCCCGCATATGTCCTTTTGACTTCGGTAAATATTAAGCATCGTGGCTAATAATTTAATATCTAAAGATTTACCAAGTTCATCGACTGTAATGCTATCAGCACCAGGAAAACAGTCTTTCTTTGCTTTCCTCGATCGATATATATTACCTATTTTTTTAGAATACACGAACACTTCACTACTACAAATTTTAAACGCGCGAGAGCAAAATTATAATACGTGAATTTGGAAATGCATGCTACATTTTATACTAAATCATTAATTATTGCAATTAAAGAGATGGTTACTATTAAATGAGTTTTTGAAATCCCTGGTTTGTTAGACAAAGCGATTAGCGTTTTCTGGACTTGACTATTCTTTTCTAAATCCACCAAATAGGACAATAAGCCTTGGGTATGTGTCAGTCCTCTGTACTATTCGGTTGCTTTTTCGGTAATAGCAAGTATTTTGCAGGGTTACCATGTTGTAAAAAACGTTTTGTATCATATTAATTGTAAATATTACAATATCTACCCGGGTTTATCTCAACAAACATGGAAAAGAGAAGAAAGTGTTAAATAGATACCACAAGCGGGTGACATAATTGATTTTTCAAATGGCGAATGGTACCAAAGTAGAGCTTCATTAAAGTACAATATCAATATAGTGATACTGCATAGAAGTAAATCAGATAACGTGCATTACAAATGCTATATAATACCCAAATATATTTAAATTCAGAGTTACGAAATTGTTTCCCTGCCCGTGGCACATCACACATTCGAGTTCGAATAATTAGTACATACACCTTCCAATGTATCTATGCATCAAAAGTGTTGATTATTCTAATTATTGTGAAGGTCGCATGAATTTTATTGAACGACCAAATTGGAAATTGACTAAAAATATATCCCTGTACTTGAAACCTAAATGCTCTTGGAGTCAAAACGTAGAGCTTATACTCAACGACTACATTTAAATGCGACAACGAAATGCCGTTAACGACTAGGGTTCTTAGTTGGAGTCACCGAAAAACCTCAAAACCATTGCAAGATTAACCGAGGTTTATAATTGATTGAAAATAAACTTTGGCTTTTAGACGAAATGGATTCAACTGATAAACATGTGATGACCAACGTATCAAAGAAAATCTGACGCGAGAAAAAGTTTTCGAGTCGCGAAACAAGTAAAGGAAATTGACTTTATGAAACCGGCTGCTTCGAAAAAAATTATTTTTAAATTTATTTGTTTAGAAATTAAATAGTGCAGGTTTTCTTTGTATATTTATTGCTTAGTAGTTTTTACTTGAAACTGTTATACACTCGTATAAACTTAATTTAATTAAGAATTAATAGATTGTATAAAATTCCATAATGCTGAATTATAATAAAGTGAAATCGCGAATTTACATTTAAATCATGTTAATTAAAAGGGTTCATATATTCGTCCGCAATTTTAAGAAGAGTACCATAATATTGTTAAAAGGTAAAAAGGTTAATCATACAAAATATTATGTATTGAAAGTGTATTGAAACCTTGTAATTCTGTACTGGGATAAATAATTCAGTATATATGTTATGAGTTTTTTTGTTTTCAGTTGTACTAAAATATGAATAAAAATAACCTAAGTATTTACATGTAACTGACTTCCTGAATTTAGTTATTTATTAAATAGGATATGTATTTTGAAGGAAAATACGTTTCCGTCTTTCCCTTAAAAATATAGATCCTTATAAGTACACTCACGTGTCAGTTTACCCGTCTGTCACAGCCATTTTTCTAAGAAACCACCGGACGAGGAATTTGAGATTTGGCATCGTGATAACGCATATCATCTCGCAATGATATAAATATCACCAACGTTTCAAAATTAAATATATTTAAACGTAGGGTATACAAATATGGCGAGGAGAGGGGTTTTCTTTAATTCTCGACCCAAAGAAATATTTTTAATTTCTCTATATAGGTTGGGATGCCATATCAAAAGAAATGATTATAGACGAGTAAAAATATTTCTTAATTTTAAATAAGCCTGCAAATATACCAAAAGAGAAGCAATGTTATACGGAAAAATAAAAATATAACTGCCCTACTCTCTTATTTTTCTCTATTACGGAAACTAGTGTATATATATTTATGAAAGAAACAGAATTTTAGAAACCTAGTCAAAGGTATATAATAACCATAACAACCGTTTATCCGTTTTAGTGCTGACTCATACTAAATAAAGTCATTTCACTTATACCAGCTACAAGCTCGCATCCGGCCGGCTTCTTAATTCTGTGGAAGCTTAGCTATGGGTAACAGATAAATAGGAAGATAAACAAATTTAACTCCATTTACCCAACAAGTTACAAAAGACACAAGTACACAAGTAATTCATGTCTTGTATAGTCTACTTAACCTGCGTCACATAACGATCATTTAATCTTCATTAAAACACTTTGGCGTAGTACGGCAGCGAGACGGGCACACAGTGGCAGCTGCGCCGCGCCAGAAGACAAGTTTTTTGTTTGACGAAGAGGATCATAAAAATGCTTTCAAGTTTCACGAGACGTCGATCTTGAGATGTTTTAATATAATGATTACTTCTTGCTTTACCTGACACCTGAGTTAAATGAAATTAAATATTTCAGGCCGAGCTGGAAATGAATTTGTAGTTGCGTGTACTATGCCACTTTAAATTTAAAGCAGGACAGAAAATTCGTCCGTTATTCCGAAGACATTGATCTAAAAGAATATATACGCACTGAACTTAATGTTTTTAAATTTCACTTTTGCTGAATATTTAACTTAATATTTCACTTTATTCTATCAAAAATCATATCTATCTTCAGAAATTAAAGAGCTATTTCATGTTAGATAGAATGGAGAGCAAGACGATTACTTTCTACTTAATGACTTCCCGGTGTGAAAAACTTATTTTATATAACCTAATCTAACTTTAACTGAAATCTCTTTAAATAAACTATTAAAATTTAACGAGATAATATTTGATAATGCGAGGTTTGTTATTAGATATATTATTTTTCAGTCTGCATTGTTTTGGAAAGAAATATGTTAATTATTTTAATAAAAAATATATCAATACCCTTAAAAAATTACGTTTCATTGGAAAATGTACGTTTTATATTTTCACTTTAAAGAATTCCCACATATTTAAATTATTTATAAAACTTGTAACTTTTTTCTGCCTTTTTTCGAGCAGAGGAAGTCGGACGTGATATTCGCGCTTAATATTATTTTACTCTAAATGTTATCCTAATGTCTGGTGATCCGACTAAAAATAACATGGAAAAACGTGGCGAAATAGATTAGTTCTAAACGATATTCCTACCTGACATGACATAAAAAAATTTTTGATCCTGGGGGATACAACCGATGTCGTCGTTACATATAACATTCAGGTTAAATGCCTGCCAAACACGCTATGTATTACTGAGAGAAAAATTGATCTGCATAAAAAATCAAAAACCAATTTTGGGTGATAACTTGAATAGTAAGCTGATACATGTTCAACTCTGATAACAACTCCTTCAAATGATGTTGAAGTTGCTAAAGTTATAAAATAATTAAGTTCGAGATAAATTCCCGGAACTAATTGTAAATAAGATAAAGCTTAGTCAACAATCGTACCGTTAATATCTAAATCCAGGAAGTGAAAGAATTAAACTCGATGAACTAACATCGTGATCTCACGTAAGTGTCAATAAGGTCATTAGTTAACGCAATGATAATACAAACATATATAACAAAATATGAAGTATTTCCTTCATGTTATAAATTAATTTATAACAATTTGTATTTTTCCACATATATATGCGATTTACGGGAAAAAATTACGAGCACAATCAAATTACACACCTATGAATTTGCACGCATGCACAAAAGAGCGAATCCTAAAGAATTTCGCTACGTTTCGCTTCTGACATGCCTATATGTAGTACAACCACACGCCATTTCATTGTAAACTCTCAATTTTATTCTTTTCTAATTCCCATTTCAATTTTTTATAATTATGTTTCACTGTATATATTTTTGTCGTAAGTCGCTCATTACCAATTAAATAAAACTTTCAAATATTTTGTTTAACGTGTTCCCAAAGAAATCAGTATTATAAAAGTACCGTAACCTATAAAAACTTAATACTGCAGGTAAATGAATTCTGACATAAGTAAAAAAAATTCGACTGACAGCATTGTGATTTTAAAAATAAATGGTTTTTAAATGCAATTACCAAGACTGACCCTCAACAATAGTTAATGAGCTATTACCGGCCGTCGAGGTGTTCACACGGTTACATTATTGGTTTTCAAACACTGAATGAAGTTTTAGAACTGATATAATCATTAAAATATTTACAATTTATGATTTTTCTAGTATATTTTCTAAATGAGCAAAAAAAATTGTCACTTCAAAAATTTACTTTCAAATATCCTTATTTTCCTGTTGAAATTATAATTCCCACTCTTTCAGTCATTTTTAATAGTAACTCATTTTTTTATAGACGAAAAAGATTTTAGTAAATATTGTTAACTAAAATACAGTCAATGGGAAATAGTTATATACCAAAAAAGGTTTTGTCGATTTAATACAGTGTAACCGCTCTATTTTTGGAACTAACAGATACCGCATATAGCAATCTTTACGCAAAATACCACATGTAAACGAATGAGGTGACTCTCTGTGTTGGACTCAAATCAATTTAGTTTTAATCTAGACAAACTCATTCCAAAAAGGATGTTTTCTATAAAATTGTTATAATTGCTTATCGACTTGGAATAGACTTCATTCTAAAGATTTTATTTTAAATGCTGATTTTCAAATGGATGTCGAGTAAAATCCACATAATTTTTTCTATATTTTTTGAAATCTTACAATTACGTAAGTATAAATGAAAACTATCTGTTTACATTTATATTTTCTCTAGCTTAGATCACCTAAATGCAAGAACATCTTGCTGTTTTTCTCTGAAATATTTTGACGTAGAAACTTGATATGCATAGTGAAAAAAACCATTAACCTGCATTAATTTTAAAATTTAACACTCAGAAAAGACAATTTACTATTTCAGCCCATTTTTTAAGGTGAAGGAATTAAATTAAATTATTGATTTATATTGATTCTATAACTTTTTATTTTAGATCTTCGTACCAAATATCCATGTCATTTTTTTCATTCGTCTAATGTAGAAACTTAAATTTTTTCACAAAAAAACAAATCAATATATTTAAATAAGTAATACAATTATATAGAACACAAAAATTCATTTCTTTTATCGTGTAGAATATCAATTAACAGGTCAAATTACAAAAATTGCAAAACTTTTTTTTTGGTTTTTATATAAAATAGTTTTAAACGTATTGTTCAGAATACTGTGAAGTGATATCGTAATGCGTCCTGTATAAAATAATTTTTGTTCATAAATGTCTTTAAAATGTAAAATTGGATAATTATATACATTTTGCATGTAGACACATATTAAGAATGGCTTTTTTAAAGTGCCGTATTTTCCATAAGCTTAATATTTCTATTCATCCAAACCACTAGTTTGAGAATCGTGTAATTTTCGGAACGAATTCCTTTTACTACAGTCTCTGCGAATAATATTGAATGCAGGAAGAAAAAATTCCTTCGTGTTCAACCTCGTTATAAATAATACCACACTGAAATGTTGTAGATGGTGATTATTGTCAAAAATAGCTCCTGTTTCTAAAGAAAGATTTCAATATTATACCATACGTCTATAATGCTGATTCTGAATAATGGCGCAATACGTTCTATAAAGCGTGGATAGATTTAAATCAAATGGATATTATCAAGTTATTATCCCAGGATCCAAAAAATAGTTTTGTAATCTATCTCTATCCTTATAATGGAGTAAAAGCATCTTAAAGTTTATGTAAGTAATGATAATTTATTAGAAATTACCATATTTTTCTTCAATGCTTGTCTTTGTGATTTGTTTGTAAGTCACCCTGATGAAATTTTATAATATTAACGCTTTTGGTAGGGTCAAATTGTACAGCAACTATAAAGTCAACATACATAGGTTAGCAATAATAGTTCCCACGATGAGCAACTCAAGCTTAACAAAGCACGTAAGTTCACTCGCAGGACTCATAAAAATTCAAGCGGTAGCAACTTGACTTGAGAATGAGCAGCTTTTAGTAGCAATTATCAAGGGTGACCCTCGCCAATGCTTAGTGAGCTATTACCGGCCATCAAGATGCTCATACGGTGTGCTTAATGGACCTCAAACCCTATTGCAAGTCTAATTTGGCAAAGGAACGTTTGCGTAGAATTTGACTGAGTAATGTTTTTACTTTAGTTATTTATTGTTGTAACAAAATTGGATTTATACCTTCAGCACATGTTTATTTGCCCTTACATTTTGTGTGCAGTTATATTAATGGTCACAATCTTGGCATTGAACATTTTGAACGGCTCATTTTTTTATTGGAGCAATATAACAATTTTTAAGTTTACGTAATATACTATTATCAAAATAAAATATGTGTAAACTTTTATAAAGTAAAAGTATTAAATCGCTATATTTTTTAAAAGGCAATTGACATTGACACAACTTAAAATAAATAATCCACTAAAAATAGTGTTTTTTTCAGTTTCTTCCACTTGGGTAGAAAATGGCATTCATCATATCATGAGTATACCGTTGTCAGGAATCTATACCTGGAATCTAAAAGAACCTTAATGTTTTGGTAAAAGTGTCCGTCCGTCAATATATATGTAAGAGCCCTTTAGGTCCTAATTGGAGTAAGTTCTCTAGATAAATTTTATAGTTATCACGTAATTAACCTCAAATTGAATTTCGTATTTATAGTTATGTGCAAGGATCCGCACCTGCAAAAAGGAGAAGGAGAGGAGAGAACTTTCAATAAAGTTTACTTAAGCATTAGAAAGAGATTTTTGTGCAAACCAACTGTTGTTGGGTAACTTCCTGGGAGAACTTAAGAAAATATTGTTTTTATATCTTTATTTATGTTTTGATTATCTTGAAAATGGTTATAATCAAGTCTTGAAAATTTCAAGCATATGTATTAAATTGTCTTTATTTAAAAAACAAATTATTATTTGTAACTACAATACGAGTCATTTTTTACTTACGAGTAATACAAAGATAAGTTTTATAGCTACCACTATTATCTCAAAAATCAGTTTACAATATGGTGGAAGCAAGGAAATTTATTACAAACATCAAAAAATATTTAGATATATCTTACATTTTACCCATTCATACATTATAATGTATCGGCTATCTGTATCCATTATAATTTGAAGCATCAGACGGTTGAGAAAAATGAGGTGGATATTTTTTACGAAGTTCTAAAATAAAAAGTGTTGGAATCGACATAAATTACAATTTTAATTTAAATCCCTCACCATAAAAAAATTACTGAAATAATATCTTTTTGACTAAAATTTACACATATCTTTTTTGGTTCCTCATTTATTTTTATTGTATATAGTTAGACCAGGTTGTTGTATTATTAAAATACGGTACGTGATGGCTCGCTTTCTTCCTTTCGCTACGTTTTAATTTCAAATGAGCCTGTGTGACCTATTATAAATAAATAACATCATGTGATAATTTAAATATAATCTTGATTATGCAAATATATCATAAAATATTGACTTTAATTTGCTACATTGAAATAAATATTGAGAGCGTTATTGCGCCATTATACATTTATACATGCCGATAACAGAAAGAAGCAGATATGAAAGAGGGAATAAAAAATACTTACTAATACTAAATTCACGTACCAATTCTAGAAGACGTATTAATTAAGTTATTTTTGGTAGCGAATCATGCATTATAAAAGCAGTCACAGTAGTTATTTTCATATTTTACGTTATACACATAAACACCCAAAACAATAAAATACGAAATACCTTGCCAAGTATTTTCGTATGTTAAAAATCATTAGTTTTTTATTCAAGCTCAACTTATACAGGTTTGAAAACATTATATACAAACCTTTTCGAAATATATCGAACTCGTCATTTTATCGCTACATTGAATTTAAACTGTTTACAAAGATAAATAAAAAATTATATACACAACAATATATATATATATATATATATATGTGTGTGTATATATATATATATATATATATATATATATATATATATATATATATATATATATATATATATATATATATATATATATATATAGATATACATATGTATGAATGACAATGAATGAATGACATTAAAATGATATACCAAATGTTTTCTAAGTTCTTCAAATCTACCTTTGAACGGAATCCACCTCTAGATCCAAATGATATTTGTGAATCCTTCGAACTAAACCTACCTCCTCATCATAATTTGGGACTTAAGGTGGATATTAATATCACCTCCATCTGCTTCCAAACAGATGAAATAACTAATGCCCGCAAGAAAATCAATCCGAATAAGGGAGCAGGTCCAGACAACATTGCATTTTTATTTCTTAAAAACACACGGTACGATTTCTGCTCCACTCACCATAATATTTAACATGTGTATCGCACAGGGTACATTTCACGGGTGCTGGAAAGATGCATACGTAATACCAGTATATAAATCTGGCTGTAAACAATCTATCAAAAATTATAGGCCTATATCCATTTTGTCAGCAGTATCTAAAGTATTTGAAAAAGTGGTTCGCAATAGGATTTATCCGACATTGCATCGGCATATTATTGAGGAGCAGCATGGATTCGTATGGAACCGATCAACATTGACCAACCTGTTATTGTATACCCAATATCTCCTTAAATCTATGGATTGCAGGACAAAGGTTGACTCCATCTAGACATGTTTTAAAAAGCTTTCGATAAGGTTGTTAATCTCATATTGCCGAAAAAACTCTCTTTTAACGGTATAAAGGGAAATTTACTTCGTTGGTTCGTCTCCAATCTCAGAAACAGGCAACAATCAGTAAAAATTAACGGTTTTATATCAACTCATATTCCCGTGACTTCAGGGGTATTTCAAGGTTCCATATTGGGTCCCTTTTTGTTTATCATGTTTACAAATGATATCAGAAATTGTTTTAAACACAGCAAGTTTCTGTTATATGCTGACGACCTACAGATTTTCTCCAAAATAAGAGATTCTTCTTATCATTCGAAGCCACAAGAAGATCTTAACTGACTAAATGCATATTGCAGAATAAACAAGATACAATTAAGTTACAGTAAGTGTAAATCGATCACCTTTTCTAAAAATAAGACAATCTATTTTCATACCTATGATATAGGTGGTCATTCTTTGGAATTTGTTAATTGCATAATTGATCTTGGTTAGAGCTACATTTTGATGTTCACGTAAAGCAGATCACATCGCGAGCTTATGCTTTTCTAGGTCTTTCTTTGTCTTACGAACTACCAAATTTTACGAACCCTTTACTTATCGAATCCCCTACACAAGTTGTGTGCGATCTCAATTTGAATATTCTGTTGCCATCTGGAATCCATACTATCTTACATACTCTGATATGATCGTAAGAGTGCAAAAACGATTTATACGTACCCTGGAATATAGTTTCAATACACCCAAAATAGACTATTGCAATGCATTGTACACATTAAAATACCGTACTCTCCACGAAAGACGTATCGAACTCGGAGCAGTTGTACTTTATAATACTTGTCATAGTCGTTACGATTGCGCCGATATAGTGAATCAGTTGTAGTTTCGTGTGCCAGGAAGAGCAACCCGTAGCACCGTACTGTTCTATCTACATACCGCTCGCACTAATACCGGTGCTCGTGTACCACTACGCAGGCTTTGTGATGATTGCGACGGAAAATTTCATTCTCTGGACATATTTTCTAGCTCAGTACTTGAATACAAACAGTCAGTTAAACGAATACTATACAAGCAGTAGCCCTTTGAAAGCATTGACATTACATTTTCGTTTTATTCAAATCGATGTGATATTTTTTTTCCATATTATTATAAATGGGATATTTATTACTGTTAATACTATTACTGATAACTATTATAGTGAACTTTAAACGAAAGGGCTGATTTCAATATTTATTGCTTGTTTGTTAACAATATCACTTTATTTATAATTTAATTTAATATTTTATAAAATTTCTGAATATTTATTGTATTATAGAAATATTTACAAAATATTGAGGATACATGTACGTAGAATATTACTTTCATGTGGGAATGTTAGGATATAAATTAACCTTATTGTTAAAAAACTCTTATTTTGTATATCACTATGACTTGTATCTGTTTTTTCTCCATAGGTGATAAATAAATAAATATATATATATATATATATATATATATATATATATATATATATATGCTAAGAGCTGTGTGTGTGTGTCTGCACTAGCTTTGGAGCAAAGGGAATATAGAGCGTTGGTTACGTTTTCTGTTGCAACAAATACCATAATCTTTAACATGAAGTGATTTTTATTAAAAATGAAATTAAGTGTGAAATTCATCTAAATTACAGTATTGGATGCAATAAACTCACACAAAGACGTCGTTCGTTTGATGTGCTCCCTTTAAGAGCTCAGCCACCTTATGACAAATATGAATATCTTTATGTACATTAATCGATTTTATATTTAAATGATCAAGAATATAAGAACTTCGCAATTAAAAAAAATATGTTTTTACAAAACTGCCATTATAAAACGTAAACATTGACTAATATATAGAACCAAACCATATCTGTTCGTTTACAATGAAGATCGACGAGAAAATTGTAACTCGGTAAGAATGACCAACTCCACAATATTGAACAATTTTATAACTGCTTGTCGTGTTGTTCCATAATTTTGATTGTGGTCCTTAAAACATTTAATTCCCATCGAGCTTGAGTCAAGACCGTGATTGTTTTTTTTCTGTTAGCATACTACATACTTCTTTTGTACATATTTCTGGTTCATCATGGTTGCATGAGTATTCCTTTGGGTAAAAAAGTAACAAAAGTCATTAAAGTGGTCACTGTTTAACACAAGTAATTTCCCTATTAAATTTGAAATTTATCCATGAGATATTCGAACCCATTGTGTGGTGCCTGGGGTTGAAAGTAAATCCTGAGCAGGTGTCCCACGAACTTAATTCTCTCCTCCAGTTTCATTGCCGCAGTAACCAGCTCATAAATCCAACAGTTTTGAGGAATTCGATATAAGTTTCGTAAAGACGTCTTCAAATTTTCACGTAGAATATCCTGTTCAAAATAAATATACATACATAAAATAAGAAACGTTTTAATAACTCATATTTCGGATGAATAATACATGCTCTGTTAAGATATCAGCCAAGTACATTGAATTAGTAATTTTTTCTTCAATTATCAGAACTGACCTTCATTCATGCTTAGAGGCTACTGACATACTCGAATGGTTTCATTATTGGACGTTAAACTCCGCTGCAAGTGAAATTTCGTAGAAAATCTCTGTATAGTGTACTATTTAGTTAAGTGTTGATTTCTTATTGAAAGTTTTGATTTGGTTGACAGGTTCGGTCATGTGAATAAATAATTACCTTAAAATAGTTTGAAACAATAAAACAATAATTTTTTTTTAAAAGTGATTTTAATTTTTTTTGTCTGTCACTTCCAATTGCAGTATAGTATGCAACAGTAAAAGAACTTGTTTTATAATTGACTTACAGTTTTTGTACATGCTGTTTGTATTTATTAATTTCGTCATCACCGATTTGTTAGTTTATTCCTTTCTTGATATGGTTTCCTACATATTTTTTAAATTACTAAATCTTGGAGAAATTCAGTTCCCAAAATTATATTCACTTTTAGTTTTGGATATTTGTCATCCATTTTTATTAAAAATCCGGCTTGTTTTTTTTCAAAATCCCCTAATTTTTCAATCTTTTCAACACTAGTCATAACAATCTGACAACAATAGTGAAGGCGTAGCCTTAATAACAAAAAAGTAAACCTACACAGGTAGAAAACAACATTAATTTACTACTAAATATCATAAAAATTCAATAGGTAGCAACTCAACTTGAGTACCAGTAATTTTTAGCTTAATTATCATAATTTACTCTTGCTGGCGATTAGCGAGCCACTGACCCTGTAATAAGTTTAATTTCGTGGATAAATTTTGTATTGTAAATTTAAATAGACGTAGTTTTTATTTATGCCACTGATTTTGGATGCTAAAATTAAAGATACATATATTCTCTAGTTATGCGATCTCGTATGCATTTATACGACTAGAATTAAAAACATGTGTACAATTCTCGCTGGTATTATATTATAAAAAAATATATTTCCAATACTCTAATAATATATTAATTACTTTTAGTCACATGGTATACTACATATTTCGGGAAAGTTCTTCTTTTCGTTTCGCACCCTTTTAATTGAAAAAAAGGAAAATTAGCTTTAATATTTATTATTAAATATTTTTATTTCTATTTACAGTTTTTAGTTTTATTTTTACTTCACGCTTTTTCACTTATCTTTTTTATTTTTCAGTATACCAATATTGACATAAATTTTAACGTTTATTAACAACTAATTGCTTTAAATTATTAAAAATTTGAGACTAGATATTAAGTTTACAGCCGAGATTGACTAATCCGTTCATTCTCTTCATTAAAGTATACACTAGTGACTTTACTTGTTTATTCACAGTATTTTGACACAAAGATTTTTGCAAGCATTTTTAATTATAATTTTTAATTACTTATCTGCGTATATGTAATTTGACTCGAAACTATTGAGACGGTTTGTGCTATGTCAGGTATATAGAAATATCGATCAGAACTTGAATAATACATCATATATGTTAGATTCAGAGACTAAATGTCTCGTTAAGCGAAAAAGAAAAAGAAACAGCCACGACGCGTTGTAGCTCATCAGAATTATCCTCAAAAAACATTCGTGTTCCAGCCACGTTCAAAATGCTCACAATGTATTTTATTGAATGCAAAAAGCATAAAAGATAAATTGAGTTACGATTATTTTAATATTCCTCCAGAACACTGTAAACATAGACATACCACGAGTATCAGTACAGTTACGCCTAACATATAATAATGTTAGGACAATGTTAAAATGAAAACAATATCTACATATCGTGTAAAAATTATTAAACTTTAGCATCTTATTTCGACAAAATGAAATATAAAAATGCCTGTGTGGGAAACTCATAGTTATATTTTCACCAACAATTACAAACATCGTTTACAATTTACCCGTTTTGATAATGTTTTAATAAAACAAAACATTCATCTTCCAGCTCAAACTTCTTAATCAAATTTACTTGTGATTTTGAACTCATATTTTAAAAGAGGTCGTACAATTAATCCATTTTTTCGAAAATTGTTGCCGACTTTCGCTGTTTACAATAATACAAAAAAATATTCAACATGCTGATCTTGTTTCTATATATGGAAACAAGTAAAACTAATTAATAAAAGGAATAAATGATTTCCCTACTATAATTTTAATTATATGAAATATCACTTTGATCTGTATTTATGTAAAAAAACAAAGTCTGTCTCTCTTTCTGTCAGTTCATTTTACACTTGAGATTTACTGAATTGGTTATAATGCGGTTTTTTCCACCTTTTTGTTTATTTTCGAATTGTGTACAAAATAGAAATTTAAATGTTGAGGTTGTGGAGCTATACACAATAATAACTAATGTGAAATTTTTAAACCTTGCGTTTCGTTTCCGAGTTAAAGAATTGTGACAGGTGGACGAGCGAAAGATTTGTATGCACCTATCCGCCTTTAGATATTTTTATTTCCCACTTTGAAATTCACTAATTATGCTAAATGTCCTGCCTTAGATGAACTTTGTTTTCGAACCTGCCAGCTCTAATAAGAGACCTTACACGATGTATATTCTCTTCGCCATTTAGGAGCTGCTGTCCTTACTTTTTTACGCCATGCTCAGAAACCGTATATGATTTATAGCTTTGACTTACCTTTTTTTTTATTTTTAAATATAAGACAAATGAGCATAAATTCGATGAAACCACTTCTCACCATAAAGGAGTATTGTTCTTTCACCCTACTCCAGCCACAACATATGACCAAAAGACTTATCAAAATTAAAGTGAGCGCAAATTTAGTTAATATACTCCACGTACTTGGGTAGTTTTTGTCATTAGTTTCCGGCTCAACCATCAGACTCCTATAACTATTTTTAACAAATTAACTTATCAAGACAATCAAATGAGACCAAGTTCGATTATTATACCCCTCACCTTTAAGGAATAATGTAAACTTTATTCCTTCCTTGACAGACTCTTCTTTCTATTTGTAAAAAAATAACCCATCAAAGAAAGTTAAATGAGCCCAAACTCGAGAAACCTACTTTTCACTCAAGGAATTCTGTCAACACATTCCATCTCCATCAGCACACTCTGAATACCTTCAATGACTGAAGTATTTTAAAAACATATGAAATAAGTTCTAACTTGGTACCAGTTTTCTTAAAGGAGCTTTTTGTTCTCATCCGCCGAAAAGTTCCTTAGGATATCTCCGCAATCCATTATCATGTTCCGAAGCGACGTAACTCTATTTACGTAGGATTCGTCAAATCGTTTACTTTTATACGAATATCGAATAATAGAATTTGGACAATGCGTATTCGAGTTTTATCTGTATATATGAAGAAAAGAAATATATAATACATATGTAAACCATTGATTATATATACTATGTACCTTACATAGCGTATCTAATCAGTTGTTTACAATAGTTAATATTACGCCTCAAATACCTCTTAGGGTGGTCTGAGGCCACACAAATGGCTTCATGAGGCAAATAATTTTCCCCCGAGAAAAATAATCTAAAATATATAAATTAATGTAATTTATAAAAATCAAAAATAATATAAATTAATGTAATTTTCGTGTTTTGTTAAGCAACTTGCGGAAAAAATTATAGAAAACATATTAGTAACCAATATAGAGTTTAAATTTAAAAAATTAGAAGTTTTTAAGAATTATTGCATTTTTGTCGACAAAAAAATAAATTTAAACATGTATAAAAATGTTTTAATTCTTCAGTTTTCAAATAAATTGATTTATGTAAATAGGTACAAAATTTAAAAAAAAAACAAAACAAAGTTCTTATATAATTCAAATAATCGAACCTTAGATAATTTAACCAAATGACGTTCAAATAAAATAATAAATATGCCACTGAGTTTGGCCACATATTGAAATAAAACTGAAATATCCTTGAATATTTTGTTCATCTAGATCTTAAATCAACTCAGAAATAAATTTTGTGAGATCTGTCTAATGATATAATTTGCTACATATAAATTAAGACCTCGGTATGTATCTACCTACTTAAAATGATCATACGTAAAGGCATATTTTTCATGCATTTTATCTTATACGTGGTCTTGTTATTTATATCTATTGAATACAAGGCCTAAAATACTTTTATCACAACTAAATAAATAAAAAACCGAAACAGGGCTTAACGCAGAAAACTTGTTTATAGAAACTCATGTTGACATATTAAATGTTACTTATATTTTATTGAAAAGAATATAATGGTTACAGAATAGTATCGAACTGCGGTGGTATTAAAAAGTTAAAGCGGTGGTATTAAAAAATTCATAAAAGTAAACCTTGTTCTTATAAGAGCTATAAGATAGTTTTTCAATATTCGTTCATTATAGAGCTCTAGAACATAAGGTTATCTCTCATAACATTTCTAAAAAACGCTCTTTATAATGACTTAAGCAGAATCACTTTACCTAATGGATTTATCCAGACTTATCCATATGTTATATTCGAACAATATAATACAATTAAGAATATTCATACATCGAACTTAATTTTTTTTCAGGTGACGCAACAGGTATTGAATAATTGTTTAAAATTGTCCCTTTGAAAGATTTCCTTTATTAGCCATATAGATGTTGTCTATTCGAGCATTTTAGCTTGAGTGCAATTCAGTAATTTTTTTATTTCTGTTACAAGAACTTGAATAAAAATAATTTAATCCGTGACTAGATGATGAAATTACATAATAAAGATAAATTTCAGATAAAAAAGGAGAGCCTAAATGTTCATTAACACTTATAATGGGACCATTAAATTCAAGGTTATGGATAAAATTACCTTATTGTTCCACAAAATATTAATTTTAACAAGAATAGATACACAAAAGTATTGAGATTTGCTGAAAATGTTCAACAAGCAGGTTTCTGTGGATTCCTAAATACAAATTAAGGCAATTATCATCAATAATTATTTTTAACTTTAACATAACCGTTAAACATCCTGCAGGGTTCTGAATATTGAGCTATACAAATATTATTTCGCAAGAAAGTAATTTGACTATTATGGTAGCTCATTCCTTCTCTTATGTTTTTTTTTATGAAAATCTGTGTAAGATTGTAAAACGTATAAAAGTAACTAGTATAACTATTATACATAAAACAAGCTGTAATATCAAATGACCAATTTTGTAGAGAAAATTCAAGCAACTTATAACTTAAAAAGATGAACCTATTTGATAGAGGAAGACCGATGATTTATTCATAAGATAATATAACTCACATATTCAAACTTTCATGTTTAGAGTTCAATTAATAAAAAGTTAAAAGTATTTTGGAAATTACATAACAAAAGACAACATAACAAAAGTAAAAATCTTGAAAGACGTCACATAACCACGTTCACTATATAAAATTAGTGTGTTTCCATGTAAATAAAGTTACCGTGGACACTGAAAACATGAACCATAAAGACATGGAACAAAGTTTTTCCTCTTCATTATAACTCTTATGTAGAGAATTTGAACATTTGTTTGACATAAATCTTTTCTTTTTATTTATATGAAGTAATAATAAATCTCTTATTCATATTGGCTTTGAATAAAGGAGTGATGTACAAATCTCCTCAATAACGTCTTCAGTACCCAAAAAGTTCTGAAACTTTAATGGTATTTTGAGTACTAGTATTCAATAACAAATAGTATATTGAAATGTGTTATCAGGTACGAAATCCGGACAAAGCTACTAAAAAGAATAACACGCTAGATATGTTTGCTTTTGTGGAAAGAAAGAGCAGAAAAATGTTATAGCACTTGAACAACAACCGTTCACTATCAGATTGTATTTGTACTTTTTTCTCACCAGGTTATTTTCTATCGATAATTTTTTATAGGTTGGAAACATCTAAATATATCTTATTCTTACACCACACATTACAATTTCAATGTTGCAATAAAGCAGTTTAGCGCCTCGAATATACGTTTCAGTGATTGTTTTGCTTCATAAAAATGAGATGATGTTATTCTTAACATTAGCATGAGTATTTCACTTTAATTGGTTCATTATTTTGAAATCTAAGCGCCGCATCACCCAAACAAAATCTCGCCAATCATACGCCCACCGTATAACTAATTTGAACGAACCATTTCGGGCCACATTTGACACACCTCTAAATCAAGACTATCTTATATGCCAGGTTAAAACGTTAACTCAGAAAGATATGATAAATATCACACTTGGTTTAATATAAAATAATTGTAGTCTTTGGAGCTAACAATCATTGGAATTAGAAAGTTAAAGCTAACAAGAGTTTTGATTTACGTGAAAAAAAATAAGTTAATTTAAATTATCAACAAAGTCAAATAAAGTGTTTTCAATATTTTCATTTTGTCTTAAAGATATAGATTTGTCTTAAACATATACTAGATTGCGCTTATTTCTATTTCTACTTTGTACGCGGTATAGTCTTAACTAAGAAACATTAATCTTGTCTATCCATCTGCAAAAATTCTGCCATTTTAAGGTTCCGTATCTCAAATTAAAAGGAAAGTGGAAAGTTTACAAAATCATTCACATGTCTGTCTATCAGTCTGTCAGACACAGCCTATGTTCTCAGAAATTATGCAACGAAAAAACTTGAAATTAAACCTGGTAATATATCGTATCAAGTTATATATTTTACGCTAGCTGACTTTAATATCTAATTAAACATATTTATGAAAAATTAAATAGAGGATAAATACATGACTAATTTTTTTCAATTTTTAGAATCATGTGCAGTATCATTTGAAAGAGCTGGCTATAAGGTCCATAACTTATTATCACAATTTGAAACAGCGTATTTGAAACAAGTATTCTTAAAAATACGCGAAAATAGAACCCCTTTTTCCGAAACTACTGAATAAAAATTAAGAAAAACTATGGCGATTATTCCAAATCTTACAATTTTTGAATCACACATTGTGTTTTTTACGCCTACGACATAAAAAGTAGACGCAAAATATTTACGTTGAGAAAAATTAGTATTTGTGAACAGTTTAATGGAACCATTGTGTACACTTAAATGTTTCTAAGTGCCTAGGTGTGTACGGAATCCTCGTTGTGTGAGTTGCATTTAAACTTTACCGATTTTGTAAAACAAGTTTACTCATTTACGGCTACACATCAACGATCTTGCAAAGAAAGCATTTCATTGCATTACTAATTTATATGAAACATATTACTAGCTATATGTTCTTGAAAAAAAGTTTTAGTCTTTTATTCTTGCATCAGGTTTTACCTTATTTTAATAACTTGTTAAGTTCAAACATAAATGTTATCTTATGTACTTCAAAATATTATGAATATCTCATAAATTTCAACTTTTCTCTAAAACTATAATTTCACTAGAGAAACTACCCGGGACTTGACCATTATTTTGATTACAATATCTTTTTTCAGCAAAAATTTAAAGAGTACTTGCTCTATTTTTCCCATTTAATTTTTTGATTTATTATTCCAATTTCAAGTACTTTATTATTTTTCAAATCACATATTCAATGAAAATCGCAAAGTTTATAAACTTATATACGATTATAAATTTATTGACTTATTCATTTTTCAATTGATGCTGTAATTTTAAGATCACGTGAACTAACTTGTCTTTTTGGAACTAGCAAAAATACCACAAATTAACTACACTTGAGAGGGATCTATTATGGATTCTAGTAAAGTAAACATTGTCTTCAAAAAAATGTTTCATAAAATTTCTTGCCTTTACATAACCGAAGTGAATCGGCGACCTATCAACTACTCCTTGAGTGGACTAAACGTGTAGTATTCTGGAAGTGTGAAGAATGGGTTATCATAATTATCATAATGTTCCAAATATTGTACAAACTGAAAACGAATAACCAAGTTGAAATCCCAGCTAGGATAGTAGAACTGGCTTAAAATATTTGAACGCAGCAGTAATAAAACAGAAACTGTTAATAGCAAAATGATATTTTTCTGTCAACTGAAATACAAGGACGACCACATTGTATTAAATGTTGACTTTTTCTCTTAAATATTCATCCTCTTATATATTCTCATATTTATCAGTCTATTATACTGATGTGGGATAGATAACATCAAGGGAAACCAAATTAAACAACCCTCACTTTGCCAGCGCTTTACTTCGTGGAATAATTTTATAGAATCCAAATAGTCAACTTCTTTCCTTATTTCAAATGGCCTTTTCTATAAAGTAGTCAGAACACATGATTATAAATTAATAAGCAACCTGTCTCGATTTTCGTATTATCTAATACGTCCTAATGTTAAGTTAAAATCTATAAAATAAATCTAAGTTTTTCGTTAAGCTTTGCGTTTTTGACATTTCAGGTTGACTACCTGGGAAAAAATATAAGTGTGTAATACATCAAATTAACTGGTCGTGTCTATCGAGGCACATAAATTCCAGAAAATATATATTTTAATACACATATATTCTCTTGCATGTACGCACCTGTGCGATTCCCAACCTACAACATAGTGATATTTAATTTTCATTAAAACACTTTGGCGTAATGCTCAGGTGAGACGTATACTCGCAGCTGAGCCGCATCAAAAAATTACTTTTCCACTTGTCAGAGCGGTCCATAAAACAGCTTTCAACTTTCAAGGGAAGGCTACTGGTCTTGAGGGGTGTTGAAATAAATATTACTATTTACTGCAGCGAGTACCTGACTTGAACAAAATAATTTATTGTTAGCTAATCAGACAAAATTACATCCCCTAAACTACATACATAACGTTATCTAATCATTACAAGTTTTTTCCTGAAAAAAGATTATTTCGTATTACGTTTTTAAATAATGATTATTTCATGTTTTTAATGAAATTAAAGAAATTGGCTGTGCAATAGAATAAATAATATACAAATCTGCAAAAATAATTTTCGGATGTATTTTTTCGTACTTTCCTGGATTTCATAAGAAATAATACTTAATTTTCGAACTTTACAAGGGATATTATTTAAATTAATTGGCATCATGAAACTTACATGGTGTAGGTGCGATTTGCGTTTGAATATAAAAAAAATTAAAATAAAAAAAACATAATCATTATTAAAATATATAATGTAATCAATTATTAAAATATAATATATATTTAGATACTTTAAATCTTCTACAGTTCATTGGTAATTACATTTAGAGTTTTTATTTATTTACTAAAGACATCCCTTAAAAGTTAACATTAAGTGTCCGACATAGACATAGATACAAAAAATACAATTAGTTTAATAGAGAGTACCTCTAAACAGTAATAAGTAGAATGAAACTACGTGATGTAGTATTATTTCTACTTTCTTTTATTTCTTTACCACGACCTAGGTTTCGTTGTATCACAACATCTTCAGGTGGGATATTAATATCCCAATACAACGAAACCTAGGTCGTGGTAAAGAAATTAAAGAAAGTAGAAATAATACTACATCACGTAGTTTCATTTAATTGTGAATAATGAATTTCTACAAAATTAACGCCAAATATATTCAGTAATAAGTAGGTAAAAAAAAACAAGCAGTATATTAAATTATGTATACCATGACTAATAACAATTATAAACTAACAAATAATTAAATTACTAGTTTCAAAAAGCGGTAAAAAAACAGAAAAGAAGTAAAGCTGGGCCAATCTTCACAACATCGTGTTAATCAGTGAAAAGGTGCGAAAAAGAATTGAGCAATGTGGTATTGGCGAAATATACTATTACTTTGTCTTATCTCGTAACAGCCAAGAGTATAACACGCTGTCAAACATAAGATCGAAAAGTTATTTACGTAATTATTTTATCATTTAAAATATATGTGATAATAATATATCACACCAGACTAGAAAGAAATCATTAATATACCTATTGAAAAATCTAAATAAATTTCTTCTTGTAAATAATAAAATTGAATTAAAATTGAACTTAAACAACTAAAATGCATTTGATTCACAAAGATATCAATTCGGAGTGAATAATAATTTATGTTTTAATGTATATATTTAAAAGTTACATTTCACTTTGATGTGATTATGGAACATCACCTTACGTTTTATACTTATATCATCAATATCTGTCAGAAAGTTTAAGGGGTGCTGTGATATGTCATACTTACTTTCCACTATTTCGATGCCTAGAATAATAATATTAATATTTTCGTAACAATAAAAGCTTATAAACAATTACTATAAAGCCCAGTTGAGCATTTGCTTGGCACGGTTATGTGACACGATTTTCAATACAATAAAAATAATAAGTTTTTAAGGTCTCAGAAACAAAAAATTAGCATTTATTCTTTCCTCATATCCCTTCGCCAGTCACAGTATTATAGCTCCTTGCATTTAATAGTACCCCTTTCCCCTAACAAAAAGTTATATTTCAGGTTTTTGACCCAGCACGTTTTTCAGAAAACTTGGAAAGGATCGAGATAATAGCAATATAGTACTCACACTTAGTGAGTACTACAGATACAGAAGTGTTTCCGTCAATTTGCATTGGTAATATCAAGAGACAAAAGCAAACAATTGTGGTTCTTAACCCTGTGAAAGATAAATATATTTACGTTTTGAAATATAATGTCAATATGAGTAAGAGTATTATAAAAATACTCTGTGAAAATACCTGTTAAATACAAATAAAACTCCTAGTATTAATTCCACTTGTATTTAATAGGTTTTCAGTTTTGCATAATACCAGGTATGTCATAACAAAGAATTTATATTACTTTGTTCCACGTAAATGTATATCCATTTTCAAATTAAATATTTTCTCATAAAATTTATAAAAAAGTATGTTATTTTCATTTTTTATTTAATAAGTTATTTTTAATTTATCAATAAAATAAAGAAAAAAATTAGGTACGTTTAATTGTTACTTGTATCTAGAAACATGGAAAGAAACCCACTTTACCATCATATTTTCATTGAACACAAAAATTAATAATTAAACTAATGTGACATTACAAAATGCGACACTTACACGCCAATACATAATACATGTGTATAGACCAATATATATATATATATATATATATATATAAATATATATATATATATATATATTACATCTGTATTATATGTATATATTGTAGTAAATTAATTTATGTGGGAAACCATTTCAAGTAATTAACTAGTATATATCCAGCAATCAGACAGTGTATAATAGAAAAAATATCCTTGCAGATAATATTTTCCAAAATCATTCAAGGTTTTCCAAAGATTTCTTCTTTCATTTCATCAGCTAGAGATAAAAAAAATATTAGCAAATGAATTTAATTACATTTTTAAAATTTAATAATTTTTTTTCTTAACAATGTCATCAAAAAATGTATGAAAAATTGTCTCCAGTGTAGAGAAAGTAAGTTATAATTAGGTATAATATTTATTCAAAACCTATTTAAAAGATTTTTCTTCTTGATCACTTTTAGATAATGCTTAGAGATACTATTCCTATTTATTGCCATAATTCATATTCCTGACGCCTTTAATTATTGGTCGATTTAATTATATCATTATTTATAATAGTATGCCAATAATATCGTTATAATCTATAAAAAATTATTATAACGAAGATTGTGTTAAAAAAATAGTACCATGGTTACAATGAGAAATTTTCAAATGATATGCTATGTGAAACCCACGACTTGAAAATTAATCAGGTGTACGTGACTTTAGAGGAATTATATATTACATTTGGAAGGAATTGTACTACATAACGTAAGATATTTAAAAAAAAAATAACAAAAATCCAGCGAATATGCTTAGCAATTCATAGGAGCATCTTGAAGGGAATACTTCAACATTATTTTCGCTCAGTAATATTACTAAGGTAATTGGTTACCTTACAAACAAGATTACCTTACGATATTTTTTTCAAACATTAATTTTGCTCAGTATGGCATATCTAATACACGTCACGTAACACATGCCGTGATAAAATAATGTTCTATTCATATTTATTAGGAGCAAAAACCAATTGATTGTAAATATCGAAAGACCTGATCAAACGCATTTTTGTAACCTAAAATATATCTTAAATTAATATTTTAAAGTTATCAAACAAATCGTACTTCCATTCTTATATAGTTCCGTTCACAATTCCTATTCCCACTTAATATCTTTAATTTTGATCATGCCAGCATTTACAATTTTGGTTCTATTATTTTTAATTTCATTTTGATTTGTTTATTTACATGCTTCAATTTTTAAAGATTTTTGTAACTAATACCTAATCACAGAATTAAAAATTCAATAGCTTGGCATAGCCACATTAACGCTACCGAAATAAATAATGCTCTAGTTGACTATACAAACTGGCGTAATAGTAAATGAAATGCACGTCTATTTTCAATATTTGTAAAAATATTTATGAAAATATTTAATGTAAAAAAGGTGTTATAATTTACAATGTACATACAAACAAGCGCGAACTCATATGTTCATAGAAACGTATAAATGTACGATATAGCTTTGAGAAACAAATAAGGTTTTAAGGGAAAAAGATAATAAATGTAAAAAATTATTTAATAAATAATTTTGTATGTATTTCTTATGTCGGTACGTAAATTATGTTACAACGTCAATTGGTTTTATAACAGGCAGAATCATGTTTAGGAATGTAAAAGAACTTAGAATGTAAATTCAAGGATATGAAATCAAAACGCTAAATTTGAATCGAAAAATAAACTATCAACAGAATCCGACTCTCAAAGTCAAAGTTGGGAAAAAATTTGGGTAAAATAAAGTGAAACTGCCATCCATGCATTATTTTACTATTTCGAGAATATTAAGGAATAATCAAATATTTGTGAAAGTGCACTGATTAATAATAATAGTGTTTCTTTGCAATCGTCAATACTCTATAACATTCTCAACGGTATAGAAATGAGCAAAAGTTACAAATCTGACGGGCAACAGTGACAATATTGTTAAGGAACTTGAAAATAAGGTTGTTGAACTCTAAAACTGTCTTATCTACAGTGTGCGGTCATGAGGATTGACATTCGCAAGCAACGTCGTTAAGTTTTTGCTTCTGAATCGCGAGCAAGAATCAGTATGACAGTATAATGAAAGTTTACGTCTACTTAATGCAAGTTTTAGTATGAAAGTTTAACGAAAGTTCATATCTACTTAATGCATGTTTAGCATGAGAGATCAAGGAAAGTTTATATCTACTTAATGCATGTTTCAGTATGAAAATTGAATAAAAGTTTACGTCAACTTAATGCATACTGTGGTATGAAAATTCTATGAATGTTTTAACCTATTTAATTTATAGTAATACTTCTATAGAAATGTCCACCAAGGTTATGCTACATATGTATTTTTTTCAACAAATAATTCAAATGTATATTGTTACCACTTTATAACCTAACGAAAGATATTTTAAATCTTTAGTACGGTAATAAGGAAATAGCTTAGTGAATTAACTTTATTTTTTATGGGTAGTTTATATTTTATTTAAAGAGTAATACTTAAATTATTGAATTATACTTACCTAAATGTGTATTTAAAATTTAGAAAAAATAATATTTATAGGTATTTATCATATTTTAAATATCACGTAATCTTTTTTGATATATTGCTTTAAATAAATAAAATACAATAACAAATCAAAGAGCAAAATGCAGTTCAAATTAAAAGCAACATAAACTAATAATCAATTGAAAACAATCAAGCAGCTTCTAAATCTCATTCCTAAGTTAATCAACAGAGCAGAATCTCAATAAAAAAAAATATCAATGATAAATAGTCTATCATTAGAAGTAAAAATTATAAAACGTCTGCTTTGTGGAAGTAAATGAATATAGATATTTTGAGATAGTTGAGAAGGTAGTCTGGAAAACAAGCTTTATTTTGATATGAGTAATTGATGTCTCTTTTCATCGCCCATTGAACTGTATATATGAATTAGCAAGATTTTGTCTCATGCATATCGATGATCACGCTGTTGTTATGAATAGTTCCCTATATTTCCGCGTTCAGCTTATTAGTACTTGTAAGTCTGTGTTTAGGACACACGAGTTATACGTTTCTGTGAATACCACGACATTAACTGAGTTAAAGCTTTGTTTAACGTTTCCATATTGCGCAAATTAAAAGTACATTTTATTATTTCGTCTCTATGCGAGATACCTTATGCACCAATATTATTAAAAATGGAGAAAGTATACTTTCGTTGCTTTTTATTGTAAAATTACAGTAGTTATCCTCACATATATCCCTCACTTTTGGGATATTGTGAGGATAACTATTGCATTCGCATTCGGCCTTGCATTTACTAATAAATTTAAATATTTCATTGATAATAGTATTGGAATGTATATAATTTTTGTACCGGATTGTTACTCGCGAATACAGAGCTCCTCATTTTAAGCAAGTAGTATTCCCTGTAGTATTAGAATTGAGGAGTACGAAGCCGAAGTTCGATTACAGCTTCTGCTTGATACCCATAATACTAATTTCAAAAGAGCACATTTTTAAATCTCACGATTTAGGCAGGCAGAACACATGCAGTATCAGTATTTTTGGATTAAAGGTTGAAATTATATTAAATGTTGATACAGTCCAAACTAACTTATCTACTTATCGTGTTATTTTATTGCTACATCGAGAAAAGTCAAACTAATTCAAATTTGATTAGTTTAATTTAGTACCACCTTCTGGCTCCCGCATTAGTCCCTGATTTGCCTAAATAGCAAATATGTATCATCATTGCTCGTATTTAATTATATTATCATTAGAACTACATCATCCAAATTCCATTATGGCCCTTGTGCTGTACAATATTGAGGAATTCTATAGTATATGAATCTACAGTATTCTATAGTATATATCTTCTATGATCAGATTCTAAACAGTATGGGCCAATTGTTGTAGGTAGATACTAGGGATATACACTTCCTAAAAAGATAGAATCATCCAAATTGGTTGAGAACTGTTGCATACATGACGTAAAATACACAAAAGATACAGTAAAATTCAGAGCCTTCGCCTATTTGAAGTCGGCTAAAAATAAAATTTAGCGAAATTCTATCGGAAAATTGTATCTTCATCGTATCATTAAATGCGTGAACGTAACTGCATAGCGATTGACTAATTTAATTCCCAATAGCAGGAAAGCTATTAGCAAGCCGATTAAAATATTATTATATATAAATTGTATTTCCCACAAATACTTATATCGACATAAATGTCCATATTATTATATTTTTACGACATATTATTTATATTTATAAGAAAATAATACCTAGTCCTAACCGTATGGTTATCTTTCAACTGTCGTAGAAGTATTGTCCTACGACAGTTGAAAAATTTTAAAAAGATGGGAAATAAAATTATTGAAAATGGATAACGTGGTCATACACTTTGAACTGCTGTTTAAAGCTTTCTGAAATATGGACATTTTATGAAAATATTAGGTTGTAACTTATAAACCTGCCATCACTGTACTCAAATTTTTTGCCACTTTTAATGTGTAGTTGATAAAATCAATCGTTAATTATATAAGTACTTTCGGTATTTAAGACTTGTCGCCAACATGTAGGCAGAGCTAAAGTTCCGCCCTTGTAGAAATCTTTGGGCCTTTGACTGAAAAATAAAATTAATTTTGATTTTGATATAACTATAATCTTTGAATTTTCTATCGCATAGATTATTAGACAGAGAATGCATGGTAAATAGATAGTGAAAGGTCCGAAAAGTACCGTGAGTGAGGAACCATATTCTATCCAAGTGAAAGTAGTTTTCCACGCGTTACTTTTCCTAAGTGGGGTCGAGCATTGTCATGTAAAAAAACTTTGATTTGAAGGAAATTTAGCGGTGAATTTGCTTAATTGTTTACAATAAATCTTACCTTTCATTGTACTGTTAGCTTGAAAGAGTTTCTAATGAATAAATGAATGAATAACGCCATTTATCCATGACCGTGCCCTAAAAATAATATTTTGTTCAATATTATATATTGGTCTAAGTACAATTTTTTTCTCCAGCACCGACATTTACGCTAAAAATTGATATAAGCATTTTTCATCTCATTTAACTAGGTATTTTAGCCTCTTGCTGGTACGACAGAAACTCAGTAGCTCCAAGCGCATATTAGCTCTTCTCTGAGGTTGAAAGGGTGTTAGTTCATATGGTAGCCAAAAGAACAATTTTTACTTCTTTCTCAAAACATGAAATTGTTTTCCATCGCAGTGCAAGAGCATGACAATGGCTCTGCGAAACAACGCGAATTGATCTGAGATCTGTTTTAGTAAGGCTTTTACATTTTTTTAAATCAATTGTAGGAGGTCACTTTGAATGAGGTTTGTCGGGCAGGTCAAAATTTCTTTTGAATCTTTGGAACTAGTGCTTAACTGTACTATATGAGGCCATATCTTCACACATTGTTGTATTTATATTTCATGATGCTTCACCCTAAATAACACTCATGAAGAAAGAGTCCTCTAAATTCACTTTGAGTTACTTCCATTTTTAATTTATTCTGTACTCGCCGATTACTCAGTTGCAAATTGAACAGAATTTTGGGTGTTGCATTCTTTATATACCCTAGAATAAATATTCTAGAATCTTCTGTAACATTCTATAAATCCGTCGAAAAAAGTGGCGAGTTTATAACTTACCAACTTAATATAATAATCTAAAACCATTTATTATATTTTTAATACATACTTTTTAAAATTAATTTGGTATTGAACCATTAGAGAAAATAAAACATTTAAATAACACCGGTCTAACATTATACAACAGTATTCAATTTTGTTTTAAAATTTTTCGTTATTAAAAGAAAAAGAAGAAAGGAAAAAAGTGAAGGAAAATTTGTCTAAAAAAGTTCGGGAACTATATTATTTAGTATACAAACAAAAACTATATGGAAGCAATTGATGCAAAATGTTAATAAAATTTATCAGAGAAACATACAGCAAATAGTATAAAGTTAAATAAAATAGAATAAAATAATCATTCCAAGAACTTATAATTTGCTACAGGTTCATGATGTTGGCGACGACGGAACTTTAGACATTGTATTAAAGTTTAATTACTTTTATCTAATAATGTTGATTATTATATTTTTGTTAAAAAATTAAAAATATTCGTCCAATTAAGGCAAAGAGTGGCGTGTTGACATTTCATACTTCACAGGAGATATTTTTTTAAAATAAGATATTTCTTTTTAATTTTTAAAAAAAAATTTCTTGAACCTTTTTATTACATGCGATAAACGTATTTATGTGTGTACTTTAATTGCATAAATATAAAGATAGACACTTAAGCATTATGGAGTATTTCTAGTGTTATTAAAATATTTACAAATATTAATGTTCCTTTCCACCATGCAAATATAGGCTTAGTATATTTTAAGCAGACGTAAAAATATGGCGAATTTTTCGAAATGTAGTAAAATTTTATTCATTCCTATAATATTTTTGAGTAAACATTAAATAGAGCTTTTTCTTTTTAAAAATGTTTACACTCAGAGTTGCAAAGATTGTGGGAAAGAGACTTCTTGTGAATCTTTTCATTATTATTTTAAACACTTTAATTTTTAACAAAATAATTTTGAATTTTGATCCCCACGTGATATACGAAGTTCAAAAAAAATCTTATTTCCTTTGTCCCTTTGTAATTGATTTACATAATATTTTAAAATGTTGACCATTTGAACATATGCACATTAATAAGCTGCCGAATCAAGTTTCTACGGTAAACCGTTTCCTAAAACGGTCGGGCAGAAGGACGAACTTAAAAGTAATTTTATGAGGGTTCTTTTTGCTTCTCCGTTGAAATATTAAATATCAATGTAAGTTTGTCTATCATTAAGATGACGCTTTCTTAGTACGAAACGTTAGCTGCGCGTTAAAAGGAAATTTCGCGTATTTCGTGTTATTACAAATATATCCATTTATCTTTCTTTTTCTTAACCATTCATTTAATTTTTAATATATCTCGCTCTTCTCTTCTCTCTCCATCACTTTATATGTTGCTCTCCTCCGCCGACCAATTTTTTTAACACACTATCTCAAATCCTCATAAATTATTTTCTTTAGGGATGGCAGTTTCTTTGTATTTTGTCTATGGAATACAAAAAACGATTAGATATAGCTTTTATAAATTAGATATATTACCAAATCAAATATGGCTATAAACTTTTAAGCTGAAACAAAAGTATCTGACTAAAAATATCTAGATAAAATATTTAGGCGTATGCCAGCAATTTTTGTGACACTTTTCATTAAATTATATCGATTTCTGTGTAAATTATGTACGTTCATACGTTTACAAATGGAACATACGCGCATATGAACATCTGTTTGAAATATGAACATATATTTCAACTCCAAATATTAATCTCGGCGAAAAGGTAAGACTAAGCACATTTTCTGGAATTCTTTCTGGAAAATTTTAAAAAACGTATTTTTCTGGAAAATTTGTGAATAATAAAGGGAAGGCTACGAATGTGTTAAACTTTAACAATACATGCATTGTTTATACTTAATCCACTTTTCTGTACTTTTTTAATCGTATAACTTGAATGCAAAACAACTTCATCGTCCACCTTGATGACAATTACTATAACAACTTATCAGTAAATACAGATAACAATAGTAAAGAAACATGATTAACATAATAATTACAGTGATTTCAAAATAAGATAACTTTGTTTCGAAAGCGATAATTTGGAACGGCTGACTACGAAATAAATAACAAAGTAGAAAACGATGTCACACAAAATTTACAGTGTTTATACATATATAGATAACTTATTTTTCACACAAAATAAAATTTTCTTAATCTAAAGTGACGAACAACTATTGGATCTACTCTATCAGTCTTACACGTGTTTATATGTTCTAGAACAAATCGTTACCTTAAAATGGAGGAAATCTCTAGTGAAAATAGTAACCCGTTTCAAGGTCTTAATAGTCACACGCATGCAAGGATTCCATAAATACGTAACTCCGGTCGCCATTATATTCTAAAACTGTTATTCGCAACGGGATTTATTATTGCGCAACAACGCCGACGACTATTGAAACATAATCTGCCGTGTAAATTTATTCTACCGCTTGGAATTTTACCTTTAGAAAATACAAGTATTCAGCATATTTTTTCAATGGAACAATGTGAGGTATTACAGGAAAATGTTAAGAAATATTAGACAATTTTCAGGCACCGAAGTGGATTATACCGTAACAATTCTTATACTAGTAGTAATCATAACGGCACTATTTAAAGGTCAACAGACAGACAAACTTTTTAAGGCGAATTTTAGGGACCTGTATTATTGCACCTATTTCTATTAGCAGTAAGAATAAAATTATAATAATTATTTGGAATGTTTTTTTTTCTTTCAACAATTCATAATTCGACATTATTTTTTCGCTTTTCTCTTTTTTCCTATTGTATGTATTCACAGGTATTTAATTTCTTTATGTTAATTTTTTTCATATTTACTACATTTTTGACATCCATAATTCTGGTCTTCACGTAAGGTACAAACATGTAATTTTTAGTCAAAACACTAAATACAACAATTATTACTTATTCAGTTATTATAATAATGTTTGCATCATGTACTATTTGCTAATTAATAAACGAATTTAAAGAAATTTTTTGCTGGAAAATTTAGTAACATTTAAAATCTTTACTGCCAAGTAATTTTTATTTGTAATATAAATTTCTGAAATCATTTGATTCGATTAAAGGCGCTTCATTTGATAGGACTTACTTATATTTATATAAATATGTATATATATATATATATATATATATATATATATATATATATTTAATTTCTTTATGTTAATTTTTTTCATATTTACTACATTTTTGACATCCATAATTCTGGTCTTCACGTACGGTACAAACATGTCATTTTTAGTCAAAACACTAAATACAACAATTATTACTTATTCAGTTATTATAATAATGTTTGCATCATGTACTATTTGCTAATTAATAAACGGATTTAAAGAAATTTTTTGCTGGAAAATTTAGTAACATTTAAAATCTTTACTGCCAAGTAATTTTTATTTGTAATATAAATGTCTGAAATCATTTGATTCGATTAAAGGCGCTTCATTTGATAGGACTTACTTATATTTATATATATATATATATATATATATATATATATATATATATATATATATATATATAAATTTTTAATATACGTATTGATATATATATATATATATATATATATTTATATATATACATATCAATACATATATTAAAAATTAATTTTTAGTAAATTGGTATGACAAGCCGGATTCTATTGGCTCCTAAACAAAAAAAACAAGAGGTTCACAATACATTATTTTTTTCCGATTCTCATCCTATTTTCGAGATATATTTGTTGACGCCAAACGCAACTACACGAGATTAAATGACAAACGCCACCACGCGGGATTAGATATCAAAGCCATCACGCGGTATTAGACAACAAACGCCACCACACGATGTGTCGAATAGGGGCTACACATACGTATATAGGTATTAAACGAACGATGTGCGCCTATTAAAAATGGAAACATGAAGAACTTAAAAATAACTCAATTTGACGAATGTATGTATACACAAAAAAAATAATGGGTCAATTTCAGTTCGGGTGATGTAATGAATTCTTTAATATAGCAAGAAATAAGCTCTTACGGAAACCGGGGAAAGTCTCAATACACGATTATACCGCATACACTTCGATGTCCAGTGGGAACTATTCGGGCAAAGCTTCCAGGCCTTGGAGCATTCATTGGAATTGTCTTGGCTCACCCATTCGGGACGGTGAACAAATTACAAACCAGTTTCCGGTACTTTCTTTTTTTTTTAAATTGCTGGATTAATTCATCTGCTTGGTAGCTTGTAACCTAGTCAATAAAGATGAAATGTACTATAACGACCGCCACTAGAACGTTCGTTCGTCGACACATGTGTTGGTATTCATTATCACATGTTATAGTATTCCTTATGTGTAAAATTTGCACACATTTCGTATAAAACAAATGATACGGACCTTATTTATACATCCTTCTTACATTTTCTAATATTTGCTGAGTATTCTATAAAGATCCAAGTTACCAGCCCATGCATATAAATGTGAAGTAAACGCAAAGATTTTAGGCGTAACGCACATATATGATCAAAAAAAAAACTGTAAGTTGCCGGTATAAACTTATAAAGATTGCACTAATAACTTGCACATTTTTCATAAAAAACCTAATCGTTTTCATTGCACATTTTTATTCTTCTTATTTGTTCTAACTTTGACACAAAACAGTAATCGAATATTTTAATTTTATTATTTTAATTTAAGGTATAATAAATCCTTATTCGCATTATCGCTTGTTTTTCAATACATTTTAGTGTTTCTGTAATTTAATTTTGAAGTAACGTCTAATCGCAAATTATTTATTTTGTCAATACAATTAGAGTTTTCAACATTATTAATCGTTCTTTTTTAATACTAATATATTTGGTGTTAGAGAGTACCTCATGGACACTGCCAAAGCCTTTACGGCTTGAGCGTTAGTGGTTTTATCACAAGTCCACTTTTGTGTTAGTTTCAAGTATTTAAATAGTTCTTTTACACGCTTATATTTTATCTGGGAAAAATTTCCTTTAGATGACTGAAACGATTAACATGGTCAATGATATTTCTCCGTTTCCAATATTATTTTAATACAATTATAAAATGTTCTATTAAAGAAATGACATTTAAAAGCAAAACCGTAATGAATAAAAAACAAAAAAAAATGTTTTTAAATTTATATTGGTCGTAAGCCAGCATATAAATATTTGACTAAATAAATTAATTTCTAAAACAAATTGTTAGCATATCGGTCCCCTAAGTATAACTTACTAAGTAAATACTGTTCAAAAACTTTTTAAATGTACTAACAGCCTTGCCATTAAACTTCTCGAAATGTTTTAAACTTTGTTAATAACCATGACCTTGCTCTTGTTTTTAAATTATTTTTTTTAAATTTTCAATAAATTTCATATCATTCTTTACGGCTTACAAATTATACCGCCCTAGTAAAGTGTTATTGAAAATATTATGTTTTTTAATTTACCATAAATTATTACAAAAAAGGACCAACATTTTCACAGGTGATTTTCAGTTTATAGCGGTTCTTACTTATAAATCTTGTAAATAATTTCCACGGTACTAGTGATAGCCGGAATAACTATGATCTCAAAGATTATGTAGTTTATTAGAACTAATTTTTATTTGAAATAATTGTCTTTTTATTCAAAATTTTGAGAAAATATTGATAAAATATTAATGGAAAAATAATATTATTACGAAAAAGCTAAAAATATTTTAAAATATTCTCCAAGTATATGTGATCATTTTTGAAATTTTTGTCCTTTTTATTTGTGAATAGCATTTATAAGCAAAAACAAAAATGACCTTGTGCAGACACTTTATAAAAAATATTCAACAGACATTTGTATTATCAATTACTTCTTAGTACTATTTGTATATAAATTGCAGAATTTCTCCTTTAATTTTTATAAACGTTTATACTAAATTAATATTCTTCCAATGCTCCTTTTAAGATCACATAAATGTCTATTATCAAAGAGAATGAAATTAATGAATGTAGCTTATATTTTTACATATCAAACTTTATGCATAACCACGTATTTTTTGGTGCGCTTGATTAGAATTTAATATAACTTTCATTTTTGTATTTTTAGCGGCAAATGTATTCCAGAAAAAGATAAATAATGAAAAATATTACATGAACCAATTTTTCATAATTACCATTTATTTAGTCATCAACACTTTACGTTATTGGGTTATGTAATGAAATCAAATTATGTTTGCCTTCACACTTTTTCATAGGAAAATATTACGGCATAATTTAGGATATGATGTGAACGGTTGGTGTCGTTATTATATATTACACAATTGCTTTACATTCTTTATTTTTCTAATTTTACAATATTCCTTTTTCTGCATACTGACTGTCGGCTAATCTATTTTGAGACAGGAAGAAAATACTTCATAGTTATTATTTAATATATTGTCATTCTATTTTAAAATAAAATATTCTGAGCGATGAAGAGAATGTCGATGAAGACTCGGAAGACATGGTAACTTAGCTCCGTGTACAGTTACTGTTTGAAGCAGAATCGTAATGTTACGTTCATCTGGAAACGGTAAATCAGAAACCATAAACGGTTTATCTGGCTCAGAAAATATTGAAATAGAGTCATTTATCATTTATAAGTCTTTGTACTTCTAATAATCATCAGTCAGCAATCAACTTCTACTATCTTACCAGCAAAGCCGTCAAACAAAATACACAAAAAGTTATCAACAGAAAATAAAGACAGAAGGATATGTTACTGCTACATTTAGGTTGGACCTCTTTAAATATAAAAAGGAGTCATTTTATTTGAATTTTGTTTAAACAAGGACAACCTTTCAAATTTTTTTCTAATTATTAAATTAACATTGAGTTAGTGAATTTAAGTGGATGACTTTTGACACATTCTTTGATGATAAATCTAGACAAATAACGAGCATAACTCTTTATATTCTCACACAGATGTCGTAGAAGGAGAAGTCCGTTGTCTTAGTAAAGATGTGTATAGTCCTGCCATAGGCTATATTAGAATTCCAAAGGAGTGAAAATACCATAGTGTGAAAATATTATATCCTAATAGTTGTAGATGCATAATATCAGATAAGCGTATGTATCACGTTAAAACTACAATTATACAGTAACTTTTATTAAAAATTTACTAAAATATATATCCTTTTTCACCTAAGATTACCTTTTATTTATTGTGTTTTAATTTATATTAAAATAAAATTAGTGAATAATCCCTGTTCCACATTTATACAGATATATGCCTGAGCATGTATTATAAAAAACATATTCATAGATTGACAGAATTGAAAAAACTTTACCAATATTAAACAACAGTAGTATAGACATAGCATCAAAGCTACAGTTGACTTGTACCTATATGATATTGACAAGTAGAAGAGATAATAAACAATATTTTGTGTTATTAGGCAATATATGATAATGAATGAAGAAAATAAGCCGCAATTAAAATTGATTAATGTTGACAAGTTACGAATTTTTGTAGTGAGTTACCTTTATTAATGAATAAAATATTTTTACATTGAATAAAGTTTCTAAAATATAGACAATTGTATTTTACTGTTACATTCAAATAATTTAGTTTAAGGCAAGACCTTGGTGAATATATCGACATATTGATTGTCAGTACATATAAGATTCAAAGGTATATAATTTCCATGATTTTTTTTTAATTTCCAATTTTTACCTATTTATTTACATGTTTATATTTTTGAAAATCTCACCATTTTATAACACTTTGGTTACAAATGTACACATAGATGATTAAATGAATTATGATTAAACTCACTTATATTTCAGATTAATTGTTTCAAGAATATCATTTTCTTGCCGTGGACCAGATGACAGCTCAGCTCAGTTTTTGATGTGTGTTTGCGAGTATTCACATCCATTGAATATTAGAATTCTAGTTTTTTTCTTTTTTTATTGCTTTTTGATAATTTGGTAGTGTGAAATCAAACAAACCTTCATTATTTTAAAATAGGTATCACTTTTTTATCATTGTCCTGTAACGTGTCGGTTTTTTAATCGTGGCGTTATGTTGAAAGGTGCTGCGAATTTTCCATTCTGACGTTTAGTAAATATGAACTGTCAATTGAAAAGGGCTCATTCTCAAGCGCGTCTTCCTTGGTACACTCGCAATCCATTGTGTCTGTTAAATTGGATGTGTTTTGGGAGTTTTCGGAAACACAAGAAACGCCATACATGCAATTTAATGAAATATATCTATATGAGACTAGTGCCATAATCATTTATTAATAAATTGCAACCCTTTATCTAACATCATGTATATGTATATATATATATATATATATATATATATATATATATATAATATTGAAATAATAATCACAAATAAAAATTTGATCTATAAAGAAACAAACATTTCAAAGATAGGCGAAAATTCCCTTCACAACTTTAATAATTGCTAATAACAAATGAAATTTTTAAAAACCACTTCTCAGCAATTTAAATGTTTTTTATACTTGTGTTAAATCATTTATATCCATAATAAAAATAAATTCTGCGGCTAGTTTATGTACACGAGATTCTATTATCTATGTATCGAGACTATGTACATTTACCCGTAAATAGGTTTTCGTATAAAGTTGACTATAGTAGAAGAAGAGAATGGGACGTCAGTAGAAAAAGGAGGCTGAAAGGTTTCCTTGAGTCATAACATATATAAGTTATGAAAATTATTTTTTTGGCAAAACATTTGTTATGTCTGGAATCATTCAAATTATTAGAGATATAAAGGCCACACTAATTATAATTAAGGATGATTAGATTACGATTAATATCGGTTTAAAAGGAGCTTTCATGCAAAAAAATAGGGCCTGTAAAAATTATTGTTTTGATTCTAACTTATTTTCCATGTGTTTGAAGGCTTTAGATCTATTTGCACGTAATTTTGCAAGTAAATGCTAATATGGGGATATCAGTTAATTTATGGCAAAATATTAATAATTAAAATTCCGTAACTCAAAAGGAAAGAAAACAATGTCCTTATAATATCACCCAGGTAACCACTGTCTGTAATAGTAATTTTTCTCAGAAACTGTTTGAACACTGAGCACGTTTATAAAACATATAATTCAATAGACGTATCATGGAAAAGTAATGATGGGGAATCCTAAAATAAATAAGTAACATGATGGATAAATTTCGATTTTACATACCTTAATACAAAATTGTAATCACACGTAAACTGGATTTGCTACTTTACTTACCTCGATATTCTAATTATTTCATCTTTTCTTTCATTGTTCCCTTCATCATTCTAATATTTTGTTCAAAAATATTATTTTAAAATACAAAACACTTTACTTAAAAAAAACAAAAAAAAATTACTTTAAAAAAATTTAATTGAATATTATTCCAAGTAAAATTAAAAAATCTATCGAAACAAAATTATACATAGATCGATCTTACGGCACGCACTTCCATCGTACAATATTTACTAACAATAATTATCGGTTTGGCAATAAATGACTAACAATACGAGTGAATACGAGAAAGTTTCATCACAATAAAATATCCTACAAACTCTTTCATACTCATTCAAAAGAGATAAATCGTTTTTTTATATTTTTTCTGAACTTCTATATATTTTATAAGCCCAGATGGAGATCCATTAAAAAACATTTTTCACTCTTCGAGAATTTATTGGCTCTTGGCAAGAGTCTGAATCTTATAAAAAAAAATATTCACTGTAATATTTGACATTACGTAACATTGCTGATTTCTCTGGAAACAGAATCTATTTGTGAAAAATTTGTTCGATTTCGTGGCACTGTGTTTTTAGATAAGGCCGAAAAGGATTGACGATTAATATTGTATGATCTACCGGTAAAGCAAAAATATTTAATTATAAGTTCGTTAATGTCAACTTAGTGATCAAATCTGTTCAAATGCGTATCCATGCACTTACGAACAACTTCAGGAGTTTATAGTTTTTTATATATCTTGAATTTCTTGCACATAGGATTGTTTATTAAACTATATACAACCATTAATATATTTTTTTACAATATAACATGTGTTGCTTAGTATATCTTGCAAAAGCTTCAAAATATTGCAAATTTCCTAAAAATATAATATTTAGAATTATTGTGGTAGTTTCCGGTATGCTGTAATAATTTTATAGTAATGCTGCTGGTTTTCACAATTTTGACCTAAGAAGTTTTAAAGATCTATGGCGAATAAAGACACGGAGATCCCTCTGCCACATCTCAAAACCTGCTGGAACACATATTTTATGGGCTATCGGTACAATGTTTGTAAAACTATATTACATAATAATCCTATTTAAAAAATATTATAATTTTAGAATACACACCCCCCCTTCATTGTTTTTCCATGACATGAAGTTCATAAAATGGATCAAATCATTTGCTTCCTAAAACATTTATAAGTATTTTTGGTTGCGACTCTTGAATTATATATCTAATAGCCGTGCTCAGTTTGTTCTCCAAACAGTTTCTGAAAAAAATTACTATTACAGACAGTGGTTACGAAGGTGATGTTATAAGGACGCTATTTTCTTTTCTTTCGAGATACAGAACTTTAGTTAATAATATTTTGCCATAAATTAACTGATATCCCCATATGAGTATTTACTTGCAAAATTTCGTTTAAATAGGTCCAAAGCTTTTAAACACATGGAAAATAAATTGCAATCAAAACAATAATATTTACAGGTACTAATTTTTTACTTGAAAGCTTCTTTTAAACTGATATTAATCATAATCTAATCATACTTAATTATAATTAGCTTACTCTTTATACCTCAAATAATTTAAATGACTCCAGACATAACAAATGTTTTATGACAGATAAAATCAAAAAAATAATTTTCAAAACTTATACATGTTATTATTCAATGAAATCATTTCAGCCTTCTTTTTCTACTGGCGTCCCATTCTCTACTTCTACCATCATAAACTTTATACGAAAACCTATTTACAGGCAAATTTACATAGACATAGTTCACAACTATATATAAAAAGAGTTTATTTTAAATTGTACTTTCCTCGTGGGTAATACAATTTTCACAGCACCTATTTTCCTTTAGATGGTATGTGAAAGTAACATGTTCACATTTTCATCCACTGAAAATGATTTAAATCGGCATTTTTGTCACTTATTTAAGAAAAGGGGTGTGATATGATTTTGTCCAGATAATTTGTTACGATTTTAGCATCTTCTACAATATAGCTCATACATTTGTAACTATGATGAAATTAGTAGACTGACTTTGATAATATTTGATATTAAAGAACTTATCCGGTTTTGACTTTTCGCTAAATTTATTATTATTTTTTCTGTATATTTATTTTATATTCAAATTTTATATTTAGCTCACTTTATGCAGATATAATTTAGATAGTTAACTTTACCAGCAGCGTTTCTAATTTGAAGAAACTCATAATATATAAATAAACCTGAAAGAAAATATACTGGTTTACTAAAAACAGTAAACCCTATAAAATTTCAGAACCACGAATCAACAACAATAGTGATCGCAACACATAAAGGAACATGGCAAAATAGGTGAATTCATTCAAAAGAAATAAATGTTCAAATAATTTGACTTAACAATGAGCAGTTTTTAACGGCAATTAAAACCTGGCTGACCCCCTCCGATACTTAGTGAGCCATTACCGATCATCACATACAAATAGTTATGTCGTAGATATTTTCTATCTAGCGTGAAATTTAGCGGGCTGCAGGTTTTTTCTTTAAGTAAATTTATGTGAATCCTGCACTATCCCCAGATGATGTTAGCACGTTTTGGAGAAACAAGTGATATTCCAGAGAAGAAGAAAGAATTACAGGTATAATTTGTAAAAATAAATGACTTTATCTGCCTAAAAAGTAATACGAAATTAACAAATAATCACGTTTAGGAGTAAATGCATAGTCAACACACGCTCTAATTTTATTTTCCATGTATGTCTTGATGGCAAAGTTATTGGTTTTATATATAAATATAGAGAACCCCATAATCGTAAGTAATTCTTTCTTGAGGCTTCTAAAAAGTCCTATAAAAAATAAAACATTTTAAAACGTGAATAAAATATTATGTTGTCATTTCATTTTTTAGCTTAATTAGAATAAAGTGGAAAACAATTCGATTAATAAATGTCGCTGATATTTTAAACAGGTTTTGTTCAAAGAATTAGGAAATGTTAAATGAGAAACACATCTGTTAACAAACTTAATGTATATTTTAAAACGTTCAACGCTAGACACTTTTCATTTCTTTAAAGAACTTTGAATCTCATCATTTAAAACTTACTTATTGGCGACTTTTGTTGATCGGACTCTGTACACGTTACTTTAATTTTAGTATCGATCAGCTTTTATATTTCTTCATACATGCAAACGTAAATTACACAGCTATCTAACATTTATGTGCGTCTGTTAAGCTAATTTTTTCCTTGGATTATTCCATTAATTTAATTTCAAAGATTTATGGTGTATAGATTACATGAAACAAAACCCTAATTTTTACGTAATTTCATCTCACTTCGAGATTTCATCATAATAAATACAAAAAGAAAGTTAAAAGAAGAAAAAAACAAGCAGACGTTGGCAACGTGACTTACCAACTTTAATTAGGATTGCCCTTGCAAAATTACGTAATTATAATTAACGAAGCTAATTACTGGAGTCACTTTTGTCGATTCGTAAGTATAATCAATGTTTGAATTTTTTTTCCATTAAGAGTTACAAATACCTGCGTTTTATTTTTTTACGTCTTCATTATAATACTATTTATTGTATTTTACATAATACGCCGGGTATTGGTTTCATATTTTGCCAAGTATTTTTTACCAAAAATTTAATTTTATTACACTATTAGCGTTAGTTGATTATTAGTATTAGCCCATAGTTATTGGTTCAGTATCAATACCTTTATTCCTTATTACCCGGTGTTAATTATAAACAAAATTTAAGAAATATATCTCTTTGGTTCTAAAGAAACTATAAATTAAATAAAATGTACATCTTTATATGATAAGCTTACTAGAGAACCATATCTATGTGGCTTCCCTTTTCGATTTTGTTATATCATAATCATGCTTGTACTTATTCCACAATATTTATTAGAGTTTACAATAAGTAACTGATGGATAACCAAGTATTTCGTTTCTTTTTCGTCTGCATTTTAACCTGAACAAGTTCATGAGACTTCCATAATTTCTTATTATGTGAAGACTTTTTTGTTGTCTTAAAAGTGTCAAGTTCTAGTTATATATCTTTAGCAACAAGTATCACAAATTTCACTTCGTAAAAAAGAATCTGAATTAATTTCACCAATTTAAAATAATGTACAAAATTTACCAATAATTTTAACATAAATATTGTGATTCCCTTTTAATCTCTCTAATCTAAGTCTTTCTTCCTCTTTATACTTTATTACAGAAATAATTGCGGTATGATTAGATTTTTTGTACAACTCATAGACATTAAGATTATGTAAGCATATTTTATTTAAAACTCTTTTATGCAATTTAAAATTTTTCGACAAAATTCACAACTCTCAAAAATAGAACAAAAGTTATGGTATTCTCCTTGGTCAAATAAAAGTAGCGACTACAAAATGTCGGATATTTTATCATTAATGTCGTTCGAGTATTTATATCAATTCGTATAATTTATGTTTTTGAATTCCTGATATCTGAAAAGAAAACATTTATGGAAGGATGGTCCGTATACGTAAGGGATAAATAATATTCAATCGAGTATCACAATTCTGTCTGTTTTTAATGAAATTCTATGGTAAAAGGGAATTCGCTACAAATATTACCAAAATTCTCATGTTGACAATTTAAAAAAAATAATAAAATATTCAAATGTATTGAGCGCTACTAGCAAAACAAGTACGAGTACATAGCTTTTGTTAATCAATTGCGATAACGATATTGCTTCGAGAATAATTAAAAACCGTCACATCGAAAGAACGAAAATGTGATCTTACATATTGGATATTGCGTAGTTTTAAGCAATTCGGATTCGAATTACATTTTACTTATGACATTAAACGTTCAAAATAATATTAAATACAGTAACTCTAATTCCAAAATAGAAATAAAAACAAAAATGTTAATAAAGGGTAGCTTAAACCAATGACAAACAAGTAGAAACTTATTTAATATTTAACCTAATATTTGCCTTTAAACTGAGCGTATCTTATTTGTGTCTTACCTGTTGGCAGACAAACTTCAATAATTATGTAGGCATCGTTAATATCACACTACATAATTTCACTTTAGCTACGAGTGTTTATGTGTATATCATATACACACACACGCGCACCCACGCACGTGCGCACACATTATTTTGTCTCTATTTTTATTCATGCAATAGCCTCACACATTATCCAAATTTAATAAATACTTGCAGTCTGTCGAATAACAATTTTATTAAGTGACATGATAGGAGGTCTTGACAAGTAAAGAAAAAATCCAAAAATCAATGATTTCTTATTTTATGTAGCTTTATGCATGTCTTTTAATATTACCCTGTGAAAGACATACGTAGTAACAATATTCCTTTATTTATATCATAGCTTTGCTCACTGATCATCAAAATCTATGAAATATGCGCCTGTGAAAAATGTTTGTAAATATTAAATATTTACGGAGCCCTTGCTGTTTTAGTTCTTCTCATGCTTGACATCTTTTTTTATATTTATATTACCGTGCAGCTCATTTAAGAAAACGATGCCCGGTTAAACTTAAATGATTTGTTTTCATATTTACACAAATATTGCTCAATCTTCTCATCTACCTCTAGAAGACAATAAATTTAATATTTTTTTTAATTTGTATATTTTCTCATCGTATAATGAATTTTTTAATCGTTCATGCTTTCATTTTCATTTAATGTTTATTTAGTATATTTTTTCTTATTTATATTAGATATTGGTCAGTAGCAAATGTTTACTCTCATATAACCAATTAGTAAAATTTAAATATCAATTATCTAAATTTCTATCTTTCTTTTTTAAATTTCAATTATTGTCTTTTTACTCCATAACTACGGAATGTGCTAAATATTTAAGTAGTCCAGTGGTGTATCTTTTAAAAATGATTAATCGAAAATGAATATATTCGGCACATTATACACAGTCAATAAGTAAAAAGGAAAACAATTATTAACCTTCGTTTCTATAAGCAAATTCAAATCATAATGAGCGTTGTAATGTAGTACAATGACACGTATGCTGAAATTTTACAGCTACCGTGGTGTTAAAATATTTCATACCAAAACAAAAACCATACAATTTCTTTTACATTATTAGTCGCATGCATTTTTACATCAATAATTAGTTCTACATTATGAAAGTAATTTTTATATTTGTCTCTTTACTTTGATTAATTTGATATTTATAAAAAATATTTTGTTTATAATATTAGTTTAATTTTGATCAATATTCTAGCCACCACACATAGATTGACATATTACTCAAAAATTTACATGCACAAAGTTTGCTTGACGTAACAACAATTCAAAAGGTTGTTGATAAAATGATTTTTGCTCAATTGTTATAACAAGTTTCGTATCTGATGTTTACACCAATATACAAATTAAATAATATTGCTTGCTTTATTTTACATTTTGCAAAAGCTAATCTTTGTGGCGCTAATCAAAATATATAAAAGCCAATGTGAACATTTCTCAAAAAAATTGATAATTGATTGCCTGTATAAAAAAAGTCACTTAAATTGACACTGTGTAAATTTCTCCCCACAAAAACGGGACATTAAATATAAAAGTATCTTTACTACGTTTCAATTTACGGGCGTATTTTCAGAAAAACTCGTATCAGTAAGTGAGTTTGTAAGGACCTTCTTAAGTGAACTTTGCATTAACCTCAATTCGATCCTTATGCATAAAGAAATTCAGTTGCAGTGTGCAGTTTATCATTTCGTAACAATCGTTGGTTTTATTTGTTTTATTTTTTTTATTTCTTACATTTGTTTTATGTCTTACAAAATTTATGATCAAAATAGCATTAATGCTAATATACCAATTAGGTTACCCCAAAATAGATACTATGTGTGTATGACACGATTCTTACACACTCAACATTATAATTATTCTCGTCTCAGAGAATGGTAATTGAAGTAAAAACATAACATATGTTTTTATATGAATGACCAATAAAAGACCATGAAAGAGTACTGTCTCGAATATTAACACATTTGATAATAAGACTGCGAGTATTTAAATAATTGAATACTTAATTAATAACAGATAGAAAATGGCCAAAAAGAACTCATGGTTTTTTACCTACGATTGTTTTTAAAGAGATAAAAACAATGTATGAGTTAAAAAAAATGAGTCGTTTATTTACCTTGTGTCATTTGAAACATAAATGTACATGGATATTTTTATTTATACTTATTACTAAATGGTCCTCGTTGACATCGCCGTAACGTGTTGGGTTGATCATAAGCCATACGCCTTTGAGGGCCTAGCGCACGGCAGGGATCCGGGCTCGATTCTCGGCCACATAGTGAGCGAGACTGAACTTGTGTCCAGGTTGGCCGTGAAAGATTGCTCTCGTAGTGATAAAGAGCTATATGTATTAACCTTATACACTAAAGTACAACAACAAATAAAAAAGAGCTTCTATTTGCTTTTAAATAAAAAATACTTCTTTGGTAATAAATTTCCTGCAGACAGAATGAAATGGGAAGAAAATATTTTATTCAACATGTATGGAATTAAATCGTATTTGGTTTTCATGCGCCTATTAACGCTATTTGGGTTTCCGCTATACTAATTATCAGTATATCTAATTAACAGTGCATATTTAGTAAAATATGTTCATAAGAAATCACATTCCCCATTTAATAATATCCTAGTTCGTAAATTGGTGACTTTGAATACGTAATTAATCTAAATGCCAATGCAGTGCGTACTATAACCTGCTTTTGGGACCGAGTGCTTTGTATTGTAAATATATATATAATATATATATATATATATATATATATATATATATATATATATATATATATATACGCATCTATAAATATATGTATGTATGTTAATGAGGTGAAAATTAAAAAAAAATCAATTAAAAAATCAAATAAAGGATTGTCTAGTGAAAAAATTGTCAACATAAATCACATAGGGATCATTAGTAAAAATCCTTAGTTTAGTATTTATTCTAATATAATTGATTTTCTATAGTTGATTTATGGTGTAATCTCAATTTACGAACTGCTTCCCGAAATTAAACTTGCAAAAACTCTCATCGCTAATGGATAACGCTATAGATTATGATAACTTGCAGGAGATATTTTAGTTAAAGCAAATGCCTTAAATTTTCAATCTATTAAAAAATGTGAAAGAATATGTGGGAAATCTATTTCAGTAAGAGCAAAACCTTTAGTATCAAATATTAGTACCGACCAAAAGTTTACTTCGGAAGACTCGTGTAAGCTGCTTGCTGAAAGAAGCGAGTTTCTTTGAAAATACATTTGCCAAATTAAAGAGTTTATCTTTGGCGATATATTTGTATTTAATGCCGATACAAAAAAATATGTTTCCATATCAATACTACAGGTATGTATGAAAAAATATGTTATTTCAAATAATAATCTGCGGTTCCTGTAAAGTGTTTCATTGGATAAGATTTATGCTTTGACATTCAAATAGCTTTTATGGTATTTCAGATATTTTATTGCAATGAACAAATTTAAATTTTACGGTGCAATAAACAATTTTGTCATAGATATATCGAAGTACAGCACAGAATATTATCACATAAACGTTATGTACGTTTATATGATAATATTCTGTGACAAAAAACGTGAAGTTACTTTCGTTATTTGTAATCCATGCCTTTGTTCCTTAATTGAATGAATGGAGAAGGATAATCAGGCCTATGAACTAACACAGAGGGCTGTGTTTTCTTAATAAAAACGATATTGAAGAAGTAAATCGGTCACCATATTTAAATAGTGAAATATAGATGTTTTCACGGGTTTCTATAAATTTGACTTAGAAGTTTAAATAAAAATGAAAGGAATTCTACGTTTCAAATATTATAGTGAGATCAAAATATGGTAAACGATAATATATTTTAGGTGTGTATGGAAAAAAATTACGAAATAAAACCAAATAAAAGAAATCCAGTTTCACAGATTCCTCAATGGCAAATGTAAATATAAATTTTATTTTCTTTCGTCATTACTCATAAAATCTATTTGACGAAACTTTATTTTTTGTTGTGGTGCTAATAGTACACTTTCTATTAAAAGATGTAAAACAACCACCACAACATCCAGTCACCTCGTCGTAACCTTAATAAGTATGGGGTAGGTATATATGTTCACAAAGTATGCGCAACTGTAGTCGGCGCACCTGTAGTGATTACCATTACTATTATACAACAAAATAGAAAATTCTGCCCAATTCATCGAGTAGAGTAAGGAATTGATATATTTACGGATGTTCAATCACTTACTAAAATAAATTATGTTATGGTGTGTTGAGTATAATAAGACAATGATTGAGTAAATGAGCTCCCCAAGTGAAAACCTTTCACTACTATTGATGCGAGAAGAAGACGGTTTCATAACTGCTTCATGTATTGGAAAAACGTCGCAAAAGATATTCCGTTAATTGTGTAGAAGATCATTATTATTAGGTTTCAAATAAATATGAGCTAAAAATTTTTTAATATGCAAACTTTGCCAGTCGCTGAATGTTCAAGACATAACAAATACCCTTTCAAAAGAAAATCTTTCAAATTCCAAATATGTTATGACTTAATAATAACTTTTCCACCTTCGATTTCTTCTGGCGTCCCCCTCCCTATTTTTCCATTATCAATTTTATATGAAAACCTATTTACAGACAAACGTATATATCATATTCACGAGTTTGTAATAAATAAACTTTGTCTCAAATTTTACTTTTCTTATTGGTAACAAAAGATTCAGGGCAACTATTTTGTTAAATTTTTTTGATTTTATGTGAAAGTAATATTTCACATTTTCATTCCCTTGCAGTATAAGATTATGTTGTCTAAATATTATCCTAATATTTTAATATCGTTTATACCGCGTATATTAATGACGGTATACTTATTTCTGAAATTACACCATCGAGAAATTTTATTCGATAGTTCACATCACCAAAGAATCTATTAATTTTTTACTTTTTATCTAAATGACGGTAAATATTTTTTAATATATATTAACAATAATTTATATTCTGCTCGATGCAGCAAAGAATTAAAAAGTTAACCATGCCAGCAGTATTTCAAATTTCAGAAAACTTATATGTTTTTAAGTAAATCCAAAAAATATGTTTATTTTTTTATAATATATAAATATGCCCTATATTTTATAAATATGCCCTAAATTTTATCGACCACAAACACGGTTTTAATACCTATAAAATTATCAAAATCACGGACAAAGAGATGGTGTAATAATAATGAACACAACGATTCCTGTGAACTTGGTAAAGTATGTGAAAAATCTCAAAAGTCATAAAAATTCAAACAGCTGCAACTTAACTTGAAAATGAGCAGCTTTTAGCGATAATTACACAACTAACCCTCTCAGATACTTAGCGTGCCATTAGCGACCGTCAAGATTCTCGCACGGTCTCATTATTGATCTCAAAACCTATTGCAAGTATAATGTGTTGATATATCGCAGAGATTTAGAATTTAGCTGCCTGTAGGTTTTTTTAATTAAGTAAAATTATATATTTCTCTACAGGTATGGCAGGTTAAGAAAAAACTATCGGTATATTAGGTTCATGGAACTCGGAATCTTATAGTTTAAACTTACTTGCCGCGACTTTTGATGGCTGTGCTTTACACACATTGTTTTTAGTACTGACCATTATTTATTTTTCGTTATGTATGTAATGGTAAATTATATCGGTATCAATATTTACATGTATTCCTTATACTAATTTTGACGTTATACTTTTTTTTAATAAAATTGCCGGTATTCATGTCGTTCGATGCAGAAATAAATAAAATAAGAGTCTAATTTTACATGTCTTATGTAAAACTAGAGTTTTCTTTTATAAATGAATATTATCATATAATCTGCATATAATTTCTGCACGAACAAAATCGTGGACATAACATAGTAAAAAACCAATTTTAAAATATAAATATATTATGGCAAGAAATTTCGACTCTTCTTGTAGGCACATGTTTAGAAACTCGCATAATAAATATAAACTTTCTTACCTGACATATTTTTAAGTAATTTCCTCTTACTTCGAGACTGCAGTGTAAGAAATACAAAAATAATATTTGAAGGTAAGAAAGTAATTGAAAAAATAAGCAAGCGGTGATAACGTAATTTAATAACTTTAATTAGGATTGCGTTGACTGGCAATCTTTTGTATTAGAATGCATAATTGAGAACATTTATTTTTAATGAACCATTTTTGAATAATACAGAATATATATATACATACATATATACATACATATATATATATATATATATATATATATATATATATATGTATATATATATATACATATGCTATATATGTATATATATGTGTGTGTGTGTGTGTGTGTGTGTGTGTGTGTGTATGTGTGTGTGTGTGTTTGTGTATGTGGTGTGTGTGTGTGTATGCATGTGATGTTTACATGCGAAATTTATTTTAACCATGTGTAATTTAATTGTAAAAAAATAAAGCTGTGTTAAAGTTTTTCGAACTTAGTGTTATTTTATCATGACGACTATTTAAAAGTTTTCAAAGTTCCGTAATAGCTAAGACCCCGAACAATTGTTCTTCACTAGCACCATTTTAATATAATAAGCGATTTATCACACCCGATTCTAACAATCAAGTAAAGAGTGGTTCAAATAGTTTTCCTGTTATTTTACCACGGATTTTCTTGAGTCCAATCGGAAATAATATTGACATTTTTCCTATGTAGGACATTCCTTACAAAGGGGAATCTTCTTGACAATTACTTTTTGAATAACTTCCTCAGCGGTACATTTGAAGTTTTTATTATATTTATATTACAGTGTAGCGTAATTCTGAGGCCGATAATCATTAAATATAGAAAACATGCGTACATTTGTCGACTTTTTGTATACTTCTGAGAATTTTAATTTTTGGGTACATAATGTAATTTTAGCCGTGTAATAAATTGAAATATTGCTATATATACAGTCCTCATAAATACGTCGATATTAATGTTTTAGTTGTTGCTTTATGCTTTATGCTTTAGTATCAAGTCAAGGTTTTTTTAATACCTATAAATCTCTCCTTGTGTATAATAAATATTGATTCGTAGGAAAATGTTTATTCCCCTATACCCAAATAATCAAGCTGAAGACTTTTTTGGCTACGTATTACAAAATTTAAGTGGAATAAAAGTAAATATTACTATTATTATTGCTTATCGTAATAAATATAACATAATTATTCACAATTTGTTATGTATAGATAATGAAATTAAAATGACAACAAAAAAATTATTTAGAATAAAAATAAAAATTGATTTGAAAATTTGCCAATAGGGAATGTGTGATTTGGGACAAAATGAGAAAATACTACAAATACTTCTATACCTATTGCATAATTTTTTGTCCGTCCAAAACTATTACCATTTGTCAATTTTCTATATGAAAATAAAATATACGAGAGAGAAGTTCTTTTATTTTTATTTAAAACCAACGTGTCTAACATTTTCCTTTACTTTCATAACACTTTATTTGACAATTTAGCTATTTAACTCAATATTTCTTTAAATATTATAAACGACTTTTAAACAGTCAATGATTATTCGTTTAAAAAAATTAATATAAACGAATTTTTAAATAGAAAAAACCAATTCATATGGCAATTGATTAATTCTTTACCTTTAGTCTAATTGTTTCTTTTTACTTAATATAATTAAAAATTACTAAAAATTAATTATAAATTACTAAAAATTTGAGAAGTTCAGTCAAAAATGTATTTTTTAGAAACTAATGAGAAATAATTAATAAATTTGACATCAGTCCACATCAGACGACAACGTCAACAAAATGAATAAGCTTCATGCTGGTATCATAGGAAAAGTTCAACTACAATGTGCCTTTTAAACTAGCACAATGTCTTAGATAACAAGTTTTAAAATAGCACAGATACTAGATTTTGATCTACGGCAAAGTTAAAATATGTTAATACCATAACCGCAACAATATAATCATCATAATATCGTGAAGTCGCATGCGAATTGGAATAACTACATTATGACCAAATATATTGTTTTGGTTTTAGTCTTATTTGTAAATTTTATAGATAATTTTTTTATATAATCGCTTTAATATTATTCATTTACCGTTTCAAAAAAATATTTACAGAATGAACTGAATTAATAAAAATTTTCTAACCGCCCTATAGTGGTTTTTTTAAATATTTTAATAAATACTGCTACATTAGTTGGCCTCACGTATATAGATTCAGTTCAGTAGCTATAACAAGTTTTATGTTTGACTGACTTTATGGTTGACTGGAAGAGATTACACATGTAGCAATAAGTCCGCCATATGTACTATACATAAAAGCTAATAAATAATTAAATATAACAAGTTTTGTAACCAACGTTGGTACCAATATGTAAGTTTGTATAATTTTGTAGACTTTATTATAAATTTTGTAAAATCTTCCCTTTTTGCCTCAAATAAATATATCAAAAGCCAATGCGAACGTTTCTGGAAGAACTCGCCAAATATTTGCCTATATGAAAAAAAAGTTACTTAAAATGACACTATAAATTCGTAGTATGGAAAACAGCACATTAAACAGAAGAGTATCGCAAAAATAAATTGCTAACTTTTATTTCACCAGCGCCTTTTTAGAAAAAGTCATATTATCAAATGAGTTTGTGAGGGTTTTCTACTGAAATTTCATCGATTTTAATATAGGCCTTGTGCCTTCACAAGGATATTCATTATCACGTGTGTACTTTTTTTCATTTTATTGATATGTGGATTAAGTTTTCCATTTGAGCTGTAATAGTTACCATTGTATCTAATTAACGGTGAATCTTTAGTAAAATGTATTCACAGGGTCTTTTCCATTTAAAGATATCCTAGTATGTAAATTGCAACAAATATGCAGAAATGTTTAAAGTCTTAATAGAAAAGTTTTAATAGGGAAATTACAGGAAAGAAAGCTAGCAGTAGACCGGCAAAAAAAAGGAGACCATCAAGTGTCCTTTAATTTTTTTTTGCTTTTCAGTAGAGTAATAAATCATAGATATTTATATTCAACAGCTGGCAAGTGTAGCTGGCAGGTTAGGTTTACTTAATATTTCAACATCATCGCAAGCGCAATAAACATGAATAACAGCGAATTTGATTGCACTTTGGTTATCACAATATATGACAGGGGGTAAAGTTTTGATGTTTCGATGCAATTCATATTCCAAGTACCGTAATTACTTTGCTCCTTGTGTTCCAGTAGTTAATGCCATATACTCTGCTTTAATGATTAATATGGCAAGAGTGTTTTGACTCTTAGAAAATTGTGTACTGCAGCACGCTGATTAAAAAAATGTGGCCAGAGATCTAGAGACCCGCCACAATCACAGTGGCCAAATTTATTTTCTTCTTTTTTATTCTCGTGAAATATTAATCTATATCCCTTTCATCTTTTATGTACCGCATAGCTCTTAGTTTCTAGCCAATGTTGTACTTGTGGTTTATTATTGAAGCTACTCATTTTATTAAATATTATATTTAAATCACGAATAGTGCCTTGTGATAGGTAAATTAAGCTTTGAATCGTTTCTTGATATTGTGTTTCAGTACTAATATTTGTATCTTGTCCTCTATTAATTAATTTCACACTAAGATTACATGATGATCAAACTGAGTCGCATTTGTTCATTTTAATTGTCTGCAGAATAATTTAAATATGGTTAATTTGATCAACAGAAATATCATTTCTAACCAAATTTTTTTATTACACTCCAACCGATAAAATAACATAATGCATCAAGTTCTTACATATTAAATTTGCTTCCGAGCTGATATATTATTTCTTCACCTCTTGAATATTATTGTAAATAAATAGTAAATCATCAATCTCGTAATACATTCATGGGTACCATATGAGTCTTCCAACTCCAGGCTTGTTAACATTCAAATTCCATTGATTTATTCTATTTACATACTAAGTCTCCATCTTCGTAAGTTAGCGATTGGCTCTTAAATAATTCAGTGTCTATGTTCCCCTGCATAAAGGTAGAAAGAGCATCTATTTATTGAAGATATTAACCACATTTAACAGCTAGCAATTAAATACTTGATTAATCCGTGCAGTGCGTCTGATTGACTGGAGCAATATAAATTCTTTTATTTTGAATGAAAATTTAATGACTTATCTAGTTTTATATTGCATAATTTCATCATCAGTCTCAACTTTAGTTTTTATTTACTGATTTGCATCATACTGCTTTTAACAGTATTATTACTTTGAAGAAGTAACTCTTATTCATTATTCATGAGATATTTTCCACTCTTGCCTTTGGGCTTCAATTACCTTCTTTAAAATCCCGGGTTCTTTCGCCAATAAACTTATTGCTTCGGTACGTAACTAATCTGTCGGCACTTGCTGCTGTAACTCAGATATTTTGTTTTATTTATCACTTATGGGGAAAATAGATACAAGTGAGATACAAAAAGCTAGTTTTTCAATTAGTAGGTTAACTTGTATCCTAACATTCCCATATCAAAATAATATTCTAGGTACATATATCCTCTAATAGCCCACCTGAAGATGTAATACAACGAAACCTAGGTCGTGGTAAAGAACTTAAAAAAATAGAAATAACACTACATCACGCAGTTTCATTTAATTGTGGACATTAAATTAATTATAAAACATCTAATACAGGCAAAAAAACAATAAATATTGAAATTATTGAAATCAGCCTTTCATTCAAAATTCACTATAATAGTTATCAGTAATAGAATTAATAGTAATAAACATCCTATTTATAATAATTGAAAAAAGTAATGTCAATGCTTTCAAAGGACTAATTGTCGTATAGTATCCGTTCAATTGACTGCTTGTATTGAAGTAATGAGCTAGCAAATATGTCCAGAGAATGAAATATTCCGTCGCGATCATCAAAAAGCCTGCTTAGTGGTACACGAGCACGCTCGCTCGAGTTCGCTCTCCTTGGCACACGAAACTGCAACTGTTTCACTATATTGGCGCGATCGTAACGACTATGGTATATATTATAAAGTACAACTGCTCCAAGTTCGACACGCCTTTCATAGAGAGTATGGTATTTTAATGCGTACAATGCATTGCAATAGTATGCTTTGGGTGTACATCCAATGTACGCATAAATCGTTTTTGCACTCTTTCAATCATATCATAGTATTTAAGATAGTATAGATTCCAGACCGCAGCAACAGCATAATTAAGTTGAGATGGCACAAGAGCTATGTAGAAGATTCGATACGTTCTTATTTGCTTAAATGGTTTGGTAATTCGTAAGACAAAGCCTAGCAAAGCATAAGCTCGCGAGGTAATCTGCTAAACATGATTATCAAAATGTAATTTTTGATCAAACATCACGCCTTGATCACGTATGCAATTAACATACTCAAAAACATGGGCACCTATGACATAAGTGGGATAATAGATTGTCTTTTTCTTGATTTCTTCTAAAGTATCAGATTTATTTTTGAGCCAATATAAATGTATATATAATATACATTTTTCTACTGCAATCACGTATAAAATTATATTATATTAAGAATAGCGCCAATAATGGAATTTTCTATTTTGAAACAAATAAATCGGATTGAATTAATTGAAATAATTCGGAATCACTATTACCAAATTTTTTCAAGGATTGACGAAAAAGGAAACCAATTATGTACAAATTTATACAATTATTTGTTACCTTTTTTTTCAATTTCACAACTACGATATTATCAAGTATTTTCTGTAAGTCTGAAAAGTTCAGATGAACAATTCGCTAATTCCATATGTTGATATCATCTACTGTTGACAGTAGATGATATCAACGTATGGATTTTACAATAAATATAAGTTATAACTATGCAAAGTTGTGAGACTTCATGTTTTAATCCGGTAAATTTTACCATATTTGTCTCAAGCTTTATTTTACAGCCAATATTTACAATCCAACTTACAGAAAGTAAATTAGTCGTCAATGAGGGCTGATGTAAAAAATTTCTAATCTGCATTGTGCATATTATGCCCTTGGTGCTTTTATTTTTAAGATTACATTGCCACACCTTTTAATCTTACATCTGCCACTGTTCTTTACGGTAAAAGAAGAAATATTGTAGATCCACTTTTTGTATATACATGTGCAGTGATACTTCAGAGTTAACATACCAGCAGGCACAATAATACCAGAGTATTATAGAAACTAAAAAACACTATAATAAGCATTATCTGTTGTATCTTCTTATTTTCACTCGAATGGCAGAATCGAGTGATAACGAAAAACATTTATTATGAAGCTAAAGCAAGAGATACTCTTGAAAATAATTACTCGTAGTGTTAATTATTTTTGAAAAACTTTATTACATATAACCGCTACGTGTTGTATAGATCACAACGTTTACAGTCTTGGATAGCCGCGTAGGCTGTAATGACACAGGCTATAAGAGAATTAAAAGAGCTTTTATAATCGAACGCTTTGAGCTTTTATAATCGTCTGAAATGCTAAAAACCACTGATGAGCAACGATGTCATTGGTATGAGAAACCCATTGCTATAGATATTATGGGAAAATACCTCCAATAAGACGCGCATTGGAAAAACCTACCTCCAGCTACTTAATGTGAGATAGGTTATTGATTTGATTTTACATATACATATATATATATATATATATATATATATATATACATACATATATATATATATATATATACATATATATATATATATATATATATATATATATCGAGTGAGCGGTTAAGTGACTGACCGGTGGACTTAAACTGTATTAACGAATGCAGTTTAAGTCTAAGAATTAGATGTCGTAGTTCATTTGTCGGAGTGCTGTTTTGGACTAGATTGTGTATTAACCACACATTATTATCAAAGTTTATTCATTGACGAATCCAAATTTTGCTAAAAGAACAGGATAGAAATGTAAACGTTATAATAAATCGATAGCTCACTGGAACATCATTTCTACAATGGTTTCTAATATGAATTTAGTTTCGATTTGGGTTGAAAATTGTGGGAAGCAATTTACTTTATATAATCAAAGTTTTGTCTTTAATTATTTAAAATCAACCTTTAGCTAATTTATAATCATTGATAACACTTTGAGCAATTTACGTCGAAGTGAAACTTCTATTAAAATCCAGAATTTCTGATAAAGTCCAGAAAGTTTACAGCATTTCACTTATATGTAACGCAGTTATAACGCCGTATGATGGTCAGTATAGACACATTATCTGACAAGAAATTTGAACATTTAATGACCCATTCGCAGTCGTCCTGCATGCGGGCCGCCGTGCCTGCCTCCAAGTCGTAGCTGGATTTTGTATGGCTTTTCATCCAGGTTAACATACAGCAAGATATTGCAAAGTACCTGGCGAGCCCAACAAGTTCCGACAATCAAGCGTCCTGAACGTAAGGCTGTGAATGGGTGGCCTTATTCCATTTATCTTTACTTTACACATTAAGTGACAATGATTTTTTTATATATTACACAGAAACAAAACACTTATCACTTATAAACAGTAATATTTAGTACTTATCTTAAATTTTAATAGCAAAATTAAAATCAATTTTAATTACATAATAAACTTGATAACAATACAATTAAAAAAATTTTATAGTCGCGTAAAAATATAATCATTACCGCACTTCGTTTTTTTTATGTTAATTGAAGTAAAATAAAACACGATTAGATTTGTTTGAATTTGTCTCCTGCTCTTTGGTCCTTTTTCTCCTGTTCTTATTTTTTTATTTCATTTTCTATATCAATCTATATTTTCATACTCTGACAACAGTAATATCATATTTAGAAGAAAATTAAATGGAAACTCCTTCGCGTTTGGCACATCCTCCAGATTGAGCAAGTTTTGAAAGACGGCGAGGCGATCGTTATAAGAATAAATCTCCAGTTCTCTCAAGATAACCATGATTTTGACATATTCTTCATGTTATTCCTAAATAAGAATTGGTTCTATCTCTAAAAAATCCTATTTTGACCGAATCCACACTATCGCCACAATTAACATATCGAGAATACGTATACTGTGCAGATTGTAAATATTGAAAATTTGAATTATGCTGACATACATGTAAATTGTACTCTCATTTGAACACTTTGAATAATCCTTCCACTTCTTTTTACTTTTATTCTAGATTCAACGAATTTTTTGTTGCTCGCCTATCTAAGTGCTACAAGTACTTAGACCTTTGAGTCTAACCCTGGGTTAACACTTTAGATACGTTCTTATTCCTATATATCGTAACAATCTCTGCAATCACTTCTATTCATTATCATCACTGACATAGTTCTTCCTCTTGTGTCCTTACCTATCTATCATTTACTCTTCATATTTATACTTAAAGTATATTTTAATTCAAATATAATAGCTGTTACTGATTTAATGAAATAAAAGTCAAACTGTTTTCAAAAAGCCCTAAGAATGTATCTATTAAACACAGATACATTTTATCCTGTGTGTATTTGATCAACAATTAATATTATACCTATTAAATTTGTATGGGCACGTTAAATTTCTTAATTAATTTTTTTTTGTTAATATTAATTTTTGTTGTTATTACAATTGCTAATTATATTGACTTGAATTTTAAATAGACAAACGAAAAAAAATGGCACATTCGATGTTTAGTTCAACAGAAGCTAAACCACAAAAAAAAGATAAATTATGTAATATGTGTCTACCTTCTCGTTACAAAAAAAAAGTGAAATATTATGAGGAAGGAAGAAAGCTAGCTTAAGCTTAAGGAAAATTTGGAAAAAAACCCATTTACATAAATAGATGACCATTAAAGTTGAAACAGTCAGCGGAGGATTATGAAATTAAAGCAATGCGTTGAAAACAGCCTATGAAATAAGTTTTCCTTATGTATTGTACATAATGAAACCACATTTAAATTTTCTTTCAAGATTATAAGCCTCTGAAGTGTTGGTGAATTATATAAATTGACATTTATACACCTATAGGTTTCAATAACCGTGCCATTAATAATTTCGATAATACTGTAGTATTTTTAAACATTGTTTGCTTTTTATTGTTTTGGAGCGATACGTATATAACTATAACGATTCATTAAATGTGTAATTGAAAAAAATATATTTTACAAATTACAACATTACAAAAAAGTAAAAGACCCGGCATTAAAAATTTATCAAGCAAACGTAGTTCCCCATTATATTCAAATATGTAATCTACACCTGTATCTAGACTTCAAATAATAAGCTGTACCTGAAAAGTTAGTGGTCCATGTCATCAGTCACCCATTTCAATATCACTAGTAAAGTACTCCGACTGTGTATTTAAAAGTCACGCTATCTGTCGCCGTCCGCGCAAACGCCGTATAATATTGCGTATGTCGATTAAGCCCAACCACAATTTTAAAAAATATCTAAAGACAAACATTTTCAGTATTCGTAAAGAAGTAGAAATTTGGTTTCAGTATTCGTAAAGAAGTAAATAACTAAATTGCTTAATATTAAACATTTTTTCGAGTTTTCGAAATCGATGCAGCGCCTACAACCTTAGTTCCACGTAAATCGATAACAGCTTCTTACCACTTTGATGGCTTACCTGATTATATACTAAAACATATACTATAAATACAGCATTGTCAAATGGTGTCTATGTCTCATAATGGAAGATTACTTGGGTAACGCTCGTACCTAAGGGTGGCATTGCTTCTCAAGTAACTAATTTTTTGCCAATTGTAATCATCTACACACCCGCAAAATATTCGATTACGCATTACATTGCAACATCTTCTTTAGATATAGATGTCAGATTCAGACTTGTGGCGAGCAATAAACAATTCGTATTAAACGATACGCATTCAACAGTTACGCATCCCGCGTATTTTATCGAGTATATTTCCTATCAGCTGGATCTCGATTTTAAGTTTAATTTTGCGTGTTTCGACTAGTAGAAAGCTGTTGACCGCAAGGATAATGGCATCTTATAAGACCACCTTAGCGAAACTGTTTTCCCCCTTAGAGTCTTGCGTCTTTCAACTCTTACACTTTTCTCACGGACAGAAAAGAATACGTATGACTAGGTTATTTTAAAACTGATCAGGTTTTAGCCACGGTTCGAATTTCGCGCCTATTTTATTCACAATCTTGGTAAAATATATCGGTACTGTACATAAAAGTGCGTATTGCCATCCATTTAAGGATGATATGAAGCTTTTCTCAGCTATTGGAAGTATAGCAGATCACAAGTTGCTGCAGCTTGATGTCGATACTCTTCTCAAGTGAGGCGATGCAAGCAGACTGTGTTCAGTTCAAGCAAATTCTCTGTAATGAGCTACGGCCGAAAGCGCACTCCTGTCGAGTATGAATACACAACAGGCGGCACGCCTTTATACCGACGTAGTGAAGTATTTGATCTTGGAGTTCAATTCGATTTGCGCCTGACTCTTCGTGGTCATTTCGTAGATAAAGCGAAAAAGCAATTCAGAAGGCTTAGATTTATGTAGTATAATGGTACTTCTTTTTTTAAGAGTTAATTTAATAAATCTATTATGTGTTTCATTAATACGAAACAAGATAGAAGTCAGCTCTAATATTAAGAGCACACATGCTGAAATTAATTACGATTGCGTTTGAAATAAATTATACTGAATATGCTAAAACTTTTGAAAATGCTCGGAAATTTGCGGTTTTGGACATTTATTAAAAGATACTCAGAAAAACTTAAAACTATATAGAATTTAAAATTTAAATAACACAAAAATTATACTTTCATAAAGATCAAATGTAATTAAACATTAGTCAAATAACAAGTGAAATAATAGGCGCCGGGCAAATCGATTCATTGATAACTAGTGTTTTATTCGCTTAAGTCTGGAAAATATGCAAAAAATAATAAAATTTAACGAAATGAAAAATATCATGGCTTTTCTATAACTGCTAAAATTGTTGCATGAAAGTGCAATACCAGTATTCATATTCGCCTCTTTATACATGCGAATCTCAGCATTTTATGACTACTTAGTCAACCAACCTAGCAGATCTATTACCATAAATATGTTAGCAAAAAGGCTTATACTGTTACATAAAAGTTTAATAATATTATTTCAGGGCCTATATAAAAAGTGACTTTATAAAAATGACTACAATAAAGTAAATTTTGTATTAAGAATGTCTAGAAGTAATGAGTCTGAAATAATACATTAATGTCGATCCAAACCTGTTCTGAATAATTTCTTTCTAAATAAATCCATTTCAAAAACTGTTGAAATGACCACAATATAACACATAGGTGCTCTGTAAAGATAATTTAGATACTATAGATTTTAAATCAGTAGAATACCAATAAGGAAAATAAAGCACTATTGATATTTGTAGTTAAAATTCCAAAAAAAATTCACTTCTACGAAGTTTTAAAAAAAAAGAACTTAACAATTATCTTTCCTTTCCAAAGATAAATGATATTTGAATAATATTGGCAAAAACTGCCGAAGTCAATGGAAGCTAGTAACAATAGTATATCTGTTATTAGCAATGCTTCATTTTGAATTTGAATTTATAAATTGAAATTAGACTACATTATTCATTTCGATATTACAATACTCAATGATATATCTTTATTTTTATATAAATTGTTTACTTGCCTTAATTTTCTTACCTCCCAAAATTTCACATTAAGGTACAATTTTGTTTAGCCATTGCTATTTCACTTCTTATTAATTTTTTCTGAGAGTATGTGGAATTACGGTGTGAACGTTTATCGGTTTACAAGTTTTACCATTTTTTTGCAATTAATATATAAATAACTTATAAAAATTTTATTTTTGGGGAACAAATTTTTAAAATCATTTAATTTTCTTAAGATACTAACTTTATTTAACGTTAGGAAAAAACCGCTAACATATGGATCTTTACGTATCCTTTTACCTAAAGACTTTCGAATCAAACTTATTTGATTTTACATCGAATCGAATTTATAACATTCAAATAATACGAATTGCGTATTAAATAACTTATAAACCCTCTAAGTTTTTCTGAACCTCTAATACAGTATAAAAGTGGCCTCTACTTGTATAAATTGTCAGTATATTCAGTTTTACTTGATACGTCCAAACGATCACCCTGAATATCTAGAAAAATAAGAAATATGATCAGTTATTTATAAAAAAAAACTATATAAGTAGTTTTATCGTGGAATATAATTGGCAATTTTACTGTATTTTCTATTTGTCACTTAATAATCAGGTTAACCTCTTTTAATTTATTAACAAACATTTTCAGACTTAAGCGAATAAAGTATACAGTCTCGTCCAAGTATCTGAACCTATCGTCTATTTTCATGCACGTTATTGCGTATTCATATACGTTAGAACAAATTTGATTTAAAATGAAAGGTCAGTTTTGTTGCAACGTATTGGTAGTTTCATTAAAACATAGGGATTATATAAAGTAAATACATCTACTAAAATAATTTTATGTAAAAAATAGTTATTTAGAAAATTCTATACAAAAAGATCTCGTTCTAAAATACTTCCTTCTCGTCTTCATGTGAAGAATTACAGGTCGTTAAAGAAAATAGCTGAAGAGCGTAAAATCTCGAAAAGTAAAGCACCCCATCGTCATAATCTTCACTATAGAAAAAGGGTAACTATTGAATCAAGTTCTAAAGAATAATTTTTATACTACTGATTACGTATTGTTTTTAATAATCTAAAATAATTACGGGTGAAATATTACTTCTTGATATTTTCAATTATGCAAATGGAAGCAATTACGATCATTTTTATTTCTGAGCCAATTCTTAATTTTAAGATACGTTTAGTAATTTTAATGAGATTTTTGTTAACATTATAGTATAAATAATGATACTAACCATAAACAGACTTTCGTACTTAATTTAAAAAGCCATTATGAAAAATGAATAAAAATTCGGAAAAAGCAGAACTCCAACATTTCTATCATAAGTATGTTATATTCTTTCATTCTATTTATTCGTATTTAACGATTTGAATATTCATTAAAATACCAACAAAATCCATTACTTGTATGAACCAGATGAACCTGTGCCAAATAATCGTACAGTAAATTCAAATTTAGTGTAGACTGTGTGTTAAATAGATATTTAGTAAGGATGGAGGAAAGTTACAGAAATGTTTTAAAAAGACAATAATGTTCAAAATTGTTTCTAGCAGCTTTTCAATTCCAGTTGTTTATAAAACCTTGAGTACCGTTTGCAATAATATATAATTTTAGGATAGCACCTCGCAGCAAACATTATTATTAAGTAACATGTTTCCCTTGTTGCGATAAACTACCCAAAACACCATGAAATTGATTGTAATTCAACACATATTTTTGTCCAACAAAATCGAGTACAATTATTTTACCTAAGTGGACAAAATATTTAAAATTTTATTGCGTAATTTTCTAACGTTAAGAAAAACGCATTGAATAATATATAACAATTTCTTCAAAAGAAATGCGCAACTTTAAAACTTTAAAGTAGTGCGTCTTTTTCGAGATAGTCGCAAAAAGATTTTCGCTTTAAAGAATGCATGAACATATTTTTAAATAAGCGAGACCAATGCTAATATTTTATATGAAAGTTTCTGCTTGTATTCAAATTAATTGCTACCGATTTGCATGCTTCATTATAGACTAAGGTTCAAAAGATTTATTGTATCAAGTGGTATGTTGAAGAATTTTCCATCTGTCTATTTTATTGGAGATACATTATTTATCAAAAATCATACATGAGTTTTTATACTTGACCTCTCAGATTGTACAGTAAATTGGCAATATATTTTGTGTAACTAATCTTGTCCACGTTTATCTAATTATAAAGATATTCCTAAAATACCTTCTATTGTAATCCCGCATTTAATTCTCATAATTTTGTCCTTCTTACACGAAGACTCAAAATATTCTATATATGTAAATTCTATACAGAAAAATGATTTTAGAACATAGCAATTTATAATGGACAAAACGGAAAATCAATAGAATCTTTTTTTTGTTTGAAAATAAATGCATCTGATTATGTCCTTTATAAAATCTAAAGGAAATGAATAAGGTTAATACAAATAAATTTTGTTTTATAAATCTTTATTTTTTTATATTCTTTAGCATGAGAATATAAATTACTTAATTCACAGACTAGATAATTGCATTCATTTCAAAAATAATACGGACTTTACAGGCAAACACAATCAAAAAGACAGAGAATATTTTATATTGTGACTATGTGTATTTTATATTCGGTATGATTTAATTCTCTTCGAGTTCCAATTTACAGGAAATAAGAAAGGGGTATAATATATACAAACTCTTTAAGAAAAGAGTAAGTATACTTGACAAGTTTTCGTCACGCGTGCATGTAAAGTACCCAATAATCTAGACAGCCAAGAGACATATTATAATGTAACCAACCACTATACCATAACCAATATTACCTACGCGGACAAAACATATTAAATTATACTACGCAATTTTCTGTTGTCGAGGAAAAAGTATTGAATATTATACAAGAATCTCGTTGAAATTAATCCACAACTCTGAAATGGCGAGCTCATTTTCCGGAAAATTCGCAAAAAATATTCTCGCTTTTCACGAGCTCATAAAGGTTTTCGAGATGGTTTCTAGGTTAATTTGATCTGTGGTGACGTTTGATGTCGAATTTTTTGCTAATACGGAAATTTATTTCAATTTCCCTATGTGTTTTGTCTCTTTACAAGGGTGTTACAGGTTACAACATTTGCACTATCGGCAATACTTTCGTTAATTTTTAAAGTAGGCTTTTTCTTGAAGTAAAGTTACTGTTTAAAAAATATGTAATATTTTTGTTCTTTGCCTTTAATAATTTGATTTCATTAGAGAACCTATTTTACATGCATATTTCCATCAATTTAATTAATTATCTCAACGTTTTTCATTTCATATTGTAACCACGTTACGATTTACCCTCTTTCATTTAAACTCTTCTTCCCATCCTCGTAATTTATTGCGATTGATTTGCGTACAGATAGGAAACTCGTTTTCATAATCTATTTAAAAAGGCCACATATAGAAATGCTGTTCCTCACTTTTCAAATTAAATCGGATCATAAATATTACTTTTAAAATGAGCCAGATTGTAAGGCTATTTGATTATTGAACTTTCTCTTTACTTTTTTAATAACATCATTGTGGTGGCACATCTTAAAGACAGCTATTGCAATGAAAAATGCTACGAGAAGCCAAATACCCATCAATGAGAGTAAAATATCGATATTTTGAAAAAGAATTTAGTAATAACTATTATTGAAATAAATTTCAAATATGTTTTAAGATGACAAGAATTATTTAAATGACTCATTTTTAAATTGCAATCTTTTATGGCAGTTTGTTGTTAAAACAATAAATTTAGAATTATATTCCTTACTAAAAAGAAGTGAAAATTGAAAATTTGCAGGTTTTAAATGATTTTTTTGGGTCTCAAGCAGAAACTGTTATTGAACTCAGATTTTCAACTTCTCAGTTCTGATGTGGGAATACTGCCTGTCCACGCCGTGAAAATAGAGGAACTGCTGGTTATAAATTACTACTGTAACCAAGAAATGGTGAGACGTGAAAATCTGCTGGTTCAATAATTATTGTGAGTCTTAAACCTAGACTTTGTCATTGAACTCAGGGTTTCATTTTTTTTTTATTTAACTCCAAGTTCTAACTTTTTGGTCTTAATGGGGCATAGGTGCGATTTTATATTGTAAAATAAACCATGTTTGAGTAGTTTTTGTAATTTATAACTGTCAACCAAAACTAAAAATTATTTGAAAATAACCCTATTAAAGCAACTAATATTTTAACTATACATGCAAAGGTAAACCTCCCATAGCTTTTCAATGGATTGGAAAAATGAAAAAAAATCAGACTGAACAAATAAATAAACTAAAAAATATTAAAAAAAATTAAATCAAACTGTTGTATTTTGCAATCGATGATGTTATAAAAGTCCCAATATAATTGTGTTACACACTTTGGGACTTTTATCAGAATAAAATAAAATTGTGGGGGCGGTTTACCGATACCATCTATACTGATGTTATCGCCTTAGTAAAATATGTAATATTTTTGTTCATTTTACCAAAAATTGCCACACAATTCGACATATTTAGTGGTGATTTTCAATTTATACAAATCTTTGTTAGAGTGTATTGACCTTATAAATAATTTTCTCAATTCTGGTTATAAGTTGTAAGCTCTGGCAGAAAATCATAATTATATTCAATTTAATAATATAGTTTGCTTGAACTAATTTTCATATGAAAAAAGTTCCTATATTCAATATTACGAGAAAGTTAAATACTTTCTCGTAAAAATATTAAAAATTAAATAATAAAATTATCCGAAAGCAATAAATATTGTAAATTATTTATTCTCTGCTATAAATTACTATGACATAAATATTTGCTCTTGGGATTTGCTTATAAAACAAATGAGAAAAATATGTTCATCAAATTTTTATAATTATCCATAAATTCGTAATTTTGTAACACATGCAAGTATAATTATAAATCTCTTTAATTTTCGTGAATATAAAATGAACTCCGTACAAATTCATTCAGCATCCATTCAACGGAGGAACAATCCCAAGCCGTGCAAATTAAATGAAAAAAAATCATTTCAAATCGTTACTATTATCAGAAAAAGTGTGGTCAATTTCGTTTTTTCCAGCATATTTACAATATAACCTAAATATTATATAATATTCTATTGCGTAATTTCTTAATGTAGTTTAGATATAAGTACGTAGCATTAAACGTAAACATATGCACAAAACATGAAATTCTCGACATTAGTTTCACTAATATTTCTTCAAAGAATTTTGCATCTTTTGGCAAGTAGTTTATGAAGGTTATTCTGAGCAAACACACAGGCACACACACATACGCACACACGTCAGTGTTAAAACTGCTAAAGTTTACACTTCCAAAGAAACTTGTTTCCTATTATATGTTCAATATTTTTATAAAATTTGCGGGCATTTAGATGTATATTTCACTAATTTTATTCTCAGCATTATATTCTCTTAGTATAATTTTAAATCAATCTTTAATTTATAGTAAAATGATTCATTAATACCTAATTAAACTTTATCGATCGGCGTACGATCGACCAATGAATTTTAAACGACATTTTAATGGCACTTATTTTTAGCCAAGATTTTTACATCCTAATTTTTACTTCATAATTTGAAACTCTGTAAATTATAGTGCAATCAAAAATTTAGTAATGTGTAATTAAATATTTTTTCTGCCTTGAATTTTTTTCTAAATGCTCTTATCAAATGCGACCGTAACTAATTTTTTTTGCAGCAAATAACATTTTATTAGTGCATGACTTTTACTTGTATCTCGCTCTGCTTTTAAAAAAATCTGAAAAAATATGTCCCAAAAACATTCCTTCATATCCAATAAACACACAGACACACACACATACGCACACACGCATGCACATATTATTCAAGAAATACAGAAGAAATACGATATACTGAAATGATGAAAGCTGTACGGTTCTGTGCGCCTCTCTTGCATAGTTATCAGTACTTTTTAATAGTGCTTTGCATATATACGATAGACGATATTTGCGAGCTGCATACATACTGGTTAATATAATTATTTGGTTAACATGATTTATCTAATCACTTATGTCTATAGACATTTACTGAAATTATTTTTTAAAATTTAGGGTGCGAAATGGTATTGCACAAATGTTTTATTATCATGTAACTGTTAAAAATTTATATAATTTTTTATTGATACATCATATGTAATTTTTATTAGACGTGCGTATGAAAGTAAAAAGTACCGTATGCTCTCTCTTTTTTTCGTTTAATATAAGTTATCTGCGTGGCGCATAAATTTTGTTACAATAAAATTGTCTACAAAACCGGCTACGGTAATTTGAAACGGATAAATCAGTTTTGTGTGATTTTTTTATTAAACCAATATATTAATTACAAGTCAGTCTGAACGCAAGTCTAACCTTCGCGATAACTATTGTCTGTAACCGTTACAGGAAAATCCTGAATTAGAAGAACCGCAGGAGATCATTAAAACAAGTGAAATGTACCCAAATATTAATAAGTAGAACTTTTTACATTTTCTAAATCTACTGTTATATATGGAAAGACACTTTATACGTTAGCTTGAAATTTAATACTACGTAAGCGGAGCGTAAAAATGACAAATTCTAAATGAATAATTAAATTAATTAAAAACAATTCCAATTTTAACCCACATGATGATATACGAAAAAAAATTTACTCCCTCTACATCGTTTACTTTGAAACATGAAGTTTTTGGAATGAGTCGTACTCACACTTCGAGGATTCAAAACACACTTATTTACATATAAACTTATAAGGGTACATACATAGTATTTACATTATGCATTTTACAAAGATTTATATAATTTTTCATGGGTTAAAAAATATCGTGAATTCTTCAAAAATTGCGAGATTTAGCGTCTTTGCTATAGTTTCATGGTAGATAATTTACTAGAAACTATGCTTTTCATAATTTTGACCTTAGCAATTTTGGAGATGCATTAGTGCAAAATATCTTGGCGGTAAAGCTATCTTACCTACAATTATAAATAAAGAGTTAATTTTAGAATCCCAACAACCTGATTTTGCAGTATGTTAAATTAAAAAGATCACTATTTGCCCCATACAATACTTGTACACGTAAATATTTTGGAGTGATGACTATTTAAACTATGCGAATCAATATTTAAGGGTACCGAAACTTTAATGAACGGACGGACGGACATGACAAAATTACAAATGTATAAGATTTTACGAACACGTATAACGCTAATGGTAATTGAAATATCATTATTTAAATTTATTCAATTCTATAAGAAGGCAAATTTTTATAAACCTGATTTGAAAATAGACATAAATGATATTCTAATCACCCTTAAAAGCTACTTTTTAACTCTCATCATTTGAATGATTCTAAACAAAAAATGTTCCATGAAAGGAAAATGTTTCGAAATTTTATACATGTTATATTTCACCTTTGTCACCTTCCTTTTTTATAGCTTCTCGCTTCTTACTTATTCAATTATCATCTTTATATGAAATTTGAAATGTATATAGACGAAGGAAAATGTACATAGACATAATTCACGAGCATATATCAAATAAACCTTATTTGTAATTTTACTTTCCCCGTGGGTAAAAAAACTTTCATAGCACATATTGCCCTAAATTTACTTTCTATTTTATATGAAAGTAACGTGTTTATATTTTTATCTACTTACTAAAGAGAGAGAGAGAGAGTGAGAGACGATTTTATTCAGATATTTTTCCAATATATTAGTATCGATTTTACCATAGTGCGAATATTAATGAGGTACGTTTGTTAATGAAATTAGCTCAAAGGATATCTTCATTTAATAATTTACATCAATAAAAAATTCTATTAATTTTGGCTATTTTCTAAATTTATTTTTCTCGTATGTCTGATTTTTCAGTTAAGGGTGCGCATTTATTTTAAATAACTATTTAAATTTCAGTTCATGCTACGCGGGTATCCTTGAAAAGTCTAATCTCATGAGCAAAATTTTAAATTTTAGGAAATATTTAATAATTTGAGAGAGAAAATATTTTTCTATTGGTTTCATTACGAATATAACTAAGTTTAATTGATTGATCCCAAACTGTAAACCCAACTAAATTACAAAATCACGGAACAACGTATAGTAAAAATAATACCTGTAACGACACCTAGGAACTTGGCAAAATATGTGAGTTCACTCACAAGTCCTACAAATTTAACCAGCAGGAACTTGACTTGAAAATGACCAGCTTTTAGCAATAATTACCGGACTGACCCTTTCCGACACTTAGCGGGCCATTAGCGGCCGTCAAGATACTCGCACGGTTTCATTACTGGACCTCGAACCCTGTTTGCAAGTCTAATTCCGTATAGATATATCGCAGAGACTCTACATATAGCGTAGAATTTAGCTGGGTGTAGGTTTTTCAAATAATGTATGGAATTTAGAATTCTCCTGGATCGTATTAGCAGGTTTCGGAAAATAATCAATATTTCAGGAAAGAAGAAATAATTATACATATTGCTTTGAAAAATAAGTAACTAACAAAAAGTATCGCGATATTAATAAATGAAAATGTTTTGGAATGAGGTTCTGGTCAGCGTACATTTATTATTATTTTATTTTAAATAGACCTCTTGACGACAAAGTTTTTTGTTTTTTGTTTATTACATATAAATATTAAATATCTAATCTCGGAGGGAAAATACATATATAAATATCGAGAATTTTCAAATTTGAAATCATTTTTTTTTCTTTATGTAGAAGAAAGAAAAAAATAGTTTAAAATGAAGAAAGTTTCAAGACAAAAGACATTAAAATATGATTAGAATATTTTATGATAATTTAAAATTTTATAATTTACCTTAATTAAAATATAGTGACTTCAAATCTCGTTTAAAACTTCGCAATTTACACATGTTACTTTAATTTTGGTGATGACCACTTTTTAATTTTTTTCTTGTACGTAAATATATATTTTATTGCTATTAAGATACTACGTATATTAATATATAATTTCAGTTTACAATTTTGCAAAAGTAAGTAAAATGAAATGATATTTTCATGTAAAATAGAACAGAATATACTGATTATAATCTGCATATTACTTATGCACGATCGGACGCATGAATGTAATAATAAAAATGGATTATCTAAATATAAATTAGACTCATTTAATCTAGTAAATGTTGAGAAATTTCCAAACTAATCAAACAACTTTCCATTCCGATATATTTTAGGCAATTTCATTTTACACAAGTACAAAAAAAAGTTTGAAATAAGGAAAATAATTTGGAAAAGAAACAGGAAGTGATAACGTAATTTAACAACTTTAATTAGGATCGTGTTAACGGCATAACGTAATTGTAATTAACGAACGCAATTATTAGAAACCATTTTTCTCAATTCGTGAGTGTATTAAGTGCTTATTTATTTTTCCTATATATGACAAACAGTATCATATAAATTGTATTACAATAATATTATTTACTTTATACTTTGACCCATTTTACACTTTGAAACAAATTTAACTATTGCTTTTGTTTGTGACTTAAATCTTTATTAGATTTAATTTTACCTATATGATTAGCAATAACCGTCCATTAGTATTTATTCGTAGCTATTGGTTCAAATTTAATTTGTTTTCTTATTATGCAGTGTTATTTACGAAGAAACTTTTGGAATATAATTCTAAATTGTTAAAAAAAATAATATAAAATTAATTAATCTAGATTTTTAAAAGAACTATCCGCTTTATACATCTACATATTTACTTTACATTCGCAGAACTTCCACCTATACCATTTTATCTTAGCACAGTTTATTATGAGTGAAATCAAAATCTTTTATTTAACTTTTTAGCCAATTTTTAATTTTAACAAATCACTGAGAATTTCACAAAATGCATTAATATGTAAAGACTGATATCGATTTCAAATAGTTTATATTTTATTTTAAGAAGTAAGTCTTTCTTATACCATTTTGAAACTATGTGATTGCAATTTAATATTCGAAAAAACATTCATATCTGAATAAATTTACCGATATCGGTAAATTTCGGGTAAATTTCGAGGTGGACTAACTTTCATATGATGTTGGTCCTAAGGATTAAAGGAATAAACATGTCTCTTAAATATAGAAAATTAAAAATATAAGCTCCTTAAAATTTAATTTACGTAAATAAGACAAATATTATATTTTATATGAAAACTCCGCTTATTTTTCATATCAGTCTTAAATTTTATTTCGATGAAACAACGTGCAGATTGCACCTTGTTGTATCCTCTATTTAATTATCGAAACAAAGCAACATAAAACTTTAAGAGAGTGAAATAAGCATTTATTTTGACAATAATAGAATGAATTTCAATTTTAGATAACAGTTTATTTTTAATTAATTTAGACTAGTACTACAAATTGAAAAAAGAAATATATATATATTGATAATTTTCTGTAACTTCTAAAAAGTTATCATTTACTTCGTTGGCTTGTTATTATTTTTTTATCGCTAAGTAATCTTAACGAAGTTAAAAATATAAAATATGCGCATATATGAGAACACACTTTTAGTTTTCTCTTATAATTACAAATTACATTTTATTTCTTGGTGTTTTCTTTTTATCCATCATAAAAATTTCTTATTTTTATATTATAAAAAAATACCAGCTTTTTTGAAACTTGTACTCTCTTTCTCTAACGCCAAGTCCATTTCTGCCGGTCTCTTTTACTACTTTTATTTTGAAACGTTAGTAACTAATTTCTAAGCCTATGTTATCTAAAGTTTTTTTCTCAATATAGCTTATTACAGAGGACACTACGATAAAATTTAAATTGTTTATACAATTCATATTAAGTAAGTTTTACCCCATTTAAACTATTTAGCATAGTATTCGTAATAATATGTAAGTGAACCTTCATTTCCAATCGCTGTCACGTAGTCTAAAGTGCTTTCGATAAAATTGAGAAAAACTATTAAAAACAGAATATAGTTTACAAAACGATAATTAAGCGAATAAAATATATGGCCACAAAATAACGGTTATTTTATCATTAATGACATTGAAATATTTATATATCTGTTATCGTTCGTTAATTTATTATATCCGAAAAAAAATCATTGTATATAAGGGGAAAATGTTATTTAACTGATGAGCTCAATCTTACTACCCTTAAATGGGGTTTTATAGCTGTAATATTGACAACAATTTCTTGTATTAAACTAATATATTTTCCTTAGAAAACCTTATGTGAATATTCTCAATAATATAAGAATGATAATACTTCATTTCACACTAATTTCTACAATCGATATAATTGTTTACATACTTACAGTGGAATTGTAGAAGGTTTCATGTGTAATATTAGGATGAATAATTAAGATTTGTATATTTAACATAATACGAAACTAACTTCGTTTCTAGTGAAACCAAAACTTTTAAGTTGTCAATTCATAACTAATAAGAAACATTTTAATGCATCTGGAATTACTAAATAAACAAGTATATCGTTAAAAACCACAGTTTTAAATTACTGTAAAGATATTATTTAGAGAAAATCAGAAATTAATACAACAAAAGGGCATATTCCCAATCTTACATGTTAGGTAGTTGTGAGCGATTTTCTCGAATCCCTTTTATTTATAACCTTTTTGAAGCTATAAATTACGTTCAAAATAATTGAGAACAATAACAATAATTTCCGTAAAAAACCACAATCAAAAGTGTCTTAAAGAAATGACAAATAAGTTGAAGTTTATTGAATAATTAGGTTAATACTTGCCTTAAAATAATTTGCACATCTTGATAATACTAATTTTATTTAAAAACAGGTAAACTACCTGTTTTGAAAGGAGTTATGGAGGGTTCGTAATTATTGTGATATATACACGTGCCATTATTACTCCAAACAAAACAACTTAAATTTTGTCACATTTTATTGCTCTTTAACTATGTATTTTAAGCACATTTTGAAAATGTTATGTCATTGTTTTTTTTCACTGGTAGTTTTACAATCTTCACTTCAATTTACTACATCTCTTAGAAATCCAATACTGCTAAAGACCATAACACCGTCTCTTAGAAATAATCTAAGTAAACTTATATTTTTAACTATGAGTATCAGTATAGGAGATATAGATCTCAATTTTTTCTAAACTTGAATAATTTTGGAAAAGTCGCTGGACTTCACTTACGCTTAAATACCTGTGACTCAATTGTGTACATATATATGTATATTTATATATATTTGTGTGTGCGTGTGCGCTTGCGTGCATGCGTGCGTGCGTGCGTGCTGCGTTATATTAGTTATTAGACAGTAGCGATACCAAACGCTCTGATAAGTTTAAGAGTTGTATAAAATATTTGAATATACCTATCGTTAACCTCGGACTTTCCGGTGATCTACCAAAATAGTCAAAATTTGTATGCTGCTATAACCAAACGATCAAACTGAAAGCGTTATTTGACTGAAACAAGTATTACAATAAAATACTTGTGTATTAAGTAATAAAAACATTTATAGAATTGTGTGGACGATTTTAGTAATTACGATTTTAAATAATCATTGTAATAAAAATAAATAAGGTAAAAAAAATTTTTTGGAACCAAATAAAAAGTACTTTTAAATAATTTTTTTCCATTTTATAATTCTTTACCCATGCACACATAATTTAATTACTTATACAAATTTTCGATCAGGTTAACATTTTTGAAAAATTAAACTTCTTTTACTGTTATTTAAAATACTGACTGGTAGTTAGTAACTACTGACTGGTAGTAGCAAGTAGATAAGCAATGTATGCAAAAATACTGTTAGGAATAATTTAAATATTTGCAACATCAATTAATTTAAAACACAAATGCTCATGCCATTGTTATTATATAAAGAAGGCAAATTAATATTGTGTTCTTGACACAGCATTATTGCAGAAAGGTCACCTAATTAAGTATATCTTTAATTCTATTATCTCCACATTTTTCATTATACCAAGAAATACAATTCCACATTTCTTCTTACAAGTTTTTATAACCTGTAGCATTACCGATTCCCGATGAGACTTTTTTGCTTCTTTAATTTCAATAAACAGAATTGAATTGTAATTATACAATGAATCAACTAGAGAATATCAGGCATTGGTTAAGGTTCGGGGCAATGTTCCCTATATGATTGATATTGATTTTTCTTTTCGCTTGAAAATATTTTCTTTGAAAATTCGGCTATTATACTTCTTGCTAAAATTTGTTTATTTATTGATGATAATTTTTAATATATAGATATTTAATTTTCCGTACAATTAACACATACGCAAAGGAAATTTATAGCACCAATGGTCGTTTTAAAGAAGTGTAACGGATATAATGGGAAGTATGTAAAATTTCAATGTTTTACTATCCAAAATGACACAATATATTTTCATCATGTCTTGAATGGATTAGATGCATGCAACTAGCACGCATCTCATCCAGAATTATTACTCGTAATTATATAAAGTACTTTTTAATTCAATCTCTTCAACTTTATTTGATAAAATTAAAAAATCTTTTTTTCACGTTAACTTGTCAATGAGACATTAATTTTCAAACCGCCACATGTATTGAAACGATCTTCAAAATTTTTCACGCATGTTATGCATTACAAAGATTGTTTGTAATATTGATTTCAGCTACATAACATTTTACATAATTATACAGCTTTTGATTTAAATTGTGCGAAGACTTCCCTTTTCGCATAAAATCGAAATATTTAGAACCAATACGAACATCTCGGAAAACACGCTTAATGATTACCTGTACGCACAAAATGTCATAGTATGAGATCGTATAAATTCTTGAATTCAAAAAGAAACCATTAAACACAAGGATGTCACTGAAATGAATTCGCAACTTTGATTTTACGGACATCCTTTCGGAGAAACTCACCTCCTTAAGCGAGATTGTGATGGCATTTTTGAGAAAACTTTTCCTCGGTGGTAAAGTATTTACAGTGCGTAAGAAAATCCATTTCCATGCGTGTACTCTATCTTTTCGTAATACTGGTGAATTTCAAGATATTCTCTGATTTTACATATGGTTTATAAATTGGCGTACATACTACAGTTTCAAACACACTTAATGTTATAAATAAAGTCAAATAACCTTCATGATTTTTCCGGTATGTTATTGTGAAATGCTAGTATGCAAAAACACGACCACATTGTATTTTTTTTCTTAACACATAGCTTGGATCATTTAACGTCACTTACTTATCCATGAATTCAATTCTCCAATGAATTTTATTTTCCGTACTAACATGGCATCTCTGCTATACCAAATAACATAATATTTAATTAACATAATATTAAATTAAAGACACGTCTTTAGTAAAATATGTCCATAATGTTATGTTAAATGTATTCCGTAATATAATATCCTAGAATATAAACTGAAACAAATATGTAGAATTTGAACAGTCCATAGATTCACGTCTTCGAACATATTTTTGCAAAACCGTGGGTCAGCCAACAAGCGCCACGCAGTGTCATGGCAATCGTTAGGTTTTTTTGGATCAATGAATAGAATAACCCGTAACATACATATTGTGCACGTCGATTTTTCGGAAGCCTGAGCAGAAAAGCAAAAGTTATAAAAGTTTAGAAACAAACTCTGGCAAAACACACATTTGCTTTTGTCTGAATTAGCTTATTTGAAATAGCACTTTATCAGATTACGTTAGTATATTATATGTATACATATATGTATATATATATATATATATATATATATATATATATATATATATATAAATAATATAATAGTACGTTGGTATTAGTAATATATACATAACGTACGATTACCCGACCAATATTTTTTGACCAAGTTTATAAACACTTTTCCAACAAGTGAAATTTTTGGAAATTTCGGGTTGGCCTAAATTACCTAATTTTTTAGAGGAAATTCTCTTAAAAATATCAAAATATTTCTTTACTAAGGTCCAAGGGTAAACATATTTCTGGATTATAACCACATTGACACGTACATATTTGAGTTTCAACCTGGCAAAAAATTTAATAAAATTGGTTACCACTTAATAAAGACTAACCGAGCAAGGCGAGCTTAGTCCATTAGTTCAGTGTGTGTACACTTGCCAAGCGCGTCTCTGACGCAAGCGCTTGGCGAGTGTACACACACTGAAATAATGGAATAAGATCAGAAACTACGGCGTAATAGTAGTTCGTTTGCCGCAGCTCTCCTTCGAACAAGATTGTTCGCAATATACACGAAAATACTACGCATGATTTAAGATGAATCGTATTTCTAGACGTGTTAAAAATTCGCAGATATCATCTCTGGACTAACTTTTGTACCAACTTAGTTATTCCCAGTAACTTAGTTAGCTTTGTATTATATATAATTGAATCAAAATCGGGTCATTAACTATGAAAATATATAATATTATAATACTTTAGACAATTTATATTCAATTGAAAGTTTTATCTATTAATAAAGAGCACAAAGAGCGTGTTGTAATATTTCACGACTACGTAACTCTATCAGAACACCGAATAACATACAATATTTGAAAGAAAGAACATAATCGTGCGTAACAAAAGTTTGAAAGATATACTTTATATAACCGTATAACCATTTTTTGTAAATGTTAACCAAAAGTAAAACGGAAAAGTAAACAATGGTAATATTTAAATATCTATTTTAAGTTGTATAAATAGAATTTTATCCCATATTTAGTATAGGATAATTTTTTATTAAAGTTGATTACACGACTTTAAAAAGATACTATTATAACATCATGTATATGAGTATCTCTACAGAAAACAGCCACTAACTTTTTTTATTTAATTTTTTAATTTTCAATTCACACTTTAACACTGTGACTTTCCTAATACCATATTTGAGAAAAAATTTAATGTTACGTCTTCGAATTTGGCATTTCTTCAGACATAAATTGACATAATTTCAGACACTGATCAAGTTTTATTAGATGTTGACATGATTGTTAAATTATAAATCACCAGATTTTTCAATCTAACGAGGATTTTTAAATGTTCTTTAAAATATTCCTAAATGAAAATAATTGTTTCGTAAAAAAAGGAAATAGAATTCTTGATTATTTGGAAATTATGATTTTATTCTATTGAGAGCACGGTCTGACCAAAACTACATGATCAGTACAATCTACACATGCAATGACTTCATTTCAAAACTTTAAACAATTTTACTTACCTTAATTCTAGATTCAAAAGTATAAGTGCTTGTGATCTTAAATTACGTTCTGAATCCTTCCTTGTTCCTAAATATAGTACCACTTTCTATAAGTACACTTTCACTACATATGCTGCTAGTTTCCTTAAAAAAATTAAATATCACATTTAAAATGTACTGTAGATTCCTGCTTTCAAAGTTACCGGAAACATACTTCTACCTTTCCTTATCATTGACTTATTTCTTCTTCCTCTATTCTCACCTATCGTGTCATTTACTATCCATACTAATAATTAAATTATATGATAATTCAAAATATTTCAAGAATTAATTACATTCATAACTTTTACCTGCATCCTACCACAGTTTTATATCGGAATCCAAAACTTTCATTTTAAATTTAATGTGTGTTAAGCAATAAAAAGGAAATTATTTTCGAAAATGTGTAAAATTTTGACACAAAAGTATTTGCCAAGTTACGGATTATATCTGTTGTTTTTAAATATGTGTTTTGTGTGTAAGTAAAATAATAATTATAGAAATTGGAACGAGAAGCAAAAATTTATAATATTAAAAGAAATGCTTTTGAAACAGCATTTAAAAAGTGATATTGTAATGTTATATTTTCTTGTTATAGAAAAAATAGTTACGTTTTGGCAATAATTATTCTCGTAACAAAAGACCAACTAAGGTTTTCACAATAAAATCCGAAGTTGATTTTTCACGTTGCAAAATGACTATTTGATACTTTTACGACAAAAAAAAGTTAATCTACCTAGCGCGTCATTAATTGTTCTCGTTAGAAATAACGCAATTATAATAAGGACGATGATTGATTGCAGTTCAAAGGATTCACCTGGATCGATAAACTTCGACAGCTCTATGATATTTGGTGTCCCGTACCTCAAAAGGAAGAACTGAACTATTTAAAGATTACTAATTAGTCCAACTATACCAATAAATATAGTTATTGACAAAAAATGTGAAATTTCTCACGATAAATTTTAGAGCCGCCCGAAATGAAATAATCGATTATTTTTTTATAATTCCAAATATCATATAAGATGATAATTATAAGAGGAACTTACAGAGATTCCTTCTCTCTCCTCTTTTATCTTAAAAACTGCTACATTTAATTATAAATTATTAAAATACTTATTCATGAAAAAAAGAGTAATTATCAAAAAAAATTCCTAATATGTCTCGGAAAATTTCGGCGATGGTTGTGAATTTTGAGACTTTCACGATATTTTCAAATATATGTGATATGTGTACGGGCAATATATATACATAGTGAAAAATAATATTAATATTGATAAATATGATCAATATATAGTCTGTTCACAAGTATCAATTATGCATGGGGCTCTCATAGTGGAAGTCTACTCGTACTTAAAAGATTCAGTAAATAAAAGTTGATCTGTATTTAGTCTAAAATACAACTCAACTTTTATTTACTGTCCATGAATTTACAATAAAATTTAGCAACTATTATTTTTTTAAATCGACTTGGTTCATCAAGTCGTGATAGTTAATTTTAGTTTTATAAATATTGCTATTATACTCGTATTACTGGCATCAGTAATTTAATGAACATTTTTTACACTGTGTTATTACGATTTTATTATCAGTAATTTCCAGGTATTTCCTTAATGGTCGTTTGCAAATTATTTTTGACTTGACACAACTTTACCAACATTATTATAAATTCATTTTAATATTTACACTTAGCAGCAAACAATATTGTTCACCGAGATAAATATTGTAAGCCCACGCGTACACTTATCTGACAAAACGTAATATTACCTGTGTGCCCAAAATATATCAAAATATACAACACAATTTCCTTTTGTCAACGAAAGAGTATTAAATTATAAACAAGAATTTCGTCGAAATGAATATGAAAATTTAATATGGGGAGCTCATTTTCCAAGAAATTCACAAAAAAGACGCTCGCTCTTCACGAGCTCGTAAATGTTTTCTAAAGGCAAAGCTTTCGACATCAAACTTCACTACTGATCAAATTTCTAAGTTAATTTGATCAGGGCTGAAATTTAATGTCTTAGTCTTTTGTAATATGGAAATTAATTTCCGTTTCCTTATATGCTTAATCTTGTTTATACAGTTCGCATCGTTTGCTTTATCGACAATACGTCCATCAATATTTGAACTAATTTTTTTGAAACAGAGTACATCTTGATAACGATATGCTCTATTATTATACTTGGCGTTTCGTATTTAACTATAACTAGAGAAAGTATTCTCCATAATCAATCTCATCTACTTTAACCTAATTATTGAAATATTCTATTTTTCATTTCATATTTTATTTATGTTTTTACATTGATTACGACAAATATTCATACATAGCGTAATTTGCTTATCATATATATATATATATATATGTATATGTATATATATATATATATATATATATATATATATATATATATATATATATATATACATATATATACACTACATACTCTTTTGCATAAAAAACGGGTGGTTATGATTTTGTCATATTATTAACAAAATATTATTTATCAAGAAGTTGTATTAAGTGTAATTGCTACTGGCAAGTATAGTGTATTCTGGCACACAAAAAAGAACGTTCTAAATTTTAAATTTATTCTTTTTGAATGAAAATTCTCTTTCACTGACAAAAACGTATTTTTTTGGCGATAAAGGAAATCCAACTCTTATTAAGTTCTTTTTCATTTATCTTTTTTATTTCAACGAATAAATTTCAGTTAAATTTCTGCTGTTTGCTGCATTAGTTCACTTCTCTTTGCTGTTCTCAGTATGGTTGAAAAAACGATAAGAGCTATTAAAATTATTGCCCTGTTTGAAGAAGGCTGTAGCCAATGTTATGTGTCTCAGAAATATAATGTGAGCTGTTCCATCGTCCACAATACCAACAAACGGGCTCCGTCAGTACAAGGCCCGGTTCTGAAAGAAAACGGTGCACTGAGCCTCGGGACGACCGCTTCATAGTCAGTCAAACGCTACAAAATCGTCAAGTTACGTACGTGAATCTCAAACAGAACCTCGAGGACGTCAGAGGTACACGAGTAAGCCTATGGATAGTCAGAAGGAGACCCAAGGCCGTCAATATACGTAGTTATCGTATATTGACGGCCACACTGCTCCGTGAGCATCGAGCTAGATTTAGATTCGCTAAAAATTTTGCTTCATGGACACAACAAGACTTGAATAGTGTTATACTCTTCGATGAAGCTCGCATATCGATTAGTGGTGAGGATCGACGTCGGCGAGTCTTACGAAGACCTGGAGAACGCTTCGCAGAAGTGTGCTTTGAGGAAATCAGCCCTTACGGTTGAGGCTCGGTAATGTTTTGGGCTGGTATTGGAGTTAGTTTTTATTAAAAATAGCATACTTAATGCACAAATATACATAACAGAGGTTCTTATTCCTCATACCCAACCCGCATTTACAGCAGTTGGAGGCGAGTGAATTTTTATGGACGAGAACGCTCGCTCTCACCGCCCTAGAGACGTTGATCCGTATATGCAGGAGGCCGTAATTCGTCGGTTAGACTAGCCAGCTAGAAGTCCCGACCTCAATCCGGTAGAACATATATGGTATAATCTCAAAAGATGCGTCAGGGCCGTAAAACCACCTCCAGCAAACATTCAGGCCGTTCAAAAGATGATCGTCGCTGAATGGGAACGTATTCCTCAGGAAATTATAAAAAACTTCGTCGAAAGCATGCCTAGCAGATTAAGCGCATTGATTTTAGCTAAATTAACAAAAAATATTCAAAAATAAACTTTAGCCATTTTTAATGTACCAGTATGAAATCGCTCGTCTGTGGACTTTTATAATTTTTTTTTTATTTATTCGCATTTTTAATGACTGAAATAGGTAAAAACGATATCTCAATAATAAATAACTATATTCTCACTATGGTTTATTCCTATAAGTGCCCGTTTTTTTGCAAAAGAGTATATATATATATATATATATATATATATATATATATATATATATATATATATATATATATATATATATATATATATATATATATATATATATATGTATATATATGTATATATATATATATATATATATACAGTTTTCATGTTTTTGTAAAACATAAGAAAATTTATGTCATATTTTTAAGTACATAAACCGACATAGAAAAATAATTAAATACAAAAGTATCCCCAAATAAACTTTTAACTTTAATTTGAAGAAAACTTTTTTAAAAAGCTTCACACCTTCGAGCAAGCAGCTTAGCAGGGTCTTCGAAACTAAACTTTTTTCAGTCTTAATGTCTGATCGTAAAGTTTTTGCTCTTACTGAAATCCATTTCCAAACATGTTTTTACACTTTTTTGTAGTTATAAAGGTTAGGTCATTTGCTATAATAAAAATTTCTCGGATGTCGGAATTCTCGTAACCCATAGCCTTATTGCTGCTAAGTATATGTAAATTGTAGCGTTATCAATTTTAGAACGATGAGACTTTTTTGCTAATTCGGTTTAAAAAAGCAGAAATATATGTATATATATATATATATATATATATATATATATATATATATATATATATATATACACATATATGTATATATATATATATATACACAAATATATTTATATGAGTATGTATATACCTATGCATATAATTTTATAACAGGAATCACATTTCTTGATGAATTCTTTTGAAACTCAGTCAACGGTAAGCTCTACATTAACCATTTCCGAATTTAACTGGCTCTTTATCCTGGGCCAATTTACTCTAGTTTGTTGATTTTTATTTTCACTTGACATCACTGTCTTAGATATTTGGCTAATTTGCCTTTATTTAAATTTTGTATAATTATTCATTATTTACGATATTTTTTGGTCCAACTACAACTAAATTTCATTTGGAAGAATATTAATTCAAATAGAAATTGCCCAAGTCTTTATTTTGGTTACGTTAAAATTTCCAATCTTTTCTTTTTATTACAAGAATACTGATGTGATTTACATGTAATTGACTATTTGGAAACCAATAATGTAAAAAGTTATTTGTCAAAACTAATTTCATCTATCTAGCTGTAACAAGCTTCGTAAAGAACATTTGCAGCTATGTACAAATTTACGTACTTTTTCAACCTTTAATATAAATTTTGGCAAATGTGTCTTTGGCGGCAAAGAGGAAATAATTATATTGAAAGTCAATTCGAACATTTTTGAAAGAACTTGCTAAATGATTGCCTAAATGATGAAACTTTTATTTAAATGGCTTTGTCTAAAATCCTGATGTCTTTAAATATAAGAATATAGTCAAAATATATTAGGAAATTTGATTTCATTGATTTCTTTTTAGAGTAACTCCTGTCCGTGGGTCAGTTCGTACGGGTCTTCGTAAGTGAATTTTTCATAGGTCTTAAACGTAGTAACTCGTTATAACGTGTAAGTAAAACCATTTCAACGTATGTATTTCATCTTTTTGCAATGCATGTGGATTTTAAAACATTTGTTTTAGAAAAAATATAATCGTTGTGATGTGCACACAAATATACCAATAACTTTGCCATAAAATAGGTACTTCGTGTATAAACCACGATTTTAACACATTTGAAGTTATAATTATTTTCGTTAATTAATTTTAAGTAACTGAATAACCTTTACAAGTTTTGTCCAATTTTTCCACTCTTTGTTGTAATATACTAGTTTGTAAAAATATTACTCGTTCCACAATATTTTTTTTATTACCCGGATTTCACAATTTAAGTTCACTTTTTAATCTATTAATTAAATTCAACATTTATTTCTTTACTAATTATCATCATATGGTTATTTTATTCCTAAACTTTCTATGCATAATTTCTACTTTATATGATAGTAACATGTTTAGGAGTGTTTCTAATTATTTACAGGCGATTGTTCGGAGAAAAACCATTGAAGAAAAAATATGTATCTTAGTTTAACACAATAATTTGATGATAAGACTCAATAAGCAAATTGAGTGACAGAATGTGCTCAAAAAAGGTTATTTTTTTATAATCTTTTATACTTTGGGTGTCATTAATGTTTTTATACCTTTTTGAAATTAATATTATATAACGGATATATTAAACTTATTTTTATTTATATTTGATGGTGAAACTTACAATTATCATGTACATAACCAAATGTATTGTTTTTTTTAATATATTTCCGGCACACAGGATAAAATCTAAACATTTGTCTTGATCATTTTAGTTAAGGTTACGAGACCAATATTTAGTTCTTCACTCCTTAGCCGCCTTTTCTAGTTCGAAAGTGCGTTGATTTCAATAGCTATAGAATTAAGTCGTATTTTGTCCTCATAATCTTTATCTTTTCTTTCAATTTGAACCTTCGACTTTACTGATTAACTTTGTAATCGATTAACAGCATATCCTTAGTAAAATGGACTAACAAGTTTCCCTTATGGTCACATCTTAGAATATGAATTAATCACAATTAAATGAAACTACGTTATATATAATTCCTTACATAAACTTAGTTATCAGAATAGCCATAAAAAACCACACGAAAGAACTATTTTATGATAAAGTTCGAAAAGAAATGTTACGATGTACGTACTATATAATATTTATGGAATAATATTAAATTAAACGCAAAACAAGAATTTGTTTTCTTTATATGTCATAAGGGTTCGTTTTGAATTGATCAATGTTTGAATGATAATTCAGCTGATCAACTAGTACAGGGAGCTCTATTTCCTTAAAAAATGCGGGTATTTGAGATCAAATCCGTTATATTTCTTAAATATTTTTTTTATATTTATGTGATCTGTAACTAAGACTAAACATTTTAAATAAAATTAAGAAGTTCTGGCATTCGAATAGTATTATTAAATCAAAAACTAATTAATGGTAATATTTTGTACGTATGGTTGACACAAACTTATGAAATAGAAACGAAATTATTTAAAATAATTTCAATTAATTGTTAATATTCATTCTGTAACTTTAATATAACTTTTATTTTTTGTTTCCTAGTCTTATTTTTTTTAAGTTACTTTAAACATTACTAATTGTGAACGACAATATTATTTTTATTAAAATATATGGAAACAATGATAATTTGCAAAAATTAATTACGTAATTTTATTCATATCAATTATTCTTGTCAATGAATACTTTCAGTGTGTCTGTATTGTAACACGAATATACAAATGTTGACTATTTGTTTTATACCACCGGCAAGTGTGTAGCTTAAAATTTATACAATGTCTTAAAATACGTTACAAATGTCGTAATATAAGTTTTCCAGGAAGTTTGTTTTTGAAAATTTCAAACTGATTATGCGATGAAAAATTCTACAAAGAAAAATAATAACCTAATAATCCAGAGGTACATAAAAAAATTAACCAATTCTTTTATAATATAAAAGCTTATAGTCCAAGCTTAAAATGGGTATCAGCTATACAATTCCGCTACACCGTAATATAAACATGAACAAGACTCTTGGTGACATGCTACTACTGGAACGATTCGAAAACTTTAATTCCCAGTTTCAAAAAGGTATCTCCCATGAAAAAAAATAGTAAATAATGGTTGTGATAGAAATATATGAAAACCATGATAAATTAAAACGAAATTGATTTCAATCGCACTCTACTTCACCGTCAGAATCGGGTGTGATAGAAAAATATTTATTATTGAAGGTTCTAGTACCCTTCAATAATAAATATTTCTAGTATTTAAATATCCCTAGTGAAGAACAATTGCTTACGATCATCATATAACTGGTTACCACATATTATAATGATTTAACTGTCCTTTTGTGTCATATAACTCAATGAACGGCTTGGCGAGCGAACACATACTAAACTAACAGACTAAGACCAGAATCGCCCGTGAATCAGATCTCGTAGTTAGTTTTCTGGATCGCTATTTTGAACTAGATTTTGTGCAAACTACCAAAACTATTAAGCGTTATAAGGGAAGAATCTATTCACTGACAAGCTCAAAATTTTGCTGACATTATACGATATAAATATGGGTAACATTATGTCCTTAATCCATATTTACTAATAAATATTAGATAACTTTCTATAAGTACTCCTTCATTACACACGTTGTTAGTTTCTGTGATACAATTAAGTTAACTGAAATGCATCCTAGATTCCTATTTTCAAAGGCCACCTGAATAGTTAGTTCCCCCTTACTTATATTTGCCTTATTGCTACCACTCTTATTTAGTCCTATTCTTTCATGTTTTATTATCCAAAGTAATACCCCAATTAAATACAAATTATAATACATTAAAAGAATTAATTAGAATTTATAATTTTCTCCCAACAGTCTACTACGGTCCACAACTGGAATTGTAAACCTTCGCGTAATACTTAACACGTATTAAGCGCTCCATCTGATATAAAAATCATTATTGGTTTAATTAAATAATAGTAATTAATCATTTTAAAGAATTCGCATTCATTTTTATTCTAGAAAAATAGTAATTAGACAAAAGGTTAGTTAACCAATTATTCAGGTAACGCGATTTTTCTTGTACTTCTATACATAGAATATGTAAGAAGTACAAGTAAAAATATTATGGTTTCAAAAATATGTTATGAATCTATCCATTCTCAAAAAATTCCCACCGTTATAAAAATTGTGAGCATATGGTAATAAATGACAGAGAGGTCATGTAAAGATATTAAAAAAAAATATTTGAAATTAGTACGACACCAATGAGCAGAATGTACAATATTTGATTTGTTGTAGAAGAAATAATAGCTAAAAAATTTCGTACCTGCTCGGTTATTAAAAAGGACTTTGAAATTAGTTGATATTTATAACAATGATTGAATAATATTATACACTTATTGAAAAAAAAACCGTGCGAAGTTAGTAACAATTATATACAATTCTAGATCATGCCACTATTTATTAACAATGCCCCATTTTAATTTTAATTCTAGTAAATTCAAGTGTAATTAAAGTGTTCAAAGCAGTGAACAGCGATTGGAAAAGGAAATACATTGCACTTTAGTTTGGAATACATTAAATAACAGTAAAAATCATAGTTAAAAGAAAAGCTGAATTATTGAAGAAAATGAGTTGAATTGGTGAGTACTAAGTTTATTTATTTCATTTAAGCAATGTGAAAATGAAAATATTAGTGAACCTGTACTGAAATAAAAAGTTGAAGAGTATGCAAAATTAAAAATAATATATTTACTTCTTTGTAAAACTCTAAATCAAAATCTCACTAAGTAAAAATATGAATATTTAAAACCTACTTAATTGAGATATTCTCTAACCTTTCCCTTGAACTTTTACTTAATGAGATTCTACTACTCTATATACTTAATTTTCAATTTTACTAGCTTGGAACAATCTTTTTAATTCGTTTCACTTTCACAATTAAATGAAACTACGTGATGTAGTATTATTTCTACTTTCTTTAATTTCTTTACCATGACCTAGGTTTCGTTATATTACATCTTCAGGTGGTATATTAGCAAAGATAATCTTTAGAGCAAAGCAAAGATGATCTTTGCTAATATCCCACCTGAAGATATTGTAATACAACGAAACCTAGGTCATGGTAAAGAAATTAAAGAAAGTAGAAATAATACTACATCACGTAGTTTCATTTAATTGTGAATAATGAATTTCTACAAAATTAACGCTAAATATATTCAATCATTTCACTTTCTTAAAATTTAACATTTATTTAAAGTTCCATACTATACTCCAAAAGAAGTAAGTCCAATACAATAAGTCCTAAGTCCAATACTATATCTACAACTCACTTGCTTTTCCATTTTGATGTCGTTTTAAAACTGTCTCTCCTGGCAATATATTGGAAGAAATTAGATTTAAAAATAAATTTCAAGTTCAACGCGATGTATATGTAATTTTATTGTAATATACGAATAATATAAAATAAATGTACCCATCAAAAATATTTGGATGTAATAGATACTTATTGAGAAACGTCTATGAAATTTTTTTTATAAAATCCTTCCCTCTTGTCTATGTGTAAAGACTTATAGGTCGTTAAATAAGTGTTAATATTGAAATGCTTCGGCCTCGAAAAATGCGTTCCATAGTCACAATCTCCACAATAGGAAAAGTATACGTATTACATAAATCTATTTGTGACTATTTGTTTTCAATAATATTGATACATATTAGATTGTCTAAAATAATTGCATATAAAATGTCACTTCTTGGTATTTCAATACATTTATTAGAAAGAGGAATCCTAACAAGTTAAGATAAGTTTTGTAATTTTAATGACTTTTTGTTACAATAACTACATAACTATTAAAACTAACTATAAACAAATTTAACTACCTAATTTACAAACCCATTTTGAAAAAGAAATTTGGAAAAAAATAGCTACACCATATTTCCATCAATAATAAATTATATTTTTTAATTTTAATTTTTTTCTTCAAAAAGAATTTGAATACACATTATATGTTGAAAAAATTCCATATCTCATAAACCATATAAATTTAAGCTTACTTTGTATAAAATTTTATGGATTATTACCTTCGTACGGATTGGATATGTTTATTGGTTCCATAGGAAGATAATAACCCCTAAATGTAATGAATTCAACATTAATATAATTTTCTTATATACTTCTAGTCATCGCACTTTTGTCAAAGTGGTCATTGTCAAGTTGGTCTTCATACTCGTTCCTCTCGACTAGGATGGTACTAGGATAGCCACATTATTGGTGCCTCTCCACTTAAGTCGATTGGTAGTGTTGTTGTGTTGTTGGCATCTGTCATCCTCTTTATTAGATGCATCTATCGGGTTAGAAATCGCCCTCGAGATCTTTGCCCTAAACTTGTACCTGTACCAACAGATGTTCCAACAAAAGTTGTGTTAAACAGATATTTAGTAATTAAGGGGAAAAAACTTCAATGCATTAATTTTGGTTTTACGGAATTAATGCGAAAATTTTGACAATAATGCGATGCGATGAAAAAAAAAACAGGAGATTGATTCCTGGTTCTTTTTTCGTTTGAGTGTTACCGATATAAAAATAATAATAATAACAATGTTAAAAAAATTTTCAAGCCGCGAATTAATTTCAGTCGTTTGTAAAACCTTAACTAGCATTACTTTTACCTTAATTCTATATATTTTATTATTAACTTCTTTTAGCAACTATTATTACAAATTTATAGCCCGCTTAACTTGTTGCAGTGAACTATCTAAAGTGCTATAAAACACATTGTAATCCAACCCATATTTTTGTCTAGCAGAATCAAATACAACTATTTTACCTGTGTGGCTAAATTAGCTAAAATTATACCATGTAATTGTCTGTGGTAGAGAAAATCGCGTAAAATTACAAGAATTTTTTTCAGGAAATTCCAAACATTTACACAAGCATCTTCCTAGAGAAATTTGCTTAAAGAATTTGTAATAATAATTATAAATAAACTTCATAAATTCTGACCTTTTATGTGGAAGTCATCTTTATGTTCTGATTGTATTTTAATTCATTTCCATCTATTTATACGCTTCATCTTAAAATTTATTATTAGTTTACATTAAAAGTCAAAGGGTTGATACGTTGAAAAATTTTCGATGTCATTTTTCACCGACGTACGCTATTTATCAATAACAATTTGTAAAACTGTTATATTTGACCTGTCACATTCTATAGTAATTAGGCAACATTTTACATCGTATAACTTATCTTGTTATCATTTATACCATTTTTGAAATATTCATCTCATATTTTAATTACGTATTAAATTTTTGAATATTTTCCCCACTTACAGATAGCTGAAAAAAATTGGTATATGCAAGTACTATAAATAAAAATGGTTCAAGATATATAGACAAAAGAGAAAATCAGCCCAATTTTCATGCATCTCACTCATTCATGAATCACAAATACATCTCATCATGCTTCACACAGAATCTGAAACAAATGCATTAGGATAATACATTTTGTAATGTATATAGGTCTATTTAACTATTATATATTCTCAACCTGAGGACATAAGTTGCTTTATTTGGAGACTAAACACCTGCATTCGTTTCAAAAATATACACAGACCAGATAGTCAGATAGAGTTTTGTTATATTCACTTACAATTTTCCTCCTTGTGTTTACCTTTACTCTAAGGGTATGAAAAGAACTCTATTATTGTAACTCTACTGTTTGTCTGTTCATTTGTTATCGGCTTATAGCTCTTAAACGTAAAGAACTATGGATTTCAAATATCATCATAGTGTCTGCTGTTTTGACTTAAACCATTTCCTCCGTGTGCAAAATGAAGAAGAAAAATCTAGGTTATTCTCTTTATTTAATTTAAATTAATTCGTGCATCAAGTAAAAAAGAAAATGCTAAAGTAATTGAAACAATCGCTCTTGTAACAATCACATTGAACTTATTGAGACAATCACTTGTATGAATAATAGACATATTCTTTTTTACATGACTCTTTGTTATGTACGGGTTTGTAATTGTATTTTCAATACCTGTTTAGGCACTTATGAACAATTTACATTAGCATTACAAAAACAGCTACAAATAGATTTTTCTATTTAGTTCCTATCTTCATCGTCCAATATATCTACCAAAGTACCACTTATTACCATTTCACTTTATATTTCTATATATTTGATAAAATATTCCCATTTTCATTTATTTTTTAAATCAGATTCACACGAAAAATAATATTTTATTTTATTAAGGTTATATTTTAATCTATCTATGAAAAAAAAAATAAAGGAATTTTGATGTATAAGGATATATTAGAAATTGAATGTATAAGGATATATTAGGAAATTCCCAAAATATAAATCTTACAGGATGTGTTTTTATATATATTTGACATAAATTTTATCGAATAAAGTAAAACAGTGTGCCTAGATTAAATAAAATAGTGGCATAGAAGTTATCGACGACGGCTTTTTCGTGGTCAAAGCTTTTATGGTGTTTGTTCTATCTTTTTGAATTTACTTGCACTTATTTATTTTTTTTATTAAATAAAATAAATAAATAAGTGTAGAAATCAATTACTTTCTCAATATTGATTTTTTATGAACATTTCTTCATGGATGTACGTTTTTCCGTTAAAAACCCACGTCCGCTCAATTATAGAAGGAATTACGTTGTTTAGAATATCTAATGAAAAATTATAAAATTAAGTTTCGCGCAAAATTACAAGGAGATCGATACGTTAGTTCTCAAGATAAGTTTGAAAAAAAGTGCTTATACAGTTTCACGGACAAAAAATAACAATTTATTTAATTCTTAGATTAAATTGCCAGTTGCATGGTCAGGTAAAACTTATGTTTTATTCTCTGAGTGGAATTTATTAACATGTCCAATACACTGTTTGGTAATTTCACAACATTTACCATACTATTCCTCGATGAGTTCTTTGTACATTTATAACCTCATGGACATTTGTTCATTGACTCCGAATCTGCCTTTATTGAAGAATCTTCATAATTATTATAATAATTCTATTTTATGTTGTGTAATTAAATTTTCAAACTAGGTCCTAATATTTCATTATTAGATGTATTTAGAAGATTTATAATACTTAATATTATATATCATTTTATGTTTATCAATATTGGAAACAAATTTTTCACTGCGGTTAATATTCTTTTAGAACGTTTTTGATTAATATTTCATACACCAAACACCAAGAAGTTACTTCGAAAAGAATAATGAATACCTGGACGGCAAAATGATAAGTTTTTAAAACAAATATTAGAAATGACTGAAGTGTGGCATAAATTATTCTCATCATAAAAACCAGGTAAGCTTTTTATAACAACAATTAATTTTTCTCATGTATAAATTATTATTTATTACAACCAAAAACGTGGATATTTGCAGCATCACATTAATAGCTCTCCTTCGTAAAACAAAAAATGATACGTTTAAAATGACAATAATATTTGCCTGAAACTCCATCCTTTCGCTTGAAGTAAGAATTATATGGTCGGGAAGTTTTTTTTGTAAGACTCGCCAGTTTTATGATTTTTAGAATCCCGTATCTCAAAAAGAAAAAAAAGGAACCCTTTTAAGGTAACTCATGTGTCAATCTGTCGTTTTTCTCAGAAACCTCTTTTTGTTAAAAGCATGACGTTTTGCATAGTTTAAAAAACATGTTGACCTGAATATATTTTAATGGTGTACACTTGAAAATTTCAGAGGAGATAAAAAAGAAATATAAATTTTATTTATTTTAGCAGTAAATAATCTAGATCACTAAGAAATCAATTTTAAGCTAGTAGGTACTCTTATCGGATAGAATTTAATATTATATGTGCGAGAAAAATATATCAAACCATATTACGCATTTGCCTGTTGTCAGGGAAAGGGTATTAAATATTAAAGAAGAACTACTTCGTCGAGCTCATTTCCTAAGAAATTTGCGAAAAAGACGCTTTCTTTTGAAAAGCTTGAAAAGGTTTTCAAAGACATTTCTAAGTGAAATTTGATGTAGAAAGTCTTTTCTTGTCGAAAAATTAATTTCCATTTATTTATATTCTTTATCTCCTTTATAACGATCTTATGGAGTATAACGTTTGTTTCGTTAACAATATTTCCGATAAATTTTTCAACATTATTTAAAACAGAGTAACTTTCTATAACACCACGACATCTTTACACTTAACTTTTCATATTTAGATAACGTGTTCTGCATAATCAATTTTTTCAACTTTAAAGTAATCATTTAAATGTAATATTTTTCATGTTATATTATAGGTACGTTTTCACATTTTTTACCACAAATATTCGAAATTTAAAAAGAAAGCTTGAACAAATTGAACATACTAATATTCACAGTTTTATTGCGTTATTTGTTTATGATTTTTCCACTTTTATCCAATTTCATTTTCCCATTCCCGTGTTTCCTTACATTACGACACACTTATGATGTGCTTCAATTTACGATTTGCGTGATTCCTTTTTTGTTATAATCTTTCCGCACGTAATGTTTAAAAATAATGTTTATTAATAATTAAAAATCATGATTCCAAAATAATATTTTAGAAAAATATTCATTAATGAATTACATCCTCCTTTGTTTCAACGATGATTGAAACAAAGGAACAACCCTATCTGATATAACGGGTAGTTCGAGCTATCTTTTCACGTCAGATTCCATTTACGCCTATTAAAGCTTTTAAGTGATATTGTTAATAATTTTTCTAAATTAAATTTAAAACAATGACAAGCAGTATCATGAACTGAGGACAGACAAACTAAAACATATTCAATAATAATTTATTAAAAAATAATAACCAAAGGTTATTTAAATTGCAAAAGGGTATAGAAAAATTTGCAATAATTTAAATTATTTCTACTAGAATTTCTTGACTCTAGATATACAAGAAGCTTGCCTATTAGATGACCTGATTATGTTAAAATAGGGTTACAAAAGAAAATGTATGACAAATGATAGTAAAAAAATTATTTTAATATACACATTACTTGTTGATAAGTTGACGAAAGTAATAAAATTAAAGCGAGCTCCAGTAATTACGTGGGCATCATGCGACAATTTTGATAAATGCGCTTATATTTTAGACGGGACTACACACATTTTTATATATTTTATTTCCTTTTAATTTTTCACTTCCAGTAGGTTTTGGAAACTTTACATTATTACTGTTTAGGCATAGTTTTATGATGGCTATTTAAATTTTCTGCACATGTTATAAATCCAGTGCTTCACTACCAACCTTTTGCTAAGTAACGATGTAAAGGCTAACCGTTACCACAGTAAAAATCGTTTTAATTTTAATCCCAAAAATTTAGTTCTTAAATATGCAAACGTTACTACCGATCAATAACATTTGGAAAATAAGTGCCTCGTAGATATATATATATACATATATATATATATATATATATATATATATATATACATATATATATATATATATATATATATATATATATATATATATATATACATATATATACATATATATAAATGTACATATAGTGCGTTTACTTACGAAAATTTAATTTCTCCAAGCACAATTTAATATTAAGAAAATGGAGCGCTCCACGTACTCAAGTTATTAATTCCATGAACTTTTCCGAGATTAGTTTCTTTCACTTGGTTTCACTGGAACCTTTTTAGAAAAATTACCTGATCGTAATGATCGAATAATGTGTGACTGAAATACTATATAATATGAATAATTTTCATTTTATTTTGCAATGATTTTCATTGAGCTAAATAGGGACTTTTCAAGGAAAGTTTCATCTTAAAGTAGGAAATTAAAAATATGGAATAGTTCCCATAGTAACTCACCCTAATTCAAATATAGACAAGATTTTTCTTTATATTTTTATTATGGTGTAGTATATTTTATCATGGTGTGGATATACATATATTTTTTTTAATTTAGGTGATATATGAATATGGTGATATGTGAGATTATAGATGAGTGCACAAAGCGCTTATTAGAAGTTACCGATTACTTTTAGGAAGCAATTTTTTTTAACAATGGCTTTGTATTCAAATTTTAGGCATTCATGCTTTCAACCTCATTTAGCACATATATTTTTTGTGTATATTATTTATTAGTCAATAGTGAATATTCTGGTTGGCTGTAAGATATTGCTCTCGTAGCAATAAGGCCACCATATGTATCGATTAGATAAATTGAAGTACATAAATAAATAAATATAAGTGAATAAAATATCCAGTACAACTGACAAATTTTCCGTACAAACGTTCCATTATACGACATGCGACATTCCCCATTTTTTGACTACATTACGTATTATAAATTAAGTGAAGTAAATAATAAAATTAAAATTACAGGATCTTATTGACGAATTATCATTATAAATGTCTAGCTTAATAAAATAATATAATACATATTTCGTGGTACCAACATAATGAAATTAAGGAATAGAAAGAAAAAAATGTTCGGAAATGAAATAAAAACTATATCAAAAATTATCCAAACAGAAAAGTAGGATTTAAACATAATAAACATATGTTTAAAATAATTTCGTTTTGCATTCATAATTTTTGTCCAAAAATGCGTAATGTAAATATAATCATTTTAAAATTTTTAATTTATATTAAAATAACGGCTTGAACTGAAATTAAATGATAAATGAGCTACAGGAAATCAAGCATGTGAGAGTAATTGTTGAATCATTTTCAAATTTTCCTTTAGTGTTTATAATGACTGTTCAAAGACATTCGTTTTGAGTAAATAAAGATAAGAACAAAATCAATTAGAGATCAATCAATCAATCAATTTTCAGTGATTTAAAAATCTTAATGATTTCTAAATCACTGAAAATTTTGATGATCCAACGATATATACTATTACAAAATTAACAATTAATATATTCAATACATACATAGTCCACAACGGAAAATAAAGACGATAAATTTGAATAAGCTTCATACTTTGGAACGTTTCAAACCAGGGCAATGCCAACTAAAATAAAAAACATACGCGTGGAAATGTATTTCCTCATGCTTTAGGCCTAAATTAAACCCGATGAAAAGCGTACTCAATAAGATTCTCACTAATTCACTTAATTACAGGAGTTTTTCTAAGACGACATCCTAGAAATGAAAGATGATAAATTATTTAGGCAACATTCTTATAAGTATACAAGTATGTATACATATATATATATATATATATATATATATATATATATGTGTGTGTGTATGTGTATTTATATATATATATATATATATATATATATATACATATATATATATATATATATATATGTATATATATAATGTGCCAATTTTGATTCCTGCTTACGTCAAGAGAAAGGACAAGTAAAACGAGTCAAAACTAGATGAATTTTTTCCTCATCTTTGAAGAGTTAGCGTTGCGACCTTCCGGCTCCATAATTTTACTTGAATACAAACAACCAGATTTTATATCGCCATTAATCTATGTTATTAGATTATCATTAGACCTATATCATAAAAATTTGGTTACATACGTGAATTTTGTGGTGTACCTTAAAAATCATGCAAATTTAGTTGCTAAATTGTCATTAAATTTTCATAGGATCATACTGACGGTACACCCTTCCAAATGAAAAAAGTCATGCAAATTTATTGCAGAATTCTCCAAATATGGGATAACGTGCAAAAAAATAAAGTCAAATCTAGAACTTCCCCCTTTTTTAAAGTCGTCCATGGACAATTACTTAGATGTGAATGGAAATTAACGAGTTGAAGATGAATTATTGAAAGACTAAAAATAAAACCTTGGTATGTTGTGTAATAATAATATAATTTTCCTTTTTTATGTAGAAAGAGCCTCACAGTTTTTAGTTGTCACTAAAAATCGATAGTCATTTGTGGTGTTGTGGATATATTGGCAAAATCTCTCAAACCCAAGTGAAACTGATGACACTTGTAAAATGGCCGCAACACTTAATTTTAATAAATTCAAAGTGGGCTAAATTATTCAATTCAAGATTACAATTGTTAAATTTGTTATATTAGTTATAGATCAATTTATTATTTAGAATAATGGTATTTTACTTGATGTTTGCGGTAGTATATCTACAAAAATAAATAATATACCTGAATATTTTGTTTTTTTTTATAAATATTAAAACTAACCATATCAGGAACAAAGCCCTGCTTCACATTTCTACCATTAAACCACAATTTTCTTTCGTTCTAGTTTTTCCCGTCAATAACATTTTAAATGAACTACTCATTTTATATGACAAAATCCAACACTCGCATAAACCAAATGGAATTATGACTAGTTTTATTAAAATTTAAGGATGATTACCTTCATATTGATGAAATATTAAAAGAGTAAATTCGACTTTACTGTAGTTTTGCTGATGCTAATTTTTCTAACTATGCACGTTTCTCATGTCAAAAAGATAATTTTGAGAATTGTTCCGCTCAATTTCAGTAATTTTTACAATCTTGGTTACTCTTTACACTGCTATATAAAGCTACTAAGAGGTGCTAAAATTAAGTATTTTAGCACCTCTTAGCAATCATCATTACAATTATATATAACGTGCTTTATTTGTTGGAGGGAATATCTGAAATACCATGAAATACATTTTAATCTAATACATATTCTTATTTGACAGAGCTCTATATAGTTATATTATATGTGCAAGTAAAATATTTAAAGTTATACTGCATAATTTTCTGGCGTTATAGGTAGCGCATCCAATATTACATAAGAATTACTTCGAAAGAAATTCACAACTTTGCCGAGGTGAGCTCGATTTCCGAGAAACTTGAGAAAATGTGCACGCTTTTGGAGAGCTCGTAAGAATATTTTTAAATAAACTTAACCAGTGCTGATGTTTTATGTCAAAGTTTGGTCTTGTATGGAAATTCAGTTTCATCTGTTCATATCTTTCATCTTATCAATATTAGAGGTCGCAGGGTTCACTTTGTCAAATGTAATAGTATCTTTTTACATGTTTATATATACGAATACGGACACATGCATACGTATATTTATATGCCTATGTACAATAAACGTATGGACATATATGCGTAATTCAAAAATAACTTAATATCTTTAACAATGTGTGTTATATTTGGTGTTCTATGTATCTTTAACAATACCATTTATTATAAATTCACTTGTGATTTCTTAAGTTTTAATATATATTATATCCAATGTTAGCTTACTCATATAATATACAAGTCATCTTCCGTTTATATTTATTTATTACAGGTTTATCCAAAAGTACTCGATTTTCCTTTGACTCCCTCTATCTTTCTCTCTCTGTCTCTCTCTGTCTAAATATTCTTCTGTGTTAAAGTGCCATATTAACGACAATGGTGAATTTTTATATGCAAGATTGGTCTCAGGATATTTTCCATGTAATCTTTATACACCTCATTTCGTATTAACGTTAATATAAACTCATGCACATTACATTTAAGAAAATTCAGTACTTTAGTTAAATCCTCGCATTTATACAGAATAATTTAGGAAAAATTCAATTTATTAATTGTATTCACAATCAACTAAAAGTTTCCAAACAAAACCTTGTGACATGTGTCTAAATTTTTATCTTGCGACGTATATTTATACAAAATATATTTTTATAAAATAGTATAAGGAGAGAATCAAACAATCTTACAATCATACTCTGTAGATAAAATAAGTCTCGTGAGTATATTTAACTGATGAGCCAGTTTCGTTATTTAAATCGTACACATAGAAATGTGATAAGAAAGAATTAATACCGATCTGATTTTTACGCAAGTCTATTGCAAGTAAATACGTGAAACTAAAAGCATTAAATTGGAAAAATCTTAAGATAGAATACAACGAATACTAAAAATATTACGTACGCATATTTTGCTAGATTTATTCTTCGTCGATTTTTTTCTATTTTTGAATATGATATTAATTAGAATTACATAAAAAACAGTTTATATTTGATTTAAATTGTCAAAGTCACATTTAGTGTTGCTGCATTATTACAGAAAATGAAATGTAATATACATGCATAATTTTCATTTTCTCAACTCGTTATGTACGATACGACGAGGAAAAATTGTTTGAGAATTCAGTAGCATTCCAGTTTATAACTGGATTCTGTTACATTAACTAATGTTTAAAAATAAGGGGTATTAAAAAAAAAAATCAAATTTCTATGGAAATAACTTTTGAATCAAAAGGTCAGCACTTATCAATCTTACTTAAAATATTCTTACCAATACGACAAATGCGAACGTCTTTATCGCGAGTATTTTGGCAAAAGTGCTCACCATACGAATTGCAGTGAATTTCGCAGAAATGAACAAATAATATTATTTTTAATTTTAGTGGTCTATCAGTAAGAACAAGAAATTGCATAGTATAATTATCGTAGTATAGTATCTTATTGTATACTGTTTATTGCAACAAGCAAAGATTGTTATTTATTAATATTTATACCATTAAAACAGCATTAAAGAAGGTTTTTAAGAACTAATGCTATTAACATTTGATTCATTACAACTTTTCAGATTCTCATTACGTTCTTGAAACGAGTGAAAGGAAGTAATACCACGAAATATTTTCTCATATCAAGCGTCGTACAAAATCAAAAAGAATAAAATTATAATGTTTTTATAACAAAACGAAAAAAAACGTAATATGTGAGTCACGAATCTTCGAAACGATTCATGAATCTTTGAAGATACATATGACATTAAAGATTTAATTATTGTTGTTGTAACATAATTGAATTCATTATTAAAAGTTAGCATAAATTATCGGTTTACGTGTATATAATTAAATACACTTTCTTAAAAATACAATATCTACTTGACATATGCAAAAATCATGCATATTATGATGTAGTATTATTACGTCCGATAAATACTTAAAGACTGTAAAAACATTTTTACAGTCTTTGACATGCTGTTGCCTGTAAACTAATAATTTTACAAACTGATTTCACTGACAAAAATTATGAAAAATATAGTTTCCTGCGAGACTTTTATTAAACGCTTTAATATTTCATTCGAAAGTTTGGGAAATAGTATGATTTGAAGAAATTATTTTGTGTAAACTTAACGGGCAGTAAATTCGTGAACAGGAAGTCGTATGAAAATGGTAGTAGTGGACCTACATGAATTGGCTTACTGAATCTAAATCAATAAAAAGAGCCAATTAACCTTAAAAACTCATTAACTCCAATGAATGTGTAGAAATGTGTCGATCGAGATACACAACAATTCATTTGCTTCTGAATCAAATAGGTCTTGCATTATGTTCTACGTCGCCTCGACTTGCGTCTGTATGAGTTTATTACTTAAAATACAATTTTCTTAAACACTTCTATTAATTTAGTTTTAATGCAAAACCTAATAAAAAAAATCAAGTGGGTTTGTGAATATAATATTTGTGACTCACTCTAAATAATTTATTACGAGAAAGAAAGCAGTACATATACCTAACACAAAAAAGATTAGGTATTTCTTACTCAAGCATGACGGTTTTTGAAAAGGAAAGGTATACACTTATTACGAAAAATTAATGCGCACCAAAGAGAAAAGACTCATTTAAATTAAATTAATGCCGAGCAATACAATGAGTCATAGAGTCAACGCAATGCAAGTCGCAAGTCATCTATGCATTATTTATTGCACCGAAAAATTCCTGAGGGAAATGGACAAATGAATCAATAGTTCAAGTTAAATTTTGAATGAATGACTGAACTTAGCGAATTAGTAGTGTTCCTACGCACGCCTAGAAAATTCTCATGTGTGGAAAACGCAGAAAATTGAATTATAACGAAAAATTATTTATTTTCATGTTTGCTATATTATCAGGAGATATTTAATTATAAATGCGATCTTTAATTTTTCCTAAAAATTTATTTAACAATTATATTGTCAAAATTTTTATTAAAAAATCCACTCATTAAAATTCAATATCTTATTCATAAATGTTTCACGAAAGTTGAAATAATTATTACGTTACCTTTGCAATAGCTTAAGATTGTATATTGATATATAGCTGATGTTACAAATTATGTAAGTTTCAATAATCTAAAACGAAGTAACATTATAGATCAATATGACTAATGGAACTCATCGCATTTATACAGGGCAAATTTCTATCGCATCGACCTTAATAATAATGTTTCGTCGAAATTAACTCGTAACTTTGGTATGGCGAGCAATTTTCTAAGAAATTCAAGTTTTTAGACGAACTCATGAACGACTTCGGAGTAAATATGCTCAGTAACGACATTTCATATGAAAGTTTTGCTAGTTACGAAATTAATATCAATATAATTATCTACCTTTTTATATTTATATCATAGGTTATTGCATTCGCTTTATAAACGGTAATTGCAGTAAGTTCCTTTTCGAAGCAGAATAATTAAATTATTAATACCCATATGCGAAACACCTTTGACATAACGATATTTAGATAAAGCCTAATTATCAACTCGTATGAACTATTTTGGTACAATAATTATTATAATTATGCTCTCTTATATATATCGACACATGTAATTAGCAATATAGATGATATTAAGCAGTCGACAACGACAAGACATTTATACTCTAAGCAGATAAATCTACTGTTTTAAAATGTAATATGTTTGTTGTAGGCGACCACATAAGAAAAATTAATTACAATGAGAAAAGAATATATCTGTTACGATCGTCAATTTATTACGATAATTAAAAGACAAAAATAAAGTATATTATAGAAGTCACCAAACATTTTTATTTTTTTAAATAAATAATCTAAAAAGCTAATCAAACTCTTTCGAAAATGAGATCACAAATACTAAATTGTATTTTACAATATTGCAGAAAAAATCCATCTGTCTTAAATCATAACCTATGGTCTCGATATCATTTACTGGAGTATCCGTAGCATGAATAGACTTCATTACTTTAATTTTGGTTAGTTTAAATATAATTTCTCAAGCAAACCCTATTGGATCGTGGTTATGATATCAAAGTGATAGTTTTAGAAATATCACGTTAGTATTACTGAAAGTCAAAATATATTTTATAATTTTTTAAAAAACTGTATTTAATACAAACATAACAAAAAATACCAAGTTTGTTTCAAATGTTAATAATCAACAAAAAAATAAATTATTAAATATTTCAATTTATTTTTGAGTTAAAACAACCATCTTAGCTAAGTAATAAAACGAATTTCAAAAGAACATTTTTAAAGTCTCATAAGTTGAACAAGGTCGGAAATTACTTTCTTACTGATCTTCCAAACGTGCTCACTATGACTAGTGATTGGAGAATGTGTGTATTTTAAAACCGATGTCAGTACATCTATTTGTCTGATTCGTCACTACTTCACTTTTACAAGGTCAATTTTGACGCAATCTTCACTGTGGTGGAGTAATTATTAGGGTAGATTCACACATATCATATATTGCCGAAGATGCTCAATTTAGAGAGTTATATTAATATTTATAAGTCGTGTCCTTGGATACGTACAGAGCTGTGGTTGATGCGAAGATGGCAATTCGATGGGGATATAGAATCTGAATAATAATACTATTTTTTACTAATCTTATGTAAGCCAATCTCCATGATTATTTGCAAATTTCATATCGTGTTGTATTGATTACCAACCCGAATTATTCTATCTAATTTTATTACTCTTACTTTTGCTAGTTTTTGTAATCATTTGCACGCGATAATGTTTCTATTGTTGGCGTTTATTTTTTAAATTCTTGAAGTCCTTGTATAATTCATGATTTAATAACTTACATGGCTTTTGGAATCTCCCATAAGTCTAAATGATTAGATATTCAGAAACAGAATGTAAACTAAAAATTTAAAAATCCTATCGCGTAAAAGGTTTTTCGAAATAGCAATATTTTGTTCTGAAATATTTGTATTAAGACAATAGGCTATATATCGAATTAATTCTGTAATTCTTTGCATAATTTATGGTTTTTTGACTTATATAACACACGTGTCGGGAATTTATTGTTTTATAACTTATATGACACTCGTATTGAGTGTATGCAATAATGAAATTAATTCTTATAACTCTCTCTTACAACTAGCGGAGTATTACATTTTTTTTCAATCATTAGTATAAGCCTCGGATTGTTTTATTTTTAGTTAGCATGAATTAAGAGAATTAGCAAATTTTTACGATCGGGTCGCTGCTGAGTCGCAGCAACTAATGTAACTTAATTAGACGTACGTTGCCAATATATTCAAATTTTAAAAAAAAAAGTAATTGTAAATAATCTTAAAAATTACTGTACGTTGCAGCTAATTCATACAACTAGATATAGTTATATATATTGGCTCCATCATGGTATGCACCCTCAAGCTAATATGAAATGAAGAAGTGAATTTTTTTATTTTTGTTTTACGTTCACAACTCAATTTCTTAACCGATCTGAACAAATTTCATATACTAATAGAACGTGTTGTGGAATACAATATAAGATAGTTTTAATCTTTATGGAATACAAAAATGTTTTAGGAAGAAATAGAAACTTTTTAGGGTACCACCAGATGGGGCTATTGCTGCTAATTATTACATTAAATACTTTATGCGGCAAAATGCAAAGTAAGGAACTTCCCAACTGAACCATCCATTATCTATCCTTGATATTTCAACTTTACAGTCAAAAAAATATTTTACGTGGACTAATTTGCGCGTAACAGCTAGTAATAATATGTATATAATATGTATTCTGGCTTCTTTCCATTTTTTGTTGACTTTCTGTGAAGCAGGATTTACATTTGTTGTAATTTCACGTAGAATAAGCACTAGCAATCGCCATATTAATTTTATGCTACCTAACATATTCTATATTACATTTCATAAATTAAAGTTCAGTAAATTTTTGAGAATAAATACGGGAAGAAAAATCCAACGTGCATACATAAATATGCGTGAAAAACTAACATGGTCCGACATATATATGGATATATAGTTTTTACTGAAAGATAAATTGCTTCCGCGTCATTCAAAAAGAAAAACTGAAAAGAAGTTATAGCGGCTAAAAAAAGTCCCAAATTTCATTAACTGTGAAAAGTACCTCGCTCTTAATTGAAATATTAAATTTAATTATTATGCTGATATGTGAAATTTCATGACCTTATCTGTGCAAATATGACGTAGAGTCGCTTTCCATGCATTTGTAAGTATATTAAAAATAACACAATCTCTTAATCTTAATCTAATCTCTTTAAATTAAGACAACATAAAAAGTTACATATATATTAATAGAGTTTTTCTTCATCCTTATTATTTCATCTCTCATTGTATTGAATTGATTTCCTTTTTTATCTATCCTTGTATAGAACTTATTTTTTGACAAATTTTATTTGTTTTCAAATTTCTAGAATTATTTTAAAATTTAATTTCGAATGTGCATATAACTTTCAATCAGTTTAAGCAAATAAGCAACTGTTATGACAAGAAGGTCATAACTAAGATTTGAAGCAAGCCGAGAAATATTTTGAATTGATTAATACTGAAACTCAAAAAATATATATCGTAAAAAATATATATCGTAAAAAATATATAACCCCATTCATATAATCAAATGAAAATAATTTCAAGTATTCAAAATCGAAAACGTTGAAAAGGATTGATATCTTTCTTTGATCAATACGTTCTCTTTCTCCCATTTAATCACTTTCATCAAACATGAACTAACGCGTACATTACATACAGTAAATATTGGATAGTTGCCTAAACCAAACTATATTATACTTAATTTCATTTTAAAATGAAATAACGCATATTAATGAATATGTGAATGCATATTAATGAATTAAACATGTATTTAAAAAAATTACTATCAATGAGATGGAAAGGAAGGAAGTGCAAAAAAGTATATAAATTTTTGTTTGGAGTACTTTTATATGTAAACAACAATCATTAAAAAATTATACCACCAAACTTGTGACAACTAAAAAAAAATTAAAGATAAAACTGGCTACTTACTGAAATTTTAAAGGCAGAATGACTTTGCTGCACTATACGGTAATCTATACGGCATAGCGTAGGGAATCACTTGCCTTACCAGATCACAAGTCATTTTACCTTTATTTCAACAAGGTTACATACAAGGAGACACTTTTCAACCCTTCCACTGGAGGAGTACAACGCGTGACATCGTAATGCTTTCTAAAAGCGACAAATACCCAATCGAATACTTCTTATCTATCGATCTTAGAAAGCATCCCAACGGAAAGATATCACGTTCATTTTATAATTATTAGACTAACATTATTCACATCACTTGTCTTAAGAAATCCCATGTCTAATATCGTATTCCCAAACGAAAGGGTTGATCATTGCACATATTGATAGAAAAAAATATTAACATGTTTAGAGCACTTATAATTTTACACTTTATGAATATTTTATTTTCTTTTATATATATATATATATATATATATATATATATATACACACACATATATATATATATATATATATATATATATATATATATACACACATATATATATATATATATATATATATATATATATATATACTGATACGATTTGCAAAGTTTGACACGGTAAAAATGGACAACCCTTCATCTTTTTTACGAAATAGTCCTGCGTTTCAAATATTTCGTTAAAATAGTCGAAATCTCGATGCTGAAGAAGCCTAGACCATATGTGCTAATTTTATAAGGCGTTAGAGTGAGATAGCTACAACGTGTCAGCTTACGCTGGTATATTTCTAGATTTGATTACCTATGTACAGATAGAATTACGGTATCTTTGGCGTATAGATAATTAAACAAACATTGTGAGATATGTTAATTTCTTTTCAAATAACTGTTGGTACTAAAATATTTTCCAGTGTAGCCAACAAATTGTACACGTACTTAGGATAGTGTTTTGATAATAACTAAACTTTTACATTTATTTCGATGTATATTTTTGATGATTATTCCTAAAATACATTATAATTATTCCTAATAGACATATTTATTTCAAAAACATTAAAAAAAGCTTTAATGTTGTTGGCCGCCAATGTAAGGATAAGATGGCCATTTAATTTTCGGGTCATTTTTCCTCTCCCTTTGCCTTTTTCGTCACTTTTTTCTTTTTTCTCGTGTAATTTTTTCTTTTCCGTTTCTGGTTTCTTCATTTTTGCCACAAGGATAGCAAAATTTTTTGAATGGAATACAATTTACATACGGCCATAATTTACAAACAATTCATTGCAGTTAATCTCCTATTTTTTCAGTCTTGTAGTAATTTTCACCGCATTTCATATATATTATCTTCGGAACCGGAATTTTCAGCTAATTCTATCGTTTCTTGTTCCTTAGAACTTGAATGTAATTCCATTTTTTGCTTTTTAATATTAAGATTTTTCTTCATATTATTATTATTTTCAATTTTTCTTTCCCTTTTTCACCAATATAAGGTAATGTAATGACGGGAGATGTCCGTACATCTCATTTTTCAATATTGCTCTCTAAATTTTTGGTATTTCTTAAAAATATTTTGTATTATATTAAGTTTATTATATTATTATATGTTTTATAATGTTAATTTTATTGTGTTAAAAGTGTGATATTTGTAAGTGTGTAAGAAAATAGCGATTGTTCTTCTAAGGACCGTACCTATATAGCTGTTCCATAATACACTGCACTGTAAAATGCCGTCATAACACTGTACGATAAAAAGAATCAAAATGATTTGGACACAAAATAAATTATATGTGGCGAAAGAAAACACTACTTTTAAATTAAACGACGTCAAAAGATTTCTACTTGGAGGATGTGATAAGCCCCGCGGATTGGCTGAACGAACATTTTTATTGTTGATATAGGATGTAATTACTGTTGATCTACCATGTAATAGATAGATTTACGATGAATAAATTCTGGTAATATGTTCTGTAATAGATATGATATAGTCTGCCTAATGATGGTTGTGCCTAATGCAAGTGCGGCCTCGCCGGCACTTGCATTAGGCACAACCATCTATAGATATCGGTGTGAAGCCCGGATGTATTGTGATGTAATTATATACGTATGTTATGTATTTTGTCTGTGAAATGTTATTATATTTCGTGTATTTTTATACATTATTTCGTTTTTGAAGAAATATTTTAATTATTCCTCAAAAATTAAGTATTTGCGATTATTTTGTAATCATTTTTTGGATATTTAATTAAACGACTATTTCTATCGAAATTTTTGGTATTATTTTATTATACGTATTTTTGTGTAACAGTTTTACTTTTAAATTGTTCGAAGCATAAAATGTAAAACATAACCTATGTAATATAAATTACGTATATGTACAGTGTAAATATGTACACTAATAAAAATATATTTTATACTCACCCATAGTAAATAAATCTACATTAAGTTAATAACGTGAATGTATAAAAAAAGATACCTGAACTTTCAAAATCCATTGTTTACAAAAATTATCTCTTGAAATTGAATGAACTATATGCATATATATATATATAAATATATATATATATGTATATATATATATATATATATATATATATATATATATATATATATATATAAACACACACTGCATCGACACCAAAAAACAACAGCGGTTGAAAATTGAAATAACTTTTTTAAACTAAACATTTCTTATGTGTTTACGAGTTGAAGAAAATTAGTACACATTGCATTTTTTCACAAAGCTAATCTCTTACGTAAAATGTTTAAATGTTTTTGGTCAGTGTAAAAATACCGACCGTTTGCAAAATACTCTGTAAGTTTGCTTTCTAGATTAAAAAAACATTTCCTAGAAAAATAAAACTATAAGGAAAATACTTTTCATTTTAAAATATTATTAATAAGATCGATCAGCTATCAATTCGCAAAATATTTTCATGACATTTTTTCCATAATTTTTGTTATAGGTTTGATTAGTCACATTCTTCCAAATAGGAAAAACATAAAAAGAAATAGTTCTTTCAAAAATGTATTTGTTTTTGTTATTAAGCACAATTGGCCGAATTACCCATATGAAGAGATATCCTAAGCAAAAATAGGATTTATATACCCACCTTCATTATATAAATGGTTACCCTACGAACAATTTTCACTAAAATGTCGAGAAATAATACAATACCACTATGCCGAATTCGTTTTTGAGAATTAATGTGTCAATTTAACTTATATCGGTATTTCATGTTAAACATGGAACTAAATTTAGATAATAGACCGTTTACGTCATTTTAAAAGTTTGTCCAGATTCACCGTTCATAATTCTTTAAGCGACTTCCAACATGAAACTTCGGGTAGAAATGACGTTCAAATTTACGCTAATATTATCATCTAAATTCTCGACCTGTTATTTATTTACCTAATATATCTTACTGTCAAATAGACGTAGCTAAATTTAGTTCATTTATTTTTAGCTATTTGAACATAAAATACATTAACTTTACCTGAACATTAACGAGGGGACATTACAAATAAATGATACGTGATTTTTCATACTTACTAGTTCCTAGCAAAGGTAATAAGAAGTTTTAAATTGTTTTTACTTGAAAAATAATGCATTAAAATTTGAAATTTAGTAAAATTTAAAATTGCGTTATATTATTTTAAATTTCAATGTTATTAAAATAACTCATTAATTATAGGAAGTTTCGTCGAATTTAATTATACAAAAATATTTTTAAAGAGAAATTTTAGGGCATACCCGTCTGTGCGAACCAAACAGTAAGAGATAAATGTTAAAAAAATAAAACAGCATTAAAATAATAGGCATTCGTATTTGGGCCGCAAAATGATTTCCCTTGTGGGATGGGAAATCGCACAACCACGGAAGGCAAATGTAATATCGTCCAACCAAACCTTAACCTAATTGTCTAACAGACGTCAAATTTGATCCAATCACATTATTAATATTAATTATTTCGAAGACGCGAATAGAAGATTGTCTCCCATGTGGATGTTGTACCGTGATTAAATCTGTGACCCTTTCAAACCCTTCGGTCCCTTTATTTATCTTGGACTGAGAGGAACAGTTAATGCAAACACAACAAAAGGTCTGACCTTGTTTAACTGTCGCACACTTGAGATTGTGTTCGAGTTTACCGACTGATCAATGAAATATATTGCGTCCTAAGTATGTCGATCTAGCTGGTTAAATTTTGCTGTCCCTAGCGCGTATACTTTCTTTGCTGACGAGTTTACGTCTCTCGGAATTGGCCATTTTTATTCTTAACCATGATATAGTTATTTATTATGGAGATTGGATATGATAATGACGTATAACATTGAATAATTTTGAGGATCTTAAAAAAATTCTTATTATGTAAATGGTCGTTTTTACTGATATACGTCTTATTATAGCTCTGATTACTGTCTTATTATAGGAGATATAAATTTCTCTGCTAAATTTCATACAATTGGGACATTGTTGTAGTTATTAAAGTGTCATTTCCTAAATTTACGGTGTATGTGTGCATATATGTACATACATACATACACATACGCGCGCGTGCGCATACATGCACACACACACATGTTTATATATAATTAATTGCGCGTAAGTGTTATTTCTCAGGTTCACGTTGTTAACATAGTGACCATGATTACGGATTTTGATAGTTTAAGAATGTAGCTGCTTTCATGATGCGACATACGTCTATAAATGACTTTTTGCCCTATTTCAATCCTATATTTCATAGACTGCTATTTGAATCTGAAGAGACCAAAAAACTTAGTTTAACCGTCATATATATAGTTGATGTAAGCCTTTCTTTATATAAACGTTTTTGAGAATTGACTCATTTGTACGATGAGAATACAGATATATTTTTTATGATTATAAAGGGACACTAAATAATAAAATTAACTACACTTTTGTCTGTAAGAAATTTTCTTTGAGACACTGACATAAACAAGCATAAAAAACGTCTATCGTTATGTGCATGTGGAAATCTGACATCCACATTTAAATAGAACGGGGCACTAACTACAGTGACATTTGTTAAACAACCAGGACAAATACGCATGCATTAAATGTAGGAAATATTCTTGTCTGTATTACCACAATAAGTACGTGTGTGAAAATGTTGTATGTCAATTTGTATCCATGGACAATTTATTACCATTTTATTTACCATTATTAACATTTACAGTTTTTAATATAATTATATGGAAAATTATTACTTGGATATACTCATTCACAATACTTGCTAATTATGTCAATATTAAATAACAATAGAAAAGAACAATACAAATGTAAGCAATACACAACCCTACTTTAAAATTTCAATATATGCCCGCCCCATTCTTTTTTTTTCGTTTCGCGCAAATTATACCCAATTTTGGAACAATTTTCTTTATTTTCCTATTCACGACGCCGATTATTTTATAAGACTGAATAATTGTTTTTCCTGGTGCTCAAATATGAGGTATTTTTCCTTTAAAACCAGATTATTTGTCTTTTTACACGAGGTTCACAAAATAAGCATGAAAAACTCGTAGAAATTTTCAAACCACAAAAATTACTATTTCCGTATTTATGATTGTAATTGAACACATTACGGTTTTTATCTCATTTCCATATTTTTACTATTTTAATTACGACCTGAAACAAAATTAATAATATTCTGCAATAAGATCGATACACGATCTAACTAACATCTTTGGATTTTATATCAAATATTTTTTTGGGTAACAAAACTACTAAAAATGAAATCAAGGTAATTTGGGTAGGTATTAATGTAATAGTGAAAAAAGTTTCTATGCATGTGAAACTTCCTATTCCGTCCTAACGTTGATGCAGGTTATAAAAATATGTCACTTAGATGTCACAGACAGCCCAATAGTTTAATTGACTTTTAAAAATTCAATATGGCCTTCATTATTGGCCATTTTTTCCCTATGTTTTTGTTTTATCCAAAACCATTTCAGATGAGTATTAATTAAAGGTGCGCAAGTCGAAGTGTTTCATACACTTTCAAAAATAAAATATTTTAATATTCGTATGTAGTTATGACTGTCACATATTTAACAAAACTTCTCTCCGGCCACCAGTCGACAATGCGAATTTTGTATTAAGAGTAAAATGGGAAGGGGGATCGAATGAAAAATTAAAGAATTGAGAAGGACGATAGAAAGTGATTTAAAACTAGTACATATATTATGTAAACTAGGCTGTAAGCACTTAGAATATTTTTAAATGTGCAAAAAACAAATATCTGATTGTATAACTAAATGCACAAAACCAATTAGCATAACTGACGTTAAATAAGTTCCATAATTATTAAATCGCTCCGTTATCAATGTGAACAGTTATACAGTTATATTTTTGCTTAGGGCTAAACATACTCGATGGAAGTCATCCTAATTGCCCAAACGTCAATTCATTGCAACATCGTCTCGTAAGCAACAAGCAGAAAACGCGTGGTGACAAATACGCATTAACAAGATAACAATTAATTATTATATAAAAAAAAAAATCCACTACATTTTTATTCAAGTATATTCTACAAGTTAAGAAAAAGGTCTTTTAACCACTAGCGGTGGGGCAAAATTGTTGATTACTGATAAAGATTAGAGAGAATCAGAAAAATAATCTAATACAACCTTTAATAATCTTATCTTTTTATTTGTCTTAAATTTTTGATATACGCAATACATACGTAGCTGGTATTTTTGTTAAATGTCATTTTTCGTTTGATAATTATATGTGAAAAAGTAGCTGTTGACAATACCTGAGAAAATAAAGAAGAAAGGCCAGGTTTTGAATTACGGTAAATATAAGTTTTGACTAACATTATAGTGATATAATGAATAAACAAGTAACGCTGAATAAACAAGTATATGTAGTTAAGTGGTTTTAGCTAACTGGTTCGTTGTAGATGTTTCGAGTCCGTCTGCCGGACTGGTCGTTGCCATTAATTAATATTAATTAAATAATAATTAATGTGTGTGGGTATATATATTTATTAATATATATATATATATATATATATATATATATATATATCTATATATATATATATATATATATATATATATATATATCTATATATCTATATATATATATATATATATATATATATCTCGCTTTGTAATCTTTACTTAATTAGTTTTTCATTTGTCATTTTACGCTTTGGTACTGTGTGGATTTGGTCATATTTATTATTGTTAATATAATGGAACCTATCAATAAGGTGCTGTGCATTATATAAATAAGACTATGCCTTTTGATTACATGAAACAATTTATTTAGTACATAAATAGGTGGGTCGACTATGAGTATAAAGTAGAAATTCCCAAAATAAGGATATCGTCGTTTTAGCATCATCTTCAGAATGGGGAATCTCAAATTATGTAACCACGAGCGAGACGAATATTTGATGTAGAGGTTTTTTTATTTGAAACGGGAAAAACCGGACCATGATTTCTTTACTCACGTGTCCGTCGTCTATTTATCAGTCATATCATTCTCAGAAACAGTTTGACGTAGAAACTTGAAATTGGGCATGGTAATAAAGTACACAAACTCGCATAGAGTATAAATTAACACTCAAAATTATTTTGATGGAAAGTTTGAAATTATTTGCTCAATATTACAAACTATTTCTTTATTTCTCGTATCATGAGAAACATAAATAAAAGAAAACAGATTAATTAGGATTCTTGTTTCTGAAACTTATCGAAGGTATTTCAAGAGATATTATTGAAAATGTTTACAAAAAAATATATCTTTTTTTTGTATTTATATTCAAAAGTACTATTCACAAGGAAATAGCGCTGGGTAAAATTGACATAAAGTTTGACGAAAAACTATAATAAAAATGTGGTAATCTATATATTAAAAATTATTCATTTTAAATGTAATACACATATATTCATTTTAATGTAATACATATATTAAAAATTATTCATTTTAAATGTAATACACATATATTCATTTTAATGTAATACATATATTAAAATTATTCATTTTAAATATTTTCAAGGGAGTAAAAAAATTACATTACTTTTTTATTTTTCTCTATAGTGAAAACAAAAAAAATTGTAAAGATTATTTATAGATAAATTACCTTTCTGAGTTTCTTTAAAGGTATCTCTAGAGATATTGTTGAGAATGTCCACAAAATATTTGCTGCACTTTCGCCCTCTACATTCAACATTACTTAAGTTAAAATCACAGAAAAATAGCTTTGCTAGAAAATATAGCATTGCCGTAAGTACGATGTTTTCACTATTGTAAAAGCTTATTTTAAGCAAAATATTTAGATAGTTAAAAATAATATTAATATATGTAAAAAGTTTAATAAAAAAACTAAGCACCTTTGAATGTTTATTTAGGCATAAGTGTATAATCGTTCTTATTTGGATTATTATAGATACTAAAATTAATTACGAATGTTTTGTTCATCATTTTTTAATGAATTAAATATTACTATAATGTATATCCTGTTTAAGATTATATTAAATAATTAAGAGCAGGAAAGTATACAAATTAAGTGATATAATATTTCTTTGCAAGAAAATCTGGGTTTACGTTATTACAACAAAAAAAATTCATGTTTTTTTCATACAGCACTTTCTAGTCAGTAAATATATTTTTTCTGTTCGATTTCATTAATTTCGTCAACATTGCCAAAGGTGGTAAATCAAAGGTTAAAAAGGTATTAATATATAAAAATGTTGATGTATTTCGTTTTCATAATAAAATAATCTTTAATACTAATTTAAATTATATTCTGTTATGAATAATATTATATCTACATTGAAATAATTACCAACTTACCGTAAGATAAATGCGTTCCTTACATAGTATCCCCTAAAGAACGAATCTGTGTGTCGTAAATGCATTCACTCTTCAAATATTCTTTTTAACCTACGGGATGACGACTTAGCCTTGAAAATTATAAAAACTTCGTCGACTAAAATTTTGTGTTCTCATCCTGAAGAATCTTGCCGATCTCCCAGGTAATAAACAAAAGACATTCGTTATTATATCCCTCTTCGTCTGGCAAGTTTTAAGCTTTGACTATGTTCTTCAACCGTCCATTATTATTAATTTCACATTTTTAAGTAAATGATTGGAGGGTGAATATTTCTTAATTTCGTACATCTCATAACAAACGTCCTTCGGAATAGTTGAAGCAGTTTTATAGACTGCATGCAGAATTTTTTTCACTGCAACTGATGAACAAGAGTTCATACTCTTTATCTTCGCGACATGATTTCAATAGAAACTAATAATTTACAACTCAAAAACTGACTTTTGCTTCCCGTGACCGTTGATAAAAATAAAAATATAATTTCTATACTTAGGAAGTAATATGTCTTTTTTTACATGTACATATTTTATCGTTTCTTTTTCAAACTTTTTCGCCTAAATTTAACTTCTATTTTATAAAAACATTTATTTCAATCTCAATAATATATTGCATCATTACAAAAAGTAAATTCCAAATAAATGCAATAATCAAAAGCTCAAACTACGAGTTAATTGTTACACTCGCTAAATGAAACAGAATTAAATTTTAAAAGTTAGATTTGGCCCTTCCGCGGAAACCCAAAAGCATGTCAAAGATTATTGCTTGGATTCTCATAAAACAGAAAGAATAAAATGTATTTTTAAAAATTAACTAGAGTACATTTTTTTTAAATAAGTTGAATTTCAAAATAATTATAATCTATGATTTGTTTAATATAAATATTTAAAAAATTATATCATAAATCAAATATTCGTATGAGTATAATTATATAATTCGTTGGAAAGAAAATGGATTCCACATAACATAATATATCCAATAAGTGGTTATATTCATTAAAGTTTCAATATAGATTGTGAGTTTGATAGATATACCCATTGAAATAAATAACTTCATATTCGGAAGAATTAAAATGTTTTTATTTATAATGTACCTGCTAATATATTTATCACAGAGTAAAAACACTTATGACCACTCCCTGGTACCTTCAAACTTTATTACAATAACATAATTCTCAGTAAATAATAAAGACTAATGTACATATTTTCAGTAATCGCAACAATAAATATCATAACTTTTACATTGCCTCTCATAATACAGTATTACAAGCAATTCAGTATATTACAGTTCAGAATAGCTTAACATGAAAAAAAGATAATTATTTTAATGTACTTAAATGATGTACTAGCAAAAGGGGAAAGTTAGTAAAATACCTAATAATAATAAATCAATAATAAAAAATAAACATTCCGTAAATTAAAATTAATTTTAAACTCAAATTTTATAAGCTTTCGTCTATATTATGTATACGAATTATTCATTTGGAACATTTTAAAGAGAACAAATAAAATAAACAAATTTCTTTTGTTTTCATTACTATAAATAACATAAATTGGAAAGAAAAGAAGTTAGAAGGATTCCATTATTATATTTACCAAAATTTTTGATATTGTTGAAGAAACATAGCGCTCTTCCCCTCCCCCCAGTCCAAAATTACAAAAGTCATAATAAAAAAATAGCTTTAATAGAAATTTACGTAAAATTTTATGAAAATTATAACGACCAATTTAAATTTCATAATTGCCGATATGGCACTATATTTTTACTCCGTAAAAGTTATATTAAGTAATATATTTAGTTGGTGGAAAATAATACAAATATTCGTGAAAAGCTTATTAAAACAATAGCATATTTTTAAATGATATAAGTGTTTACGGAACGTATACTTGTACTCAACTGAATTAGATATTGCACTTACGTAAGACTGTTTTTAACGAGTTAAATAAGACTATTAAAGTATATTCAGATAAAAAATTATTAAAAGGTTATTTGTGTTTATGTTTTTAAAATAAAAAGAATTTCTGGTCTTTTTGATAGAGCACATTCTAGTAAACAATTTAACATGTTTACTTTCTTCGGTTGGTTTCGGCCACAGGTATTAAAAAAGATATATTTGTTTTCGACTTTCTTTTCGTCCAGCAAGTTTCAAAGTTACACTATAATTTTGCTGTTCACTATTTACAATTTTTTAAGGCAGTTGTCAGGAGGGGGAAGTGAATATTTCTGTTTCCTACATCCCAAAACGAACGTTTTTCAAAAAAATTGGAGCGGCTTTATTGTCGGTATGGAGCATTCCTTTCGCTGCCAAAAATTTAAACTTTCTACCATATTGACAATATTTCAATAGGAACTCATTATTCATAATTTAGAAACCGACTTTTATTTCTGGTGACCGCTGATAAAAATAAAAATATCATTTGCATATTATAATAATTATAATAATTTTATTCCTAATTATTGCAATCAAAAACACGAACAACAATTTAGTAAAACTATAATTAAAAGGTATAATAATTATAAATAATTCAATAAAGGATAAATATTCTTTAAACAAATATGATAAAGAAAAAAACCAGATAATTTTATTTTTTTTTAGAATGATAAATATATAAGTAAAAATAGGTGGCTATGAAAATGGGTTTTAAAAAACAGAACAGAAACGAAGAAAATGAATGAGAGGAAAAGAGGTCGTAAAAGTAATTACGATAAAAAATTGATCTAAAATATTGAGAATTTGTTTCAGGGAAACTCTTAAAGTTAGCTAAAAGCAATACCATGATTTATTTAAAGAAAATTTCATACACCTCTCTTCAATGAAATGTTTAACTTGTTAATAGCGTTGTACTGAAAAAAATCGGGTGGGCTGTGTCGGTGCACACGGCCGTTGGTTTTAACGTGAAACGTCTGTATCAGCGAGTCGCTTTTAGTGTTAAAGATTGAAAGAAAACCAGATTGACTTCGTTTTAAATATTTTAACACAATCTTACACTAAATAGGTCAGTACAAATAACATTCCATTTAATCGCAATTAAATGAAACTACGTGATGTAGTATTATTTCTACTATCTTTAATTTCTTTACCACGACCTAGGTTTCGTTGTATTACAACATCTTCAGGTGGGATATTAGCAAAGAATCTTTGCTAATATCCCACCTGAAGATGTTGTAATACAACGAAACCTAGGTCGTGGTAAAGAAATTAAAGATAGTAGAAATAATACTACATCACGTAGTTTCATTTAATTGCGAATAATGAATTTCTACAAAATTAACGCCAAATATATTCAATATTCCATTTAATATTCGACAATGATTCTGTTTAACATTGTTCTGTGGTATGAGAAATAAGAAATATAAGGTGAAATGTCAACATTTTTATTTCTGATGAATGTACAATCTAAAGTCGTATTGCCCAGTGTAGTCGGTGTTGTTTGCACTTAGTTGAGGCCAAATTCATTCTTCACGAAGTCAACAAAATAATTGTTGTATCGTGGATCATTATTGAAATCGCGGCATAGAACGACTGGAGCCTCTAAGTCTGGTTGAGAACTCGATAATAATTTTGTCATGTTCGCTGAATATGGCAGAAGTGATTGATAAAGACGTAGCTTAACATCTTCCGCTGACGCCTTAGGATGTATATATACGACACCGAGTACAAGCAGCGCCGACATTTTATCTGAAGGAAAGAAATGTTGCGAGCTTTGACATTCTTTAAATTTCTCTCGAACCGTTGCCAGATACCCCAGACGGATTAGCTTCGAATATAAATTTGAAGCGTTTGTCCGCTGAACGCTTCGACTACTGTTCATGTGCCTTAGTTCAGTAACGGCTTCAATAGATTTTTAGATTGTACTTTAATTTGTGACGTCCATTGATATAGGTACATTAGCAGCAGCAGTGCTCTCGGAGTCGATGTTGTTTACGAAGCATGCCGTGCCAGATTCGACAGATGTATGGTTAGTATCTTCACTCGTTATGTCCACAGGTACAAGTACAGCAGCAGTAGAGGTGCTTGCGGGGTCGGTGGCAGAGGTAGAGGTATTCACGAAATCGAGGGCAGTAGTAAAGATCCATGCGGAATCGGCGTCGTTTACCGAACGTGCCTTTGCAACTTTGATTTGCTCCGGTGCATGGCCCATAACCCCCTCTTTCCGACGATAGCCGTGTTTTATATTTCTGGCTAGCCCTTGCACGGGCTGAGGCCGACATATTGATATTTTATTTAATTTTTTACACTTATTGGTTATTTTTAACTATAAATATCATCCAAGTCACATTTATTATTCATCGATTGATCTAAATTAACTCTATAAATACACGAAAGAATCACCGCGCTATCACGTATGAGTCGTGAGTTATACTGAATAGAAACCAGTGAGAGCGCCGGTTTCCGTTATTTTACGCAGCTCCTCTTCCTCGCCGCCACACCCAGCCCCGATACAAACGCAAGTCTTAGCAGCGAGCTGACTATATACGCTAAATAATGACATAGGATTCATGTTTCTAAGACTTATAGTTTTGTAATTATTAAGGTGAGACGATATAGAATTTTTTGTTACGGTCCATTTTTCTGACCTGGAACCCATATGTTTTGGTGTGCAGTCAATTGTCACTAAATATTAAATAGTGCTTTATTTCGCTTTAAGGATCCGCTAGATATTCCATTATATTTTATTATATATCAAGAGAATATGCGCAAAATAATAACACTTTGAATGTGTTTATAAATTCCGTGATAAAAAATGCCATCCCGAATTAATAAAAATATAATAATTTTTAAAATTTCCATCTCACGTTAATCGTACAAAATATTTCAATTTTATCCTTTGTGGTCACCCATGAAGGAAAAGTAACTCAATAATTTAATTAATTATGTTTAATTATCCGTGGTAGATAGATTTGATAAGTATGTTTTTTATATTTAAAAAACATACTTATCATTTCATTTAATGAAGCTAACTTCGATACTCGTGGGATACCTTTCCAATTATTTAAGGAAAAACACGAAATAAATATATATGATTTCACGACTGCGGTAGCTAATTTTGTTAAACTTAAACATCTAACAACTTTTATTGCATTGTACATTATACCTGGCGGTAATTTGGAACTTTCCCAAAAGCCAGATTAAAACACAAGTGCTGGAACTATTTTTCTTTTTCAGTGAACGTTGAGAGCAGGCGGAGTGAACATATTATGACTTAAAACAAATTATGAGTTGATATGTATTCTGTTGTATTAGGAGCTTATAATATTTGCACGTGTAAGTAAGGGAAACGATATGAAAAATATTTCATTTTAAATATGAATTATATTGAATTTTACATACTAAAGTTTAAAGATATAATAACATAAAACACTGCACTCGTACTTTTGTCCGGGATTATCAACTATCACACAATTTACGATCCTTTGATATTTTAGACACATAACTCGGAAAATAACTTCAGACACATAACAAGGAAAATCTTCTATAAAATAATGCATTAACTAGAGTAGAACCGAAAGACCTAAATCATACAAATATATCTTTACATGATTGCATAAAAAGACCTTTACAAATTAAGCGGTAAAAGATGGTGCAAAATTTTACGAAACATTTTGTTTTACCGCGCCTCTTCTGTGCAATAGAACACGGTAAAATAAAGCTTCTACTAATTATTTATCACTTATTAATGTTTTTAAGCAATGGAATTTTATTTACTCTATTTTAACACAAAGAGCTTAGTTTTGAAATAGTAAATACTCGTATTTTAATACAGCCTTTTATTAGCATTTGATTTATTGCATGTACGTATTTAAATGTTTAACTACGGGGCTTTATTTAGTCACAATGTAAATAAATGGCTCACATTCTTCTAATTATTGTTCATATTATTAAAAAAAAACGTCACTTAAATATGGATATTATATATATAATGACAAACTCTTCTGTAAATGTAACACGCAGCGTTCATTGTCTTTTTCTCTCTTCGCTCATAACTTGACTCCTGCTCAAAAGATTTTGACGTGATTTACATTTAAATATTAGTGTAGGTATCGACGTTACAGTGCTACTATACTATACTATAAATATTTATAGGATGTACTTTAGAGTGCGTGCTAGCAGGTGCTATGACAAAAAAGCGGCAGCACTGCGCCGCGAAAGAGGAATTATTTTTTCACTTAAATTCAACATCACAATTTCTAGCAAGCAAACCTACAGGCTTAAGCCGTTACTAAATAAAACTTTTAAATAAAGCAGAGTTTTTTTGTATCATTTGTGTACAATGACATTGTCTTAGTTTAAATTTATTTAAAATATATTATTTCACATTTAACCTCGAAATGCAATAAAAACTATCCCATGAGTTCATTAATTTCATTGTATAGTATTCCATATTATAATTGGAAAATGGAAGTACATATCAGACCAATTCGGCGGTGAACATCTGTCTGCATATTAAAATGTTTTTTCTTTGGAACCAATTGACATAATAAGCTTATATTCGATTCAATTGTATATAAGGGAACAAATTCAGACGTAGTGTAAAAAATATCTTTACAAAGCATTTCCTTAGAGAAATCACGTCACAAATAGTGGTTAAGTGACTATCCAAAATACATGGAAGTTTTTTTGGGTTTTCTACCACTTCTATACATGGATAAAACCTATCTCTTAACCGGCATTCAGACATGACAATAATTGCGTAGTTCCAGAATCGCGGGTCTTATTTACATGAGCATTTTCATAATCATTCATACTTAAACGCGCGGTTAGGTAAACCGCGCGGTTACCATCTGTCGACTATAAATAGATTCATGTTGTGTCAGCGCGTTTCTGTTATTACGTAGTCGCAGGAGAGCACTCAATTGCGTTGCGGGCACCGCGCGGTTCAAACATCACAACTTCATAAGGCACGCATTTGCAATGAATCACTTCGATACTGATTAATATTTATGAAGTAGACAAACCTGCCATGTCTTTAGTGCGAGGATTATTCCAATATAATTGTCAAGAATCGAGCTTTGCAGGTGTTGGAGGAGACATTTGGAAATGATACGTTTAAAAAAAGTGTTTTTTGTACGTAGGTATTTATTCAACAAAAATTAACTTACATAGAATTACGTTTTCATATTTTGCCACGCCATACATCCGTCATTCAAAGAGAAACGAACGATTTTTTTCTGCAATATTCAGTGATAAGGCAGATCTTTTCAAACGAGGTATTTAGATTAACCATTTGTTGAAAGTATCTGTATATTATGGACCAATGAATAATACGCCACTTGTTTGCCAGAATAACAAAAGTGCACTATATATTATGTCCGGCTCTTAATAACTTATGATTATTAAGAGCCGGACATATGGACATTCGCCTGCATGGCGTCGCATTAAATTTTTCGCTAAACCAAACATTTTAACTTTAATTATAAGACAGTGGTATTGGATCTACTTGCGATATTGGTTTATCTTTAGGTATGTTTAATGATTTTTTCATCTTGTTAGGATTTGAGAACGCAGCCACATCAATTGTGGTATTTCATAACACATGTTCTATTGTTTATGTATGTTGTTATGTTCGTTTTTTTTTCTCTATGAGCTTAGGTGACGTGTCGAAATATACATATAAAGTTTTCTACGAATATCGATAGCTTTTATTTCAAAACAAATTATAAACAAATCTTTTATAGAAAAAAAAACTGTCGAAGATAAGGGAAATACCCACTATCAACGTAAGTAAAACAACAGTTCGCCTGATCGAGTGCTAAAGGTACTATAGAAAAGAGATGTTATTAATTGTGGCACAAAGGTCCAAAGGCGATAGGTTTTATTACTCGGATATGGTTTCCGCCTGTAGCGTTAATACAATTTGGTAAATTTGCGTACGTTGTAAGTGTAGAACTATTTTCTTCAACAAATCTTCGGGCATAATTTTATTTCACAAATTTTTCGACAGTGCTTTACATACTTCACGGGCAATCCCTGTAACCTTAGATTTCTCAAGGTAATTTTCAAATAATTTCAGAAAATTAACAACCCTTATATGGAAGTAAATACGAAAGTGAAGAACATACTTTATACATATTATTAAAGTAAATCAACCTAAATGACAGAAAACCATGTATATATCAAAAGAATGAATAAGTGCTTTATTAAAAAAAAAAAATTTCATCACAAAGTTCTCTTCAGAGAAAACTTCATAACATAGTATTTAACAATAAATTATTAAAATGTTTGTTTGTCTTTGCAAAAACTCAAAAAGTGCCAGAAAATAGGCATTTAATGACCAACATTGAATAACCTTAGATGGTATAAAAAGGTAAGCTTATGCCTATAACACCATATTGACATATTCAACATTGAATATATTTGGCGTTAATTTTGTAGAAATTCATTATTCATAATTAAATAATAGTTTCATTTAATTGTGAATATTCAACATTATTATTAAATCCACAGGGGTATTTTCACTACATCTGAATCAATTTCTGTATTCATATCATTAGCATTAACATCACTATCATCGCGTATTGATTTATATGCTAATATCAATGAAATATAAATAAATATCTTACCTCAAAATTATTACGAGTTGTTCTTCTGGTAATACGCTTAGACCCATGTGTCTCAGAACTTGAGATATCTTCCTTGACAAATTCAATTAATTCGTCAAAGATTTTATTGACAATTCTTGCAATTGCGCGGTACTCGCCTATCTGAATGAAGCATTCTAAGTTCACATGTGTATTCATCCATCTGCTTCTGTGTCTTTAGCTTAAAAACTATTTGACATACTGGATACTTTAAATTTAACATAGCAAATATCTCAGTTACTCAGTTAACACTCAAATATACTCCTATGGAAGTGTTTAAGCTGGATAAAATACTAAAAATATTTCTTTCGTTTCATGTGTGATATATCAACATAAAGATCAAGTTGTAAGAATTCCAAAACTATACTCTAGATATTGTTAAAAATACTGAAAACTTATGGTCCCCATATTTCGTTCTTTCACCGAAATTACTAATGTCCAAACATAGAAAGGTACATGATTGCCTATACGTATAATTAAACAATGGAATTAACCTCTCTATATATTTAAAATATTGGCAAAAACCTTATATGGAAACATAAAGAAAACAATGGACATTTTTTAAGTTGTTGTCTCTTCGTGAATCTGTTTATTTGCTTGTGCATAATAAGAGCATCTAAAAAGTATTTATTGTAGTTTTTGTTGGTGAATTCTATTGTGTCTGGGATAATACATAAGATAATAACATTCACTGCAATCGACCAGCTAAAAATAAAATAATTAGATATGTCAACATTAACCGTACTTATTCAAAAAACGTTCATTTTTTCACGATATATTGTGTTTTACGTTTTAATATTACAATTGAATTAATAAAGTTTTTTAAATTTCCACGCAAAATAATACGGGAATACGGTTAGTAAAAAGTATAAATTTAAAAATTTCCTAGTTATAGCAGCCATTACAAATTATTGAAATATAAATAAAATCTCAGTAATTATTGTTATATGTCTTTCGTTATTGATAACCATAATATTTGAATGCACATTTATTATATAATTTTTTCAGATTAAATCACTATTGCTCTTAATTCATATGTATTTCTGTAAATTAATTTAAAATTTATTAGTATATTAAATACATACTATGGTACTTTGATGTGAAAAAGGATATAAATTCAGCTAGCTAATTTATAAACATCTCAGTCATTATATTTTCCACTGATTTATACTTGCTTTTTCCATATGAATGTTAATTAAATCTTATACTGATGCGTGACTTTTTTTAATTGACGACTCGATCGTCGATCTGCATTAAATAACATTTCAATGCGACATTTATTGAATTTGAGAGAACACTACATTAAATCACCGTTTTCGTTTTTTTAATAATTACATTAAATGTGTATTTAACGTAAAATCCTAATTCTGTACCTGAAATCAAGCGGGGAACGTAAAATTAATAAAAATGTTCATGTAACTGAAAACTACGAAGAACATTTTATTTGAGATATAGATAGATAGATATAGTATAGATCTTCTCGATCCGACGTATAACTTAAATATCTTTAAATAAAAAAATATTCTATATCATATTTTGATCGGAAATTTCTATGATCCCTTTTATCTTTATTTAAACTTGTGTTTTTCGTTAAAATACTCGTTTGGTAGCCTTTAATTTGAATGTGTTTTATCAAATGTTTAATAACAAAATTACAAAATTCAAAACTCATGAGATAGTAACAAAGTCTCATCACAAATGTTGCTTTATTATATTTAGAAGTACAGAAATATATTGCGTAATATTGTAACCTTTTACTTTAACATAATGTAGATGATAAAAAGGGTTGGAAATAAAACATTGCTCTTTCTACACACTTAAGCTCTTAGAGAAAGTAAGGCAAAGTTATAATTAAATTTATAGGTCGGCCTATTTCAGGCTAAACCTCACGTATCATCAACACTGTGTGGTACGAAATATTATATTGTAATTAATTATGTATTGCGTCTCAGAACTTAGCTATCTTAAGTAAAAAATAAGGCATTTTTAAAAGAATGTTTTTAGCACTTAACTCCAATGTTTCGTCTTTGCTAATTTTAAATGGCTTGAACTGATAAAAAAAGAGAAATTTAATTTTACCATAAGCGCAATATATTGTCTTTTTCTAACTCTTTATTGACAATAAAATTAATCGCTATTAATCGTCTTAAATTTAAAACAATTATGTCAAGATAACCACCCTTCTTTACCCTCATTAGGATAATGTTTGCTGAAAATTGTTTAGTAAATGTCATTGCGTGACAATAGCAATTAACGGCGGGCGTCGAGCATTTTATGACGTTGGTGTTGGGCCGATTCGATCGAATGTTTGTTAAGTTTTCCTATATAAAAATAAACAAAATTCAAACATATCGCTATTTCCATCAGTGTAGTAATCTTCGTGCCTGATAAGTGTTTTATTAACCTGGTGTATGATAATAAATAATGAAAGAGTAATTCAGATAATTTGACCTCACTTTTACATAATTGCTTCTAAATGGAGTGTATTTTATAGAAAACACGTTGATGTCAAGATAGAAAACACGTGTTAAGAATGGATCAATATAAGAATATTAATTTTATATAAACAGCATTTTTTTATTAGAATGTATAAAGAGGACGGACCTTCAAGGACATTAATAACAAGAAAGATTTGAATTGACCTGAAGAATGGACTCTTCTAGTTTATGAGTTATTGTTTGCCAACAAACACTGACATTAAAATATAATTTCGATTGACTAAAGTAATTATTATCTGAGGATGAGGATGAATTCAACCACACGCAAACGTCAATTGCTTAGTGTAGGACAAAAAAATTGAGTACCTAAACCTGAACTGAATATATTAAATATATTACTGAGCTGCTGCTGGAATACCAAGAGCGTTATTGATTGGGAGTTCTTTCCAGAGTGTGATGATAGATGCAGAAATTACCTGACAGCTGTAATTATCCTCGTCTTTATTTTAGTTCATCGCTATTTCCATCTGTATAGCTATGTCTTACACAACCATAACAATGCTCGATTTAAGATAAAACTTTAAAAATTTCATGGATTTTTTTATAACATATTCCTAAATCTGCCCATGGAGGAAAACACGTTACTAAAAAAAGGTATCGGCAATGATTTAATACACAAATCAGTCAGTCGGGTTTTGAGTTTTTATTAAATTTATTAAAAACCATTGCTATTAAATTAATATATTTTTAAGTATTGATTAATCCTAATTTGTAATTAATTAGCAAATAGGGGACGATTTCCAAAAACTGTCATAAAGTACATAAGTCACTCAGTTTACTCGGCAGTCCTCATAGTTATAAAGGAACTCGTCGAACAATGAAAATAGCAACTTAGTGACACTATCACAAAGCCAACAAATCCACTTCTAAATATGGCTGTACAGTTCGACCATAATTCATAAAATATATCTCGTGACAGCGTCATGCATCACTTTGGTCATAATATTTTATAAAGCATTTATATAAATTACGCATTCTAATTTTATGCTCAGCATCGGTAACTAATAATTTAATTCGTTACAATTCTACAAGATTAATTTCAGTGCATCGTGTAATTTTCTGTAAGTCTAGAAATATTTCCGTAAGTCTGTCAAAAAGTGAAAACTGAAACGGAAGTAGAAATGATACCCCTAAGAGGAGTGATTCCCCTTACCTAGAGGTAGACCATATTTTTGTTGCAGTTAACTGTTTGCTATTGACGTTTTCGTGAGAAATCGAAGGCTTGAAATAAAGATTATTATCCCGCATATGTCTCAATACACACACACACACACAATATATATATATATATATATATATATATATATATATATACATATATAAATATATATATATATATATATAAATAAATATATATATATATATATATATATATGTGTGTGTGTGTGTGTGTGTGTGTATAGAGGTGACAAACTATTCGCACTACGATTTAATTACAGGGTGTCCAGCGTCAGATTTCAAAGTTTGAACAAACATAGTTTCTGAACGCAATACATAAAAGGGGCGCGAGGGGCGTCGTTAGAAGCGCAAGCGGTGCGGATGTTTTAGTAGCCATGGAACAGTGGAGTGGAGAGCACCGCGCTTTTGCCGTCGAGGCGTACATTTCGAGTGGATTTTCGCTGTCTGTAACACGCCGTCGATTTAATAATCGTTACAGTATTCGTCGATTACGTGATGGACCATCGATAAACCTCATTCAATCATGGGTAGCAAGGTTCAGAGCTACAGGATCAACATTACATAGGCCCAGGCCAGGACCTACACCATTGGTAGCCACGGATGAAAATTTCGGGCGTGTTATGGTTTCTGCCGTTGAAAATCTCCGTTTATCACTGCGTACACGTTCAACGATATTGGGAATTCCGAAATCAACTTTACAGGTAATAATGCAAAAAAAGCTCGAGTTCCATCCATATAAAATTCAAATTGTTCAAGATTTACACGATTCTGACTTTGAATTAAGTAAAACTTACGCGGAGGTGATGTTGTTGAGATTTCGTTCAGCTACCCGGATGGGCAACATATTCTTTACTGACGAAGCTCACTTTCACATAAGTGAGGAGAGTGGAGGATATGTGAATAAGCAGAAATTTCATTACTGGGATATCCACAACCCAAGACAAATGCATCAAGAGCCTTTACATAAGCCTAAAGTAACAGTCTGGTGTGCCGTGTCTGCATCTGCAATCATAGGGCCTTATTTCTTTGAAAATCAACGTTGCCAAACTGTAACTGTGAATTCGGAGAGATATGCCCAGATGTTAAATGACTTTTTTAGAGTAGAACTATAGAATAGTCCATCCTTCAACCAAAACACATAGTTCCAGCAGAATGGGGCCACAGCTCACACTGCTAATGTATCCATGAATGCAGTGCGGCAGTTATTTCCAGAAAAAAACATATCCCGAAACGGTACCGTACCGTGGCCACCTAGGTCATCCAATTTTAGCCCATGTGACTTTTTCTTAAGGGGATACTTAAAATCCGTTGTTTACAAAACAAATCCGAGCACTGTGACACAATTTAAAGAAAATATTCGAGCCGAAGTCAGTAGGATACCCCAGTCGCTCTGCAAACGCATTTTTGAAAACATGCGTGCTAGACTCGAAGAGTGTGTCAGACTCGATGGCCGCCATTTGGAAAACGTGTTTTTTAAAAAAATAAATCCATATTTGTTGTTATGAAGTTAAAATAAACCTACTTTGTATTAGAGGTGTAGTTTTTTTTTACAATTTTTCAAACATTTAAATCTACCACTGGACAACCTGTATATATTGTATATTTAATAAACTATTTAGAAACGTTATTATTACTATTCACCATCTCAATATATTCTCTAAAGCACATTCGACAGGCATAAATATATTTTCGTAGTTACCTTAAAAATTATGAAATTTCTTTACGATCGTTATAAAAGTATCATTATAGTTTTTCGGAAAATTTTAAATAAATTTTGCAGTCGTCATTTTGACTTAAGCAATTGGGCGAAAACTATGTCTTTGGTTGACATTTTTAACTATGTCTCCAGAAAGATCTTATATAAAATGGTAAAATAAATATTTGTTAAATACCTTCCAGTCGCTCAAAACAACTAAAAGAGTTACAATTTAAATTTAAGTAATTGCAATATATGCAGATTGGTATGCTTTATTACTATGTCCAGTTTCTACACAATACGCTTTCTGGAAAAAAGACGAAAAAGAGACAGCACAAATAACGGGTAAGTAAGTAGGTATTTGTATGAACGTTTGGGTTTTTTCTTTTGATGGGTACTAAAAAAAATTATATAATTAATTAGTAGGTATTTACCTAAAGGTTAACAAAAACAATGAGAGCCATTCCAAATCTCATAATTTTCTAGAAATACCAGATCATTTTATACCTCTGAAAGACATGTTGGACAACATTTTTATACAGTGAAAAATTATATTAATAATTGCCAATTCTTTATTAGGCAAAAATGTTCCATCTAACTTATAAATATTTATTTACATGTTTCTAAATGTGAACGGAATTTGTACTAATGATGCAATATTTTTTTTATACATTCTTTACAAATATAGGTTTTAGATCCCAGAATTGGCATTGATTTGTGACAATGGAATACATTTTTTATCTAAGTGTAATATTTTAGTGAGTATAGTTTTGATTTCATTAGAATGAAAAACAACCAGTTTTAATACGGGTCCAGTAAGGCAAAACTAACCAAAAGTCTATGTTGCTATTTTGTATACCAAACAAATCTTAATAATCTTAAAACTATAACGCATATCGAATTCATTTTTAATGACTTGCAATATTTAGTTGTGTAGTATTATCTTTTTGTGATGTTTTAAAGAATAAAAAGCGGCGTGTCATCCGGAAGAAAGCTTGAGAACTGGATTCCAGACACCACATCTGAGCTTCGTTTAATTAATTCCTTAACAATAGAACCTTTACTGCAACATGCCTCAGAGAGAAAGTTGTGCCCATGTTACTTCTAAATAACTTTACAAAACAGCTAAATGAACATTTTTAGAAGTTTAATTTGTAATAATATCGACACGCTTTAAGATACAGGTAAAAGGAAAATATATTATATATGTGTATTTCAAACGGTACTAAAATATTGAATTTTAATCAAAATAACAAGATAAAAGTTTAACAAAAGTTGTCCAGGATTGTCAAAATAGTATATAACGAAGAAAATCATTGGCGAAACTTTAGTATTTACTTTATATAATTTCTAGATCGGTTTAAACAAAAGTTTTATAAATTTTCAAAAACAAAACAACAAAAAGAACACATTGAAGTTTTATCCGTGTTCAATTGTATAAAAAAATAAATACATTTTTCTATTTTAATGTATTACATTTTGTGTGGACATTAGTACAGTCATAATGTGGTGGTCATTAGCAAAAGCAATGTTAATACAAACGATGAATTCACTAATAAATATTTTGTCAATATGGTATGAATGACTATTAATGTAAACCAATAACATAATATCATTTTACAATATTGGTTTACCGGTCTTGCTCAATATTTAACTTTAACTCGGTTTTTCGTGGTAAATTAATTATTTATCACAATCTTACCAAGAATAAATCAATGAACCAATTAAGTTTTATTCACAACTAAATGAAACTGCGTGAGAAAATATTATATTTAGTTTATTTAAATGATTAACTACGACCTAAGTTTGATTAATTTAAATAAAGTAGATATAATATAAACTATATAGTTTCATTTAGTTGTAAATAAAAACTAAGTTATAATAATTTAAAAAAAAGAACGCCAAATACATTCAACAACCTATCCAAGTAAAACATATTTGTACAAATGGATAGAAAACATATTGAGTTAAATAAATAGAAATTTAATACCTTTTCTCCTAAAAATTTGAAATATTCGTAACGCTTGGCATACGATACTCCAACTTTTTTAGTATCTTCAACGTTTTTAAGGCATTCATCACTTTTTACTTCAACTTGATTAGAAATGTTATAAAAAAGTCAAATTTGTTTTCAAAGATGTTTCAAAATATTAAAAACTTTTGAATTTTTATTGTGACAGAGCTTGTAACAGAATCACAACGGAAAACTGAATTTATTGGATTTCTTAATGCTATGAAAAGTTCACCCGAGCTCTTTGATTGACCAGTAAATAATTTGTTTTTTCAATATTTACAAGTTTATAAAGTTATTCTAGAACCTTGAACTTTTTTCCCCAGTCCGGATAAAGGTGGATGAACTAATAGTGCAACTGCCCTACAGTTTAAGGTCGCATACAAAATGGGAATCATACGAGCACAAGTGAAGTATCTTGGTACAGGTAACTGCATTGCGGTTTAGACAGATACATATATTAATATGTTCAGGTAGAAGAAACCCTGAAGACTACATTAATAAAAATATCCTCAGTTCAGCCTTATTGGATAGCAGGGACACGATAGAATACAACTTATTCGCAGATAATTTATTATATTTATACAAAAAAAAACAACTTAGCGAGTGCTCGGACATGTAATACGTATAGCCAGTTTGTAGTCCGAAAATTGTTAAAACAATTAGTTGTTCAATTTTCACGAGGCTAATATCTAATACCTGTTACGACCAACTTTTATTCAAATAACAAAAATTCTGAAATGATGGTAAATTGAAATGAAGTTATGGTTTCAAATTTGGAGCACATTGTCTCCGTTTGTCGTTATTCCTCTTTAAGTATTTTCAATGTTTTGATATTTTTAAATTGCTGACGACAGTATTATACTTTTCGTTTTACTAACGAAAAGTATAATTACAATTTATTTAGATATAATATTTTTTTATTTTAGTAAAAAACTCACTGAAATAGTGTCAGATGAATGTTTATTTACTGAATGAATACTTTTTAAGCAAGGTCGTGCCCGTCTTAGCGTTTTGTTGGAGGAGCTAACCTGCAGCTTCCCTGCTATCTTGTCTTCGGTTTGTTTCATGGTCCGGGAGTCCCGTAAGGATTCTAACTTGATTAGCTCAGCAGTTAGGATACTGGTTGCAGACTTTTGCTCGCTATTTTTTGCGTAACTATCCGTTTGTCTATATTACCTGGCTGTTTACGGGCTACAGAACCAAAGTAAGTGGAAACTCGTAGGTAGCAAATTACATCTTTAATAAATAAGAATTGTAGATTTTACGATATTTATTATTTTTGTCATTAATTTGCATTGAAATATAAGTTACTTTACATAAAAATATGTGTAGGACAAAATTATTCGAAGTTCACTTTAGCGATATGTTGGCAGCAAAGAATAATTTTTGAGGGATTACGCTCGTCGTATGTCCTGGAAAATACTGCTAATTTAAATTTTTGTGGACCTTTACAACAAAATTTCTAGAAATATCTAACATTAAATTCGGAAAAAAACAGTTATTATACATAGTAGACTACCTGTAAATTTTAATTTTAATTGATAGTTTACACTGCATAAAATAAATAAAAAATTATAAATTAAACTATATATTAATAAATTTATATTTTTGCACCTTTCAAAACTTTTGTATAAATATTTTCGAGATATAACTATTTAGATGCATATGGAACAGTATGCTTTATTTTTTGAAAATGCCAATGATACTTTATCGCTAAAGCATATTACGAGTTTCTGAACCAAATCATTTTTTAATATACTTTTATCTATAAATGTACCTATACATAAAAACCACAAAAGAATCGGTGAATTAATTAAATAATAGCGCGACGGATTGGAGAATATTTATGTGTGATAAAAAAATTAAAATAGAGCAAATAAAAAAAAATTAGGGAAAAAAAATACTTAACTCGGTGAATGAATAAAAATATGAGCCTGCTTCTGAACACTGCATCAAAAATTTGAAGATATGTAAAATCTCTTAAAATTTTTAATGCAAATTATGGTACATATTTCTTTTAAATAGTTCATATAAATACAGAGGAAGTTTGCCTATCACACATAAAGCTTGTTACTTGGAAGCTTAATAGTCTAGAAATGAAAAACGCTAGAAAATGGTAATATCAAATTAAAAAAGTTAATTGCAACCTAAATTTCAATTTACAAGAGCTATCTAATGACATTTTATTCAATGGAGTTTGCGATGAAAAATATTTGCCCTTTAATACAATCTTAATATTTTGCTATAAATGATTGAAGATCTGCTGGCAGTTTACTGAGCATAAATTTAAAATTGCAGAAACTTGAACTATACGACAAAGAAATGGACGAACGTATGAATATAATGCGTTTGTTTGAGGGTTTCGTCCCTCAAAATAAAAAAGGGAAACCCTTACACGATCACTTGATTACCCGTCTGTCCTCCCATCATCTGTTAGTCAAGGCACTTTTTTCAAAAACGATTTGAGGTATCAAATTAAAAATCTATCAATGAAATAAAATGTTTTTTTGGATCACATATCAAAAAATATAACTCTATAAAACATATTTTTTTATTCATACAATATTTTGACTCAGGGATCATCAAAACCTATATCGATTACTTCCGGTAGACAACCTTAAAAGTTGACAGAATGAGAGATTTTATAGCACAAGTAAAGGGAAACATACGCAAACCTATCATTTCTGATTTTAAAAGGGATTATATAATTTATTAATTTCTTTTCAAATAAATACATATGCATGCTTGTAAAATACATAGCAGGCATTGTATTTACGTTGTGAAAATTTTGTATTTGTAAATAGTTTAATTGGAAATTGTATGAAATCTTAAATGTTTATAAATGCCTAAATATGCACGAATACTGCGAGTTATATTCACGCTTGAAAAGTTTTTTTTTTACTACAGTATACAAATGCCATTTTAATATTTTGGAGTTGAAATCATAAAACGTATATTTTGCAATATTTTTGAGTCCCTGGATTGCTGTTATAATGTTATATAACTTTTGACAGAGATTCAAACAGACAAAAGAAAGGAGAATTGAAAACAATATGGTCGATCGAGAAACTTTTTCAAATTCATTATAAATTAAATGTACCAATCACTTTGTTTACGTGGACTAAGGAGTTTGTTTTAACAGGTTATTTTGAAAATATCGAAATAAAATATGAGCCTATGTAATTAATCGAGAATTTTGCACCGTAGATAACGTCATATGGAACTTCGTGGAAAGAGCTTTTGAAAATCATGGGCTTTAATATTTCACCATACATAGCGTCGTATGGAGCATAAAAAATAATGACGTCGCAATAAAAAAATGGTTAAAATTACGCAATAAAAAACGCAATAAAAAAATCGTAATAAAAAATGGTTATTTAATTACATTCAATAATTATGCAGATCGATAGAGGAATATTACAAGACACAATTGTATTTTAATGTGTATTTGGTCTGTATGAAGTACGCATTATGGGCCTATGCAACGCATATATGTGCCGCAGTCTCAAAAGTAAGTTTGTAAACATGTTTCACGAAATGCTATAAGTACATCATCATAACTTTAAAACCGTTCGTAATATCAGAATGAAACTACGTTCTTCCCAATATCTATAACTTTTGTAAAATTCGTGTCAAAAGCTTCAACAGTTTTCAAGTTAAATTAATTCGTACAGGCAGAGGGGACAAAGACGCACAACTTTTTTTAGAATTCGATTCGTTTTATTAAGAAAATCTGCAAAGAGGAAATCTATTTAAAAGCTGAAAACTCGAAAATCACAGATAGATATTTCTGTTTTATTTATTTTTATTGTCTTTATGGTCATCGTGGTGTGTTGGGTTAATCAAAAGGTATACGGTCTTTAGCGGAGCATCGTAACACGGGGACCCGGGCTCGATTCCCAATTGCTCGTCGAGCGTATCTGGACTGATATTTGTTTGACAGTAAGAGATTACTCTCGTTGTGATAAGTTTGCTATATATGTTACCTATATATATTAAAATACGTCAACAAATAAATAAATTATGCAATACAAGTAAACGAAATAAATCCATAAATAACGCCCACTTCTTAAATCGTCATTTTCCATGTTGTGTAAATATGTTATATCGATTAACGGTAACGGCTCAAAACGTTTTGTGTTAATATTAACATTTTTAACTAAGCACCGAACATAAAACCTAACTACATATAATACGACAAAAAATTTACATAAGGCTTTGATCAAAACCTCTGACCAAAACGCTTATACAAACATGATACGCCGCGGTGTCAAAACCGCGAAATTATTTTTAAAAAATGCAAATACTTCCTTCCGCGAAACGACCAGGCCTTTCACACGTGCTAATAGAGTAATGCAATGCCGAGTGAATTATTGCAGTTTTATCCTCAACCCAACTTATTTCTACATAACAGTGGGAACTGAGCATGTTGAAATATTTGCAGTCAGCTTGCTGTTCGCTTCAGCTACTCGGACAGAGTTGTAGGCTTTTCAACCCCTTCGTATCGATTGACTGTTAAATATTTATGTGATAAACTTTTACACAGAACGATCGGCCGCAATTTATATGGAAATATTTTAAAATTTAAATTCGTGCCTGCATTTATCTACTCTCATTGTTAAAGATGTTAAAAACATTTACTGAAAAAGTTTTTATCACATTTTAAAAATTTTTCAAAGGTAATAATGGAAAAAGTGAATTGTATGGAATTTTTATTTACCCCAGTTCTTATTATACTGTAAAATAAAAATAATAATGGAAGGCCGTTAAATTGACACCTTCAGTCCGCTAAAACATTTAGTGAAAGTGATTCTGCGAGATAACTTTTTTCAACACCTAGGATCTATATTAAATTGTCAATGTTGAAAATAATACCTGAATAACAAGAACACAAGCATCTTATCCCTTTTTATCATTTACACTTTTACTCAAATCACCAATTTACATTCATTACGTAACAGATTTGAAAATAATTTTCTTATCCACTCTCTCAACGAATATATTGCTAATACATATATATATATATATATATATATATATATATATATATATATATATACATACATGTATATACATTTCAAACATACTGCTTCCTTTTTACTGATTAGAAAATTATCCTATATTTATTAATTCTTGAAATATTCCCCGCGTTTTAAATCCTATAAAAGATAAAATATATAATAATATACCTACGTCGTTAAAAATTAATATTTTTAATAATTCTAATAGAAAGTAAATAGGCTTAAATGTTTATAGGTGACAAAATACGTACGAAACCCTCGTTTTATGATTTCTACTCTTTCTTGACCGGCTGATCTTTCAACTCAAATTCAAAAGATTTCATTTGATTAGCAACATGCCAACTTTAAAAATATTATATACTTTTCACGTGTTGATAGTTTTCAGGACGAAGAGATCTCTTCCCTAAAATGAAAATTCAATCGCTCAAGTTATTTTTCCATAAAATGTATTAAAATTCTTGCCGAATATAAAAGGAAATAATGTGTGATAATTCTCATAAACGGTTATTTATAACGGGAGATCTTAATATTAAAATTGCGACTTCTATCGTTTATTACAAGTACTGTAGAACTGAAAAATATCATACTTTTTATCATTGCTTTGCAACAGTTTTACTCATTGAACTTGATGAAAAACCTGACAATTGAACCATTGTTTTTTTATTAATTCCTTCAGGTTGGAATTTGTTTGCAGGCCTTATTTTTCTTTACAATTGTTTTAAATATTATTTCGATGAAGCTATTACGGTTTATTTGATTAAACTAAAATGTACTTCTATTTTCATATTTTGCAATAAAATATAGCCACAACAGACAATCCGTCATAATAAGCAATATGCAGGATTAATTTTTTATTTAGATTTTCTTGTTGTTTACAATATATTCGTACATTGTTTTATTGTATAAAGGTTTACCCAAAAATATACTTCGTCTTTATTCATGATAATCTTTCATAATCCTCAGATTCATAAATAGCTACGTATAGTTCTGAATGTTTATATTGTTAATTATGTAAGAAAATTAATATAGGAAATATCATTATGTCAATAAACATAATTTTGGCATGGTGGTATAGGACGTCTGATATGAAAATCCTAAAAAATATGTTTAGATGAAAAAATCATATTCACGTCGAACATTTTTGACATGAATTTGAGTTTCATTACAAAAATAAAGTAAATATTACATAATATCATTTAGTAAAACTCTGACAAAAAAATAAATATGGAAGAAAGTGCGTCGGAAAAAAACCTGGATGGCCAAAATATATATTATTCATGTTACTTTGGACTTGACATTATGGAATATTTTAAGAGAGGATTGATAATATGAATAGTCATTTAAATATTATGAAAAATGTTAATAAAATTAATGAGAGTAAAGAAATTACCCACGAAAGAAAATAAGGAAAAGAGGAGAAATTCGATGACAAGGAAAAGGCGTTTGATGACTTGACCGATAAAAGAATTGAGATTTTAATGAATATTAAGTTTAAATGAATGTTAAGTATTAAGTTTCTTAAAATTCACAGAATATTTACAATGATTGGAAGGAAAAAATAACATTAATTTATGACTCTGGAAATTGTCACTTTCGATACTGTGTTTTCCATTAAGGGTGCTCGAACCTCAAATTTTAATAAATTATGCTGTGTATGAGATATCATTTATTTGAATATAAATCAAAAGTTATATCAGTCGAATATGTAATTTTTTGCCAAAACTTTAATAAATGAACAAACACCTCGTTGTAACGTTATCATTTGTTTCTTTAGTTTTGGTTCAGAATTAATGAACATTTAATTAGTCATGAAAAAAGAATTAGTAGCACGTTATCTAGTCGTAAAGAAAGTATCAAAATTATTTTAAACGTACTACTTCCACTCCGTTTAAATATATTACACATGTGCCATGGCGATTATAATCAAAATTTTACCACAACTTCGAGGAATATAAAAAGAAGTACACAGATTTTTTTAACTTGCCATCGTCTCGGCTTGTTTAATGTGTTAGGAGTAACGTGCAGCAATAAAGAGACCGCGTAGTACAATCCGAGTTAAGTGGGCGTTAATAAACGAAAAAATCAACCTCCGTCTTGATTGCAAGTATCTACCCGCTGAAGTGTGCGAAAGGGCGCTTCGTAATGCGGTATGCGAGCAACTCGAGTCCCGTTTAGTTGCTAAACCAGACCTGAACCACCTTAAGTGCCCTAGGTAACGTCCGTTGCGACTACATCGAACCACTTCATGCGGGGAGGCAAGTTTATGAGATTCGCAGACTAGAGATTCATTCATCGAACTCGACTCGACTGCGTCCTCCTGAATGAAACCAGACGATTCGGTTTCGGATACAAAAGATATCGGATATGCGATTACTTATGCTGAATACTACTACATATGCTCTGCCACTGCTAACCCAACCTCGTAGCAATCACTCGTCGACATAATGCTATCCTGGAGCGGATCATAAAGGCGTACAGCCTATCGCTAATGACTACAGTACGCATCAACAGAACGGTTCCAGGTTATAAAAAGCAGTTAAGACCAGACTTTGGGGCGACGGATGACACGAGTAAAACTGTTGCCATCGTGGATATGGTATTGCTGTTCAAAAATTGCCTTGCAGCATTTACAGCAGCACACGAAGAAAAACGTGCTAAATATGCAGAGGTCATAGAGTTCTTCAGATGATAGGGCTATAAAGTATTCCTAGACACCATTATGGGACCTCTCGGGGGCTGGGATCTAGCAAACGAGGCGGTCTTAAAGCGTCTAGTAATCAGTTCTGGATACGCGCTTGATGAAAAAACTCACGTGGTCAGACTCGATCAAATGGAGCAGAGACATTTATGTGGAACACGTCACGGGGAGGAGGCAATACAGCGCGTGACTTCCTTCCGACACAAGAATACTATGATGTTCAATACAAAAGTTGAGACAAAATGTTACGAGGTTTTCAATTATGTGCCGCAAATAATGAGACGAGTGTTCAGCTTAGCGTATTGAATGTGTACAAAAATTAAACTACAGAACGTAGGTTATTAAATTTAGTATTACATAATATCCAAGGATCAGTGTATAAATATCCTATATAATAATCTGGTTATAAAAATGTAGTATGTAATATGATATAGGGATTGGTGTACAATAAATGTAAAGTAGTAGTAAAACTAGTTATTATTGGATGAAAAGTTATAGAGACGATATGTCGAATTGCACATACAATTGTTGGATAAATTCTATCGGTAAATGCGATTGGTTGTATTGTTTGGACGGATAATACTATAAATTGTCTGTTAGCCATTAAAGTCAAATATCATATTCCACATATTTCAATCTCAGATCGTTCTATTCTTTTCCGTTTTTTGCCCTATTTTTTAGTCAAGCGTTGAGGAAACAAATTAATATGTAACCGACCTCAGAATAACACCTCAATTTTACAAGTCGACTATTTTTAGTACATTATGACATTTATAAATGGCTTAAATATCGTATACCCGTAATGTTTCTACTATGTAGGGATATAGTCCAAGTCATACCTGACAAAATTTATAATCTTACTATAAAATCTGATAATATGTTTAACAAAGAATGAAAAAAAATCTATATTCACTTTTGTTAAAGCGAACATTTCAATGTGTTGATTATATAGTGATTTTATCATCGTGCCTCTAATTTAAAGATCAGAGAGTGAATAACATAGATTATTTAACCGCGGAAGGAAGCTACTCTTTTTGGAATGTTCCAAAAAAATTTATTTTTATTTGTATTTTTCCATAATAAAAATAATTACATCGTCAATCTGCTAAGGATTTCCCCACAGAATTTTTACATCCATGCCAAAAATTTTAAAATATATTAAACAAGAATCCCGCTCTCAAATACGTTCAAATATTTTGTAATATCAATTTTAAATATATACTTCACAGTTAACTTTAAATAAAACATAAGTGAATAAATTATTATTTAAAATATTTAATCGACTAAGTTTAAAAATATCTTATGTAATGAAAAAATAAAGTATTGTAAAATGGTTAATAACCAAACGGAAATTACTAGCGGCGAGCGATTATGAACGATTTCATAATCAAGTGACATACTAATTAAACATTCTGGTAAATGATTACGAAATAAGTTATTTAATTATTCTCACATAGGGTTATAAGTAATAATAATTACAAATTTTAATCAGTCTTCCAAAAAAATAATAGTTTCATTTATTCAAATCACATTCACTAAAGTATTTAACAGTGGAACCAAAACGGCAAAGCGTGATTTTTAAAAGTAGATAGCTTCATTCTTATCTCATATATTCATTAAGTTTTATAGTAGTTTTACTTCAGTTCACTTACATTCGGAGAATATATTTTATCGGGGGATCAACGTCACCTATTTTTCATATTTGTACGTTACTAATTGTAAATATTGGTGATAATAATTGAGATATCTAGAGATATGTTAATAATCGAGTGATTTCGTTAATTTTATTTATATTGCCCACTGCTGAAAATATTTACTAACATTCACCGTCTCAAAATATTTTTTATTAAAAAGTTTTTAAACGAGTTTGCTGTTTAAACCTATTAAAGATACTGCAAGAAAAGGTAGGCAAGAACTAAAGTCTTGTGTTAATATGAATAATTTTTATACTATAAAATAAATGGCATTCTATAAATAGATAAACTAATAACTTTGTTTCATGATATATCTTATTTCTTAAAGATTTGTTTATTAAAATACTTACTTGCAATTTTTGGTATAATATTGGAAACTCGACTAGAATAGTGTGTATATATTATGTTAGTGAAGTAATTTGGACCATGCAGAATTTATAAAGATATGTTTAGCAGGTTATAAGACCATAAAATATTTCTAATATTTTGTGGTTCAATTTATTTAATTATCTGTTACTTCTTCACATAAGAATTACTTAACCGATTTCATTAAAATATTTACTTTTAATTTTTGAAGTTCTATGTAGGAAATGGTGCATTTATTATTATGTTAGTGAAATAATATGTATCATATAGTCGACAATGCACTAAATAAATCGTTTTGAAAGAAACAAATAAATTAAGAAAGAAACGCATCTAGTATAATTGTGTATTTTTTTATTACATAGAAGTTTTCATGTTACATATTGTAGGTTATAATTTTATCATAGTGAGTTATGAAACTTTTACTTTAAATCAGTGAGTAACTAGTGTGTAGATTTATCACGTCTAACGAAATTATCTGATTCGTGGAAGAGAAGTCGAAGACATATTTTGACCAGCTTTTGTCTAATTTTGGTTATCAAAATTGGATTGACAGTTGACTTAATAAATGATAATTTTACAGTTAAATAGTAATTAAAATCTCCAGACCACTTTGGAATCGATTTGCGATCATTTGTCAAGAGTCTTGTGTCAAAGAAAGGGAAACTCATAGAGGTGTAGTGGGATATGACGGTGAGTTTATAATTATCTGCGCTACGGTAACAAATTTCATTTCTATAAAACGGTAGTATTATTTTCCCCGTAATTCATTATTATTATATTAATATTTTTATGGCCTACTCCTACCATTTCACAAACTACTTTATGATATCGAACAAATACATTTTATTATCAGACTGTGAATTACGCATTCGCAGGTGAATCGCTTTAAGTCGACCAAACAAGTGATAATCAAGGTGAGTTAGATCCAAACTATGCAGACTGTCAGCTAATACTACAAACTTAATTTTTTGGAGGAGTTGAACAGAGTGAAAAGTAGTATATCGACGTATGCGATCGTCAATTAACAAAATATCTTACTAAAATTTTTCCCATTTTGCTCGGTGTTTGTTAGTTGCTTTTAATTGCAGACATTAGGTTGTTATTAAGAATACCACTACAGTAAGTACTGTTTATTGTTAAGATATTCTTTGCTCTAATAATATTCCAATACTGGCTATTGTAAGCCCTTAAAACTCATCGAATATATTCGATCATCAATAATGACTATAAATGTGTGCCAGCCCCTTTTTCCTGCGTAACATTATGTCACACAACAACACATATCAAAACCAATTAACTAAAGGAAACGTAATAGTTGACCAAAATTAAACATTTTAAAATGAAAAACAATTATTGAGAATATTCGCAGACATTGCGGTGAAATTCTGATCTCGTGTATCCTAAAATATTTTAATAGATTTCTATTTCCTGTGCACCTTTTGATTATTAAAAACGTATCACTAAATGATATCATTCTTTAGTACGAATAGAAAACTAAACTGTCATGATTTACATCATGGCCACGCCAACAGACTTTACCTAGTTACTTTTAATATTGTGTACACACCAATTGTACAACGGAAATCAGACATATCAATGCATGCAAAAGACAGTGCTGTTAACAGAAATTCAAAGGCAATTGTTTTACAAATAAATATTCACTCATACTCGAGGTTGGATAAAGTCAATATAAAAAGTTTTTTGTCAAAAAGTTTAATAAAAAATATTACTTTCACGTTCACAATTCTGTAACACCAGATTAATTTACTATATAATATCAGACCTACTAATAGTTCAACATATTAACACCTTCAAGTAAATTACGTTAGCAATAGCGATTTTCTGCGATTTCGCACTTGAAAAAAAACTAAACTCTGTATAGAATTTACTGGACGCACAACGTTTCTTCGTCTCATAATTTTGAAAATATTCTTACGGTTATGGAAGATTTACTGCGCAATATGTTTACATGGTGAGAAGTAAAATTAATATTTATATTTTTTTAGATATAACATTAAATATTTATATGTGCCAATGTATGTTTGGAAACGTCGCATTGCTAGTTCTTGTCTCACTTAACAGGTTTTATTTTCAGAGAATCTGAATCTTTATAACCTTTGGGTTATAAAGATTTATATAAGCTTTACGTATTTACTTGAACAGCTATTTAATGAAATACATATTTCTTAACCTTAATGAAATATGATTATATTTACCACTCACCGTTTGACCGAATTCGGTACAATCAACATTTTTTTGGAGCTCCGTTGTGAAACAAGGATGGATGCGATTTTTTGGTGCACACTACGTGGTACGATTTACAAAGAAATTAAAATCAATAACTTTATCGACTTCAATATCTCAAACGAAAAAAAAATGGAACACTTACAGGATAACTCCGTGTCCATCTATCAGTCTGTCGAGTCGTTTTCTTTTGAGAAACTACTTGACCGCGATAATTTCAAAAGTTGTTCTACAAGTTCCCATTGTACAGCAAACAGATTAGCAATATCGCAGTCCGTAAGATAAAGTGAAAAGGTCAGTTTTTATTCCATTAGTCTTTCAAGCATATGATAGGTTAAATTAAACCGCATACTGAAATCTTGCACCAAATCCAAATATTTTTGTACTGAATGGAGTTTTTTGAAGAGTATGAATGAAACAACACAATGAGGTCAAGCCTGCATTACTAACAGCTTTTACTATGTTTCGTCCATTATGATGAATGATAACAAGAATTTTTCTGACTGAATGTCACAGCTTTACAGGAAATTGCTATTTAAACAGAACTTTTCTGGCTGAAAAGCAATTTCCTGTAAACTAATCGCTATATTTTGTGCTGTGTACTGTCCCTTAAAACGTTTGAGGCTCGGTACTATATGTTTTACATCGAATTTACAATGAATAAAAGGCGCAGTGAAACTAAAAAAAGTGTTATCATTGTGTAAACACATCCACATGTCACATGTCACGGAAACATAATCAGTCTGTGAAAGTAATTTTTAAAATGTTTATACCACTTTATGATATATTTCTGGAATTATGTTTACTGAAAAATAAGGACGGATTGGTATTTTATACCACAGCAAAGTTTCATTAATCAGTCTTTTAAAACCAATCCTTTCTACTATATTTATTACCTCATTACCAAGTGCGATCATTTCGCCAATGAAGATATTTTTTAGCTTTTAGGTCAATAATATCTCATGGTTTACGCATTTCAGCACATTCTTCAAGACTCAATTGCTTTTTGGATATCGTAAGTTTATTTACACCCTTATTTGATCCCTCATTTCTTGCCCCTTATGAAGCGTAGGCTGCAACTGATGATGTTCTTCACTGTGTTTATTTTTCAAATGATTTATCATTCCTGATGTAATTGCTTTCATGTCGATACCGCCATAAGAAATTTTTATTTCACACAATTTACACATGATACTTTTCGGATGATAATCATGTTTTCAAAGTATGTCCATATAGGAGATTTCTTTTTAAAGGCCATAATAGATTATTATTAATTAGAGCTCACACAATTTTACTTTTAAATGAATTAAAACTCAGAGAGTATGATAAATTGAGCTTACGTATTTACCATGTGCATCGAACTAAACTTGTCAAAACACGCAACGCGGCAGCAATATGAGCGAGCGGGGACAGTGATGCGTGGGAGGGAGGTAAGTACATTTGAAAAAACGAGCGAGAAAAAAACACGTTAATACAGGTTTTCTTGCTACGCGCAAACCGCATAAATTTTGTCTAATATTCGGCTATTCGGCCAGGAAACCCGCAGAATATTCGGTTCTCAGCGTGCGGCCGAATATACTATTCGTTGTAAGTCTAGTAATATAGAATAAAAGGAAGTTATTACTCACTCATCATCAGATCTCTGAAAAAATATAATGTATGGATTTGAAATGTTGTATGTATGTTCCTTATGCGATATTGGCACTCACTAAGAACAAATTTTACCAAAATCAACTCCTATGGGATTGAGTAGGGGTGGGTAAAGTCGGCGAATCTATTACTGTACCTATAAGACCTACATACTTGAAATTTGGCATGTATGTTCCTTATGGGATGAATAGTGGTGGTTTGATGAAATGAGTCGATTGCACTATTTCCGGATCTGTCTGAAAAAAAATCCAAAAACATCTGGTAACATAAATTTTAAATCAAATTAACTCCATTATTTATAAAACATTACAAATAGAATTAAAACGACTAACTGTTCACGTCTTATTTAAAATCTTGGTTGATTTTTATTTTCAGTAAAGTAAATGGAATTCCAATAAAAAAAATAAAATACATTATTTCTTTCGATTACAAAGACACGTTTTGACGATGTCTATTACTTCTCTTTTACTCGCATGCAAACCGCCAGTGTGCACTGAGGCGCGGTACTAATTGGATCCATGTCGCTTGTTTTCTCACCCGCTCAAAAAGCAATAAAAATAAAAAGCGATATAATTAATTTTAATCTTAGGTTTGGATCTGTGTTTTAATATCGTTGGTGTTTAGTTTAGCGTCAAATACATTTTGACATTATTTTGATAGGACATGGAAGATTATGAACTATATATAATGCAATATATATTTAGAAACACGTCATGTATTTCAGAATATGTATTGCAACTCGCGATTATTTATTATAAAAAAATCGATTTCAAAATTTTCATATATTTGTTTGGCGGGAATATCTTTTAACCTTTTTTTATTTCACGTACTTCACCTTTTTTTCAATCCTTTTTGGTTACTCACTTTTGAATATTTTGTGTTTTTCTTTTTTTATGTTAATTCGTGTTTGTATTTCTATTTTTATTTTTCATCTTTTTGTTTATTTAATTGTTAAAAGTTTTGAGTTTGTTTTTTTAAATCAATTCATGCGTTTATTTATAATTTTTTTCGTAATCTGTTTTACTTACTCACTTTTGGATATTTTAGGTCAATTTCTTTTAAATGAACAATTTGTGTTTTTATGTATAGACTTTTCAAATTTTTTTTTAAATAATCCTTTCCACTTACTGAATTTTGGATGCTTGAGGTTTTATTTTAATTACAAATTTGTGTTTTTATTTATAAACTTTCTTTAATTGGTGCTACTGGAAAAGACCTAGGCTACATTTCGTCGCGAGAAATTTCATTCTAAGTAATATTATAATCCTAACTGATACCATGAACGCAAAAGTGTGCGTATTTGTACTTTGTTCAAGTCATAATGGCACAAATGATCTACGTGACTTTCTGTACAGAAATAGTTGGTGGGGCAGGAAATTATGTAGGCTACTTATAAACGCGGGAAATCTCATTCCACCTAATATAACAATCCCACCAGATGTTAAATTCAAAACACACACACTCTTAAATACCTTAAATACCTTACGTGTAAAATTGAAAGTAAGGGACACCATAGAATGAAATATTTTTGTTATATAAATATATGGAAAAAATAAAAATTAATCTGCCTGAATTATAAACGTGTGTTTAATCTATTTCTTCATATTAAAATAATTATACTATCAAAGATGTAAATACGCCTTTATGTAACATTTAAAAACTGTATAAACATTTCAAAGAGCATAAATAACAAATAACCATTTGTGCGGCTAGCAAATTATTTACTCGGTATTGGCGCCAGTTCATGAGAAAGGAGCGGAGGTTGAAATTCTATCCCTTAAAGTTTCAGAGACTTGTCCTCACCTTAAATCGCTACTCTACAATATATACCATAAGCTTCGTGTATATCTGGACAATATGAACTGGAAGTTAGTGAAAGTTTTTTTTTAATCAGATAAACAATGTTTCTGCTAAACCTTAAACAAACTAAAACTATTATGTGTCTCTGTACAATGTAAAACTTTTCGTTATTGTAAAACTTTTCGTTAACGTCATTAAGTTACACCAATATTTCAGAATAATGATGCATGAAGCTTTATTTCTACGGTAAATGGCGTTCATTGACATTTTTCTTAAATTAAAAGTTGTAAATGTTTGATAAATACATTGAGGGTGAGTTATTTTTCTAAGCAATGCTGTATGTCCTAGCCTCGATTTTTTCACAATTTTACCCTTATGTGCTAAAAGCTTTAGATGTAGATGTATCATATGGTGATGTCAGTAAAAGTGCAATGCAATGTTAATGTTTAATGAGTATACCAATACACATAAAATGAGTAAATTATTTATCGCGTCTCCCATCGAGCGGATTGTGGTCGTATAAATGTTTTAAAATAATGCTAATGACATTTATATATTAACCATTTTTAATTTTAAAACTCTATTCGAATTTTACTAAGCCTCAAATTGACCTTAATATGCTCACCATGTCTACTTTTTCAATAGATAGTTTTATTTCCAATTAATAAATATTACGTTACCTTTAACTGAATCAATAATTTCAAGGTTTTTGTAGTACTACGGAACCCTACTTTTCGAATATCCTTATAATGCTTGATCACTTTTATTTAGTAGAACAATTGCACTTATTGGAATCAAAATTTTAGTGAGGAGGGCAAACACATTTTTCATCATAGGAATGTGACTGCTTTAACGTAGAAGATACTGGTACTGTATACAGTAAATTTGAAATTTTGATGTCGCCTTAAGTAACTCACGTCTACATCGACAACACTGAAATATATTAAGATAGAATAAGCTCGAAGCAATAATATGATCGACATCTTCCTTTTTACTGTTCTGTGTAAATATTCACTTACGAGCGTTATTAAAATTTTATAAAGCTATTTTTGTAAACAATTATTGTGAACCTTTAATAAAGTGAAAGTTGCACGTTATTAAATCCGATGTTATAAATATTTAATACGCGTTAAGACCTTTAACCTGGTTTGTTTTGTTTCTCATTATCGTGCCAATTTTCCAAGAAAAATACAACAAATTTTTAGCAAAGTGTATCAAACAAACGCTAATTCATTAAAAGGAATAGATTTCTACTGTCAAAATATTTATATCCATTTTAATGAATCATTTGGCGTATTTCTTAGCCAGCTGGAGTAAATATGAATTTTTATTAAGCACTTATATTTCGTTAATATTTTAATGCGATTATACAACTAAGTTAATAGATTTATAAGCTTATACAAGATTCATTGATATTCGTTGCGTATGGGCCTTTTGCTAATTATTTTGATACAATACACAGGTACTTGAACCTTAGAAGGTTTACTTTAGAAAAGATGCGAGTTAAAAAGTACATATCGTAAGGTAGCGCTCGGAAAATGGGTTTTCAGGACTGCCATATATGGCTTATATATATATATATATATATATATATATATATATGTATATATATATCAGTATTGGCACCCCAAAAGTAACACTGAGATTGAGGGTCTTGTATGGGTCAATTCACACCTCTAGCCCTCAAAAAAGTTATCTTGCTTTCATTAGATTTCACCATTAAATGAAACTACGTGATGTAGTATTATTTCTACTTTCTTTAAATTCTTTACCACGACCTAGATTTCATTGTATTACAATATCTTCAGGTGGACTATTAGCAAAGTAGCAAAGATATTCAATATTTATTACGTTTCTTTAAAATGTTAATGCAATGTATTAGATATAAAAATAGTCATGAAAAGTATATTGGAGCCCTTTCTTTTTAATTTTTTGGGTACATAAAAGATATATACAGACTATATGACTAAAATACGGACATTTAGTTAAGTCTCATGGGGCAGTCACAAAAAACGAAGTTTTACATTACATTTGACAGATAAATTTTGCTCGACTTTAATCAGCGCTCGTGAAAAAAATACTGAAAGAAAAATGTACTGAAAGTTAAATATCCGATATCACAAAAGTTGGCCTATTTAATGCAGATTCTACTTGTCTAACACAAGTAATTTTTTTCCTTAGTTTTTTTTTTAATTTTCTCCATAAGGTCAGTTTTTCTAAACTGCTTTTTTCTTCCAAACTTCAAATAAAACAGAAACGTAATTACAGACGATCAAAAAGTACACAAATAAAAAACAATTTTTTTAAATTACCATTTACTAAAAATTACACTACATTAAAATGTGTGCTTTCAGCCCTTAAGCAGAGACGGCATCGTCGAAAAGGTTTCGTTTACCTTAACGAACGGTGGTTATTTACAAGTTCCACCGTCACATTTATTCTTCTTCATAATTCCTGTAATGTTGAAATCTCCTTCATGGAGACAATTTCTTTAAAAACTCCACAGAAAATAATCAATACGGTTAAAGTCCGGGGGACGCGCCGGTCGTGATGTTGTACCACCTTTATCGATTCAGCGGTTAGGTTACTTTTAATGACTATTTTTATTTCTAATATATTATAGGTATGTATTTGTGTATATATATATATATATATATATATATATATATATATATATATATATATATATATTGTATACAAATATATATACATATTTCGTCTTCCGTGCATATGAAAAGCGTAGGTATACACTATTGCATCTTAACACTCATTCTTATTCATTAAATTGGGTATAATTTATATCCATAATACATGTGTTACCATCTGTAGTATGGTTTGGGTAGGCTAAAGCTAAATTCTTTTTTCTATTGACCTCCCATATATTTCCAAGGTTGAAATGATATTGCACATTTTTTTTTAATACTATTAAGAATATTTTTCATCACTTTAATTTTGTCTTTTAAAAATTGAAATTTGACACATGTGACATGCTGCAAATCACGTCCAAGATTTTTGTATTATGCAGTTAATTTTTTTATTTATTTTATTTATTAAGCACTTATAAATTGTTAACACTTACACATTGTTCATTGTAAGCTTACTGGTAATATAAATGTGCAATGGGAACATTTCGTTAATTTTAGAAATTGTTAATTTTTGGTAGATGCCAAAACCTGTGTCATTAGTTGCTTTTTCTAACTTTGAAATATTGGTTAATATAATTGAGATATGGTTTAATTTTGAAGAAATTGTCATTGTTGCTCTGAATATTGTTTGGAATACGCTATTTACATATCTGACATATAATAATATTTTCCTAAAATACTGAAAACACAATTATTTGACAAATATAAAAGTACTTGTATATATTCCATTGCAAGGAACTCCCACCTGTTACGCGCTTGACGTGTTCCACATATCCAATTTTACAAAAATGTTACAAATTTATACAATAACTCAAATTCAGCTGAATTTAATACTACATTTAAATTTTAAATATTTTATATAATATACGTATCAAGGATTATGGTTATTAGATTATTAATAGCGAGAGAAATAGCATTTAAGCGAATTGGACTCCCGGTGAATGCAACGTACCTAAAAATGTTCAACTTTGCTTTCATAGAAATCAAAGTTCACCCACGATGATTATTATCGCTTTTACGAAAGTTAGTTCAGAGTACGAACCCAAATGTTGTCATGTATTTCTACACATATCTAACTAAGGTAATATTTAAAATAACCATGATTTTAATATTTCATAATAATTTTGTATCGGAGTGTAATCAGGTGTGTATACGACAAAATATGATTGACTCCTTGTTTATGTGAGTTTACTAGTATTTAAATAAGAAATCATTAAAAAACTGAGTGAAATTGTATTTTCGCATGTTGTTTCAGATGAAGTGAACAGGGAATGTGAATAAATTTATGTAATTTTTATATCTTGTATGTATTCTAGTTATTTCAGTAATTTTTTCAAATATTGTTAATTTTTGAAATAAAACTTTTGCGTTTCATGTTACTTTTTATTCTCATATATTCTTCATTTATTTTATTTTACCACGTTTGTTTTCTTTTAGAGTTTCATTTATACATACACACCGACGCGCGCGCGCACACATGCACACATCGCACACACGCACGCACACGCGCACACACACACACAATTATAGATATAAATATTGAATTTCATTATATTTTAATCATTATGATAAATTCTAATTGTTCATATTTGTAGACTTACTTTATCAAATTAATTTGTTACAAAGTTTTTCTATTCATTGCGGGAATACTAGAGGAAGATAAATACCTTGAAAGTTAAATATAATATCGAATCAATCTACATCATTTAACATTTTCAATACGTTTTCATTTTCGAAAGGCGATTTTCTTTTTCAACGTAATAAAAAGTCGACAGCTTGAAATTTTTTGCTTTAGTTTTAGCTTAGCCATTAAAACGTAAAGATTATAATTATTTTTAAGTGTTATTTTTTTCTTTTATCTGGGAATAGAAATATAAATATTAATTTGTGCTTGCTTGTCGTATTCAAGAAGTAGTGACTAAGTATAGAGAAAATATGTCATTAATCGATCAATATTATCTTCGATTCGGATTTTACTCCACACAATTTTTTCTGCCTACGATTTATGCACTTAATTATTTAGTTTTACTATTGATAACCCACTTCCAGCTATATAATTGTTATCAAAAATAATATATTTACTTCTAAAATTTCTAAAATTTTAAATTTTTTTTTCTTTTTGGACTACTATTTTCTTGACTCAAAAAGAAAGGACCAGTTTCATAGAGAAATATACAGTTTTTAATATAAAAATGCATACATCAGATATTTAGTCAGGTAATTCAACATAATGGTAAGAAAAAAAAAGAAACGTTCAAATAACATTAATATCTTTCTTCATTTCAAACTTTGACATTCGTTTTCGAGAATGAATATTGTTTTAATCAGAGCTTCTCTTGACTTTTTATTACAAAGTTGTAACATTACGGCTTGTACGTGACCTGGTAGTCAGAGAAAGAGAACTTTATTATTAGCACCTCTTTCCGCTTATAATTAAAAGTTTTATTTGAAATATTGCTAAGTATCGGTGGCTGAGATTATACTTGTTGCCAGTGAAACAAATTTATGTAACACGGGTCGTTTAAAATTTATTTTTTACATCTCAAATAATCAAAGACTTCAAGAATTACCCTTGTCTTCAAAATATGCATAGCAGCGAGTTATCTGTGTTTTTGTTCGTCAAAAAGCGTATACAATAGCAAGTGTTCGGGTGGGCATAGAACGCATTGCGCACAATGACAGGGTTGATTACATTCTCCAATTCACATGGAAAATGTTTCGATATAAATCTCAATATCCAGGAATGTATTGCCCATGTTTATATGATGAAAGTGCTTTGATTTCAAAATCAAACGGAAACATAAACCTTAACAACAAGTGTAGCAAATTGTTTCAGTTCCTTCATCAGTTCGTTGGGTGAAACATGTAACCGCAAAATCCGGTTGGCCTTTGTCAGTTCAGGAGGATAATCGCCACTTATACGAGCAGATGTGATATCATAAAGTTTGCGTTGTACAGAACTTAAATCTTTTATTTCAGAAATATCTGTTAAAACACCCTCAATCCTTTCAAGCAATAAAATAATTGAGTGCGCTTTTCAGAGTGATTCAGTAAATTCCCAAAAAAACACTGGAATAGATAGAGTAAGTCCTATTATGTTACTATAGAATTTCAAAATAATTATACGGTAATAAAATCATATGTAAAAGAAAATTAAACAACTGAAGAGGTGGTGTCTTTGAACGATTTTCTAGTAGCCGTTTTTCTTTCTCATTTTAATTACAATTGCAAAGTCTTATCTATTTGTCCAACAAAATACAAAGCATGAATACTATCAAATTGAACATCGATTAAAGTTTCTTGTCGTAATTTTTGTCTGACCTGTCCTAATCTAGGCTTTGGACAAGCTTATTATATTTCATCATTACTTTCGACATCTTGCAGCACAGTAGAAGCGACGGCAACTGCAACTCTGTTTGATATCTCGTAGTGGTCATAAACACTCGATAAAGTTTGCAGAGATTTTGTTTTCTACTTGTTTGATACTTTTGGTATTGATGTCAATGAATATGGACAAAGCAAAACCCCTTTTTGACTATTTTTGGACTCTACGGAATTATGGGGATTTTCGTAAGAAGGACCTCGAATTTGTGGCTTTGCGGATATTATTACATAATATACATTTATTGAATAAATTATACTATCAATAACTGCAATAAATTAAATTAAAATTGAACACATACGCACGACCTTTCACTTTTAACTGATTTGGTAAACTTTGATAATGTGGGCGTGATCTACATTTCTTTCCAACTCTCTCCTCCACTCTGTCTTTGTACTTTTTACCCGATTAACGTAATGTTTTATTTACACGTGATTTATAACTTCACTCAAAGTAATTTAAGGCATTGAAAATAATTGTGTACTGACCATTTTAATGGTTTAAAAACTTAAAGAGAAATTGAAATTTGAGGCAGTTTTTGAAGAACTCAAACGCTGTGCGCGCGTAGTTAGTTATTTAAAAATAAAATAAAAATGATACCACATTCCTAGCTTATAATCACGCTTTGCGAGCTACGAAATATCGTAAGAGGTAAAATAAAATTTTGGACCCACCCCAATATGCAGCAATATATGAATATTTTTTGTTACGTTTAATGAGAGAGATTTATTTTTCGCGTCTTCCATAGAGTGAATTATCATCGGATAATTCCTTTTAAATAACGCCAAAGTATCAATAACCATTCTTAATTTTGAGGTTGTATTTTCATAATGCTCTTAATGCTACGCTTCAAATTGACGTCAATATACGTTAACTTAAATCACATCAATAATTTCAAAGCATGTATAATACTGCAAAATCCTGCTTTCAGAGTATTTCTATAATAACTTAGCCAGTTTTACTTAGTAGATCATTTGTATTTGTTGCAATGAAAACCTAACCAAGGTTTTGACCATATTTTTCGTCATAGAAATACGACCTCTTTTAAAGTAGCAGATATCTTAATTACCTACGTTGAATATTCGAAATCGCTGCCTATTTTATTTTAATCTACATCGACGATACGAAAATACATCACTGGTCAAATACAATAGGAGTACAAAGTACTTGTTATTCTTTGTAAATTTACTTATTTCACTTCACTGTTGTGTGTAAATATTCACTTAAAAGCGTTATTAAAATTTCTTAAGAGCTATTTTAGTAAACAATTCTAGCGAATTTTTAGTCAAGTGAAAACTGTACGGTATTAATTCTGTCAATACAAGTATTTATTGCGCGTTCAGAGCTGTAATTGTTTCTCATTAAGGTGAATTTTTTTCCAGGAAAATACAACAAATATTTAGCAAATTGGATCAAACAAAGGCTAATTCAATAAAACAATGGCCTTCGCCTGTCAAAAGATTTGGCTTATTTCATCGCTCACTGAAGTAAATAAGAATTTTCAAAAAGCATATTATATTTCTTTAATGTTTTAATGCGATTAAATTAACAAGTTAACGAATTTGTAAAATTTATATGAGATTCATTAATTTGCGTTACAGTTGAGCCTTTTGATAATAATTTTGTTATAGCACACAGGTACATGAGCCTTATATGGTAATTTACTCTGGAGAAAAACGCGGGAAAAAGTGCATATCGTAAGGTTGTGCCCTAGAGAAAAAAACATGTACAAAAACATGAATTTACTGTATTTTAAACCCGAAACAAAAAGCATGCCATAAATAAATACATACATATATATATATATATATATATATATATATATATATATATATATATATATATATATATAAGCAATGCACAACAGACTTGAAAACCCATTATCCTATCGCAACCTTACGATATGTGCTTTTTACCTCGTACCTTTTCTAGAGTAAATTACATCTACCTTCTAAGGCTCAAGTACCTGTGTATTGTAACAAAATTATTATCAAAAGGCTCATCCTTAACGTAGATTAATGCATCTTATATAAGCTTTCAAATCCATTAACCTAGTTGGAGAATCGCATTAAGATATTAACGAAATATAATGGTGCTTAATAAAAATTCACATTTACTCCACTGCCTTTGTTTAGGCCGTAAGAGTATAGTGTATGTCTCTTTATGTACTGTTGTAGCTAGAAGCTCGTTCTTATTGATTATAATGTTTTGTGTATTGTCTCTGTCTATAATGCATACATTACATTCCTCCCTGTCTTGGAATACGAATATGAAATGATCAGACACATTTGTTTTTTAACATTATTTAGAATATCTTTTATCACTTTAATTTAGTCTTTTCTGTTTACACTTTTCTAAAAGTAATAACAGTATATATTTCAACATGGAATTTTATGTATGGGACTTTAATTCAACTGACTTTAATATTATATTTACATTGTACATATTTTATATAATACCTACATTATGGATTATGGTAATTAGATATCAAGCATTATGGTTATTAATGGCATTTGTGAGGGTAGTGCTGTGGGTGAATCCAACGTACGTAAACATTTTCGAATTTGCTTTAATCGAAGTCAAAATTCATCCTCGATAGTTATGACCGCTTTTTCGAAAGTTAGCTCAGAGTACCAACGCAACTGTTATCTTATGCATTAATACATCATAACCCCTTATGTTTTCTTTTAGAGTTATGCATATATATATACATATATATATATATATATATATATACATATATATATATATATATATATATATATATATATATATATATATATGTATATATATATATATACACACACACAATATTGCATCAGTTGTAAACCGTCATAACAAAAACACATCTCTCATAAGTATTTCTATTTAAATAAATCGCGCGTAATGATTTTTACGTGTTAGTTATTTATTGATATTTTTTTCATTTCAGATGTATTTACAAATAAAATACATTTTCCATCGGTTAATATTATCTTTGGTTCAGATTTCGCTTAATCATAAGTCTTTTCCATATACTATATTTTTACTTAATTGTTTAGTTTTACAAATTAAATTCTATTTTCTACAATGGCGTAAAATTACATCTTATCCAAATATGAAACAAATCGGTAGTGGGTAAGCGAGCGATGGATAGTTTCTTTCTTTGTTGCCAGTCATTTCGTGCACAGATTGTTTTACTTTTCGTTTGAATGTTTATATTGATTGTTTGCTTTAGTTGAATACAGAAGTGTGAATGACCCAAACTGTAAAATTGAAACGCTTATAAAAGTAATTCTTAATAATTAGCCACGAAGGTACATTCTAGAACTTCTTGTTTGTTTCATTATCTTGAATAATACTTTGGAATATTATTTTTAAGTAGCTCTGACAGTTTTGTCTGCATAACTCAAAAATACTTCTGTGTTCTCATCAGATTTTACAACAAAGAATTTGTAATAATTAACAATATATGCCATTGAGATTTATGTCAATTTCTATGTTTTATACATAATCTTTATAATTTTTTATCTTAAACTCACAAATTCATATTTCAACTTAAATCATTACTCAAACGTTCTAAGTATTTAGATGAATATCAATTTTTTTTCATAATCTAATAAATCGTTGTTAACAAACTTATGTTCAGCGATAATTCTTTACCAAGTGGACCAATTTCGATGATTCTTTTTATATTATAAATATGATGATGGTCAGATGACGAGGTATGGAAATTAATGATGTAGTTGTTACTTTAAAAAATAACCGCACAACTTACTGAGTTAGGGTCTGATAATGAGTTCTGAAGACGAATAATGGAACTCCTTAACGAATAGTTGTAACTTAAACGTGATCCAAGATATTTGCTACTGGTAGTTGTTATTTTGCGAAATAACTTGACTATCGATCATATTACAGTCTGATGATTCGTTCTGGAGATGAACAATGAAACATCTTATCAGACGGTAATAAATCAACAGTGATTCAATATATTTGCTACTGACAGTTTTTACTTTGCAAAATAACTGCACCAGGTGAGATCAGGTCAGGATCTGATGATGAGTTCTGAAAATGAATAATACAACTCTCTAACGGATGGTAGTAAATCAATCGTGATTCAATGTATTTGATCCTGGTTAGTACTTTCTTTAATTATTACTTTGCAAAATGTGATATTGAATTTTGGATATGGACAACAGAGCTCCTCAAGTGGTAGTTGTTACTTTGCAAAGTCTAATATTGAACCTCGGATATTAAGAACTGAAATAGGTACTGAAAAGTAAAAAATAATTAACTCAAAATAGGTACCCACTTATTCGCAATTAATACCTATGTTTTTTTTTCAACGATGGTTCTCCCAATCGATCGGCACCGTCCGCAACTTAAGCAAATGGAAAATTATATATTATAAAAACGCTCTTTAATATTATTAGAAATTAAGGTTAACACTTTACATTTTAAATGGAATGAAATTATAAATTTGTTTAAGTTGGTCCGCAGTACAGGTATTGACTTCAAATATATGTAACTTAGTTATTTTTGCGAATAAATACCTACTTAGTTATTTTTGCGAATAAGTACCTAACTGGGTAGGTACCCATTTTGAGTTAATTATTTTTTACTTTTGGATACATTTTATCGTGTCAAAACTTGATAAACAATGTCCATATTTATGTTAAAGTATCATTCAGGAAGTCATAGCAAAAAATTTTGTTAATATCATTAAATTGCACAGATATTTCAGCTTATCATCTAAGACTATATTCCTAAGGACTATGCCGACCATGCAAATTTTCTATAAATACAATTTATAAATCTTTGATTGATAAATACTTTGGGAGAGGGTTATTTTTCAAAGTACTATTTTCATTTGTTACTTTAATTGACTGGTGATAAGCTTAGTGACGTCTTGTTTAAACTGATTGCTGCGAGTCAATTTCTAACCCGATAAGAAAGGCCCCTTTTTTATTCTGCCTCAACCTCAAATATTTTAAGATAAAATCTGTTTTATTAGTAATAATATCACTGCTCAAGTACAATAAGAGTAAACAATACTTGTTAATATTCATGTAAGAGCGTTATTCAAACTTTAAAATAGATATATGAGTAAACGTTTCTTGCAAACTTTTATAAAGTCACAGTTATTTTCTACTAATTCCGTTGATATTAATATTTTTTACGCTTTAAAAGCTGTAATATTCCGCTCTAACTTTTCTCTCATTATCTTGAAAACTTTTTCAGGAAAACCCAAGCTATTTTTCGCAAATACGATCAAACTAAGGCTAATTCATTAAAAGAAATGGCCTCAGCCTATGAAAAACATTTATCTCCATTTCAATGCATCATTTGGCGTAATTGATTGCTCGCTGAGGTAAATATAATTTTTTAAAAACAAATTATATTTCGTTAATGTTTTAAAGCGACCATCCTAATAAGTTAATGGATTTGTAAGTTTTATATGAGATTCGTTAATCTGAGTTATGGCTGAGCTTTGGTAATAATTTTGTTATGAGTCACAGATACTTGAGCCTTAGAGATTTGATTTAATTTATTTTGGAAAAGAGACGAGGCAAAAATTACGTATCGTAAGGACGTGCAGGGGAAATGGATTTGCAGGTCTGCTGAATCTATGGACACATCTTGGATATGGCTTTAATCTATTAGAAGGTATATTAAGGTATTACGAAAAATACTTGCATCGTCTTATCTATATATGGTTTTAGTTTTCTTTTACTTTTATATAAACATTTTTTTTCTGGCCTCTTTTCTCTTCGTAATGAGAGAGCGTGACATATGTCAACTTTTCGCAATCCCCGATAATATAAGTATATATATATATATATATATATATATATATATATATATATATATATATATATATATATATATATATACATATATATATATATATATATATATATATATACAAACACACATATTTATATCAATAGGGGTTACTTAAAATAAATGAAATATATAGGAAACATAAAAAGGAATATGATAAGCAAAAGCTCGACTACAAAAATGATCGATATATAATAAAAAATTATCAAAATAACAAATTGTAAACCATTCAATAAATCTATTTACTTTTGCTATCTAATCCATCTAACTCAACACGTGTAAACACATGTTTAATAAGTTTTTAGGCTTTTTACGATATCTTATTAAAAATGAGTAAAAAAATTCAAATAAATGGTCAGTTTTTGCTGTATATGTAATATACAGCAAAAACTGACCATTATACAATTATTTAAAATCAAGGTTGTTTTAAATATTACTTATATACAATTATTATATTATATAACGTATATACAATATATTATATATTATATAACGTATACACAATTATTTAAAATCAAGGTTGTTTTAAATATTACTTTAGTTATATATGTTTACAAATACAGGATAACATTTGTATTGGTACTCTGAGCTAACTTTCGTAAAAACCATTATAATCATCGAGAGTGAACTTGATTTCGATGAAAGCAAAGTTGATCATTTTTAATTACATTGCATTTGCCGGGAGCCCAACCCGCATAAATGCAATTTCTCACGCCATTAGTAATCGAATGACCACAATTCTTGTTACGTCTATTATATAAAATATGTATAAAGTATGTAAATATAATTATAAAGTCAGCTGAATTAAAGTTTAACATAAATTTGACTTAATATTTTTTGAAAATTTGATTTGTAGAATATGTGAAACGCGGAACAGTTGGGAATTTTTTAAAATGCGATATATACTTTGAAATTTACGTAAGAATTATATTCTTATTTTTTTAGGAAAAGACCAAATACTAACCTTTGCAACAGTAAAAACGTCTTCAAAATTTAAAAAAATACCCCAGTTAGATTAATTAATATCTCAATGTTTATAAAATCAGCTAATGGCACAGGCTTTGGCATCTGTCGAACAATTACCAATTTCTAAAATTCACGAATATATAGTGAGTACCATTATACATTTATATTATCAGAAAGCTCACAAGTAACGACGTGCGCATATTAACCAATCATAAGTTCTAAATACATGATAAATGTAAATAACAAAGAGTGAAACATAACCAATATATATATATATATATATATATATATATATATATGTATATATATATATATATATATATACATATATATACCCCCTAATGCTGAAGTACTTGGGTGTTATAACAAAATTGTTACCGCAGGTTAATAAATATCATATAAACCTTACAAATCTATTAACTTATTAGGGTAATTGCGTTAAAATATTAACATCTTTTGTTAATATTTTGTTAACTTGCTTCTTAAGTAATCATATTTACTCGGCCAGCGATGAAATATGCCATATGATTCATTAACATCGATATGAAAGTTTTCAGTGACAGGCGACGGTCATTGCTTTTTATGAGTTAGCTTGATCCAATTTGCTATATATTTATAATGTTGTCCTGGAAAAATTTTCACGATAATGAAAAGCAAAATGAACCGGAATATTACAGCTCTTAAAGCGTAATACATATTTATATTGAGAAAATTAATAGCTTACAACTTTTAATAAATTAAAGGTCCGCAAGAAATATTTACTAAAATCGCTATCTACCCAGCCATTCTCCAAGCTACCGATAGTAAACCTGCTATAGCATTTTATAATCAGATTTAATTTTTTGGCTGCGCTATGGAAGGATTTAATAAAGGTTATGGGTAAGTCATTACGCTGGAGTAAATTGAATGCATTGTTTTCCATTTTATTCTATCTGGAAGAAAAAGTCACCAAGAAAGTAATGCATGTGGGGTACTTTTGTGCAGATTTTTATAATCTAAAATTATAAAATTATTTTACGCACCTTGGTGAAAAATTTTATCAAAATCTCTTTTCATTGTTAGTTATGAAATTAACGCAAATAAAAATGAAAAAGATGTTACAAAATTGTATACAAAATATATAGTTTTCTAGACGTTTTACGAAGCTTTAAAAAGGAACTTAATCCAGCAAGAAAAAATTAGATAGCTTATCTTTTTTGTTTTTGATTATAGGCTAGATGGTGGATCAAAAATTTGCTTACTAAGTAATATTATCAATCTCTATCATGAGTACTTCCCCTTGGACAGAAAAAAACAACATATGTTGTTAGACTCTTATTGACTTTTGCAGAAATTAATTAATTATTGAACTGTTTGAAATGTATTGTCATTTATTATTATTTTAATGTGTATTTTAGTTCCGTGTTATTCCTTGAGTTCATGGTTGTTATGCTTACTTAATTTTTTGTCGTATGGTTTAAATAGAAAATTTATTGTTGATTTTTTTCGCATATCAAAAGTATTGAAATTAAGCCCTATTTCATCAAATTAAATATAAGCTATTGACAGGTCTATCAAGTGTTTTCCATAACAGTTATTAAAGTTTTTTAATATTTTAAAATTAATATCTTATTTCCAATGTTCTTTTCTTTACCATTTTTTAACACATTTGTTTGATATGTCTTTATTATTTAAGGTCATGTCACTTAGAAAAACAAAAAAAAATATGTGCTCAAATCGACAAACAGAATGGTTTTGCTTTAAACAAAAGTCAATTTTTCTCTGAAGTCCAATTCCAATAGGTTATCAAATTTCGTTTCGTACGATTGATTTCGGACTGAAAGTATGTTTTATTGTATTTCATTGAAGAAGCAGTACAAAGAGTCAAATTATGCAAAAAGTCAAATTATAAACAGACCATTTAAATTTAACACTCTCGTTTTAAATTTATTTTCATTGCAAATTTCCATTTCATAGCACCTGGAATTCGTAGAATAAGATTTGGTGGATTCTGATAATTAATATCAGGCCATAACTTAAAGTTTCATGAATAGCCTCAATCGTCATCATAATAAGTAATTATAGGTACTACCACCTTTTATTTTGCATTAATAAAGTTAATTTAAAATAAAATCCTATTCCATTTGAATGGTAATGATGACGGTAATGTAGACGTGGTAAAAATGTATAATTTTTTTTAGTGATTTTTCTGATCTCCTATATATAAATTTTAAAGCGCATAAAATAACTGAGTTAAACGCACATCATACGCGACTGGTACGTATTTCAAGTATGACTGAAAGTTTGTTTAGAACACTAATTGCACAAGTTTGGCTTTCATTTGGTAGGTTCTATCCTTCATTTTTTATCTGTTATTTCTATATGCTGTAAATGCCGGAATTGAGATCAAAGTGATTGACAAATTAAACAAACTGGTCAAAAAAAACTCCCAAAACCATGCCTAAGCTAAGGGATTGATTTCGGTAAAATCCGTTAGTAGTAGGTATTTACGTTACGTAAGGAATACGCACGCCAAATTTTAAATTAGTAGGTCTTGTACTCGTAGATCCAAGATAGCGCTACCGTCTTATTCCACCAACTCACCCCCACTAACACTCTTAGGGGCCAATTTCGTTGTAATCCATTCTTAGTAGGTGTCGATATCACGTAAGGAATATACTTGCCAATTTCCAAATTTATAGGTCTTACAGGTAAAGAAATAGTGCCAATGATTCATTTCACCAACCCACCCCCACTAACCCCCGTAGTGCTTGATTTTGATGAAATTCGTGTGGATGTCTATGTTACGTATGTTTCGTTATTACTTAAAGCTTACACCAATTTCAGAGTTTTTATATAATCAAGTAGGCACAATCGGATATTATTTACAAAGAAGTGTTTTTAGCTACGTTTTTACAATTTTTAACTAAAAAAATGCAGTGTTCATGTTCTTAAATAATATTCGTAAAAATGTTTAGTTTGTCTTATAATAAAAGAAGTTCAGTTTATTTTCTTTCAAAGATTGCTTGCATTTTTTTTTGGCTTAATATATTTTTATTTCACTTATTTAACTTTAAATTATTAATGATTTCTTAAGACCTTTAATATTTGTAAAAGGTTTTTTTAGATTTATTTAAATACATATTGCCATTAAAGTTATCTTTATTTTAAAAGCTGGTTTGGAGTAACTTATATCGACGCATGTGGGTTTTTTATTTAGTTTTAACTAAGTAAATTGAAATTTGTATTAACGGACCCACCTTAAATTTTTTTGCGAAATAACTATTAAGGGGACTGAAGAGTTTCAATGAGCCTGTTTGTACATATACGACTTAGATACTACTAACGAAATTCAAATGAAGTTGTGAGAGAAATATAGTCAAACTTAATGCAATATTTAATTTTTATTTCATTAGAATTGGTTCTATACAATAAGAAGATATAAAAATTTAATAATTTTAAAAATGAATTTATGTTCCTCAACAATAAAAAATACCTACTCAATGCACAGCAATTAAGTAAATGTACAGTATAGCCTTATATATCAATAGATGGTGCTATGTACTTTATAAATCGCGCAATGAAATGTTTCAACCCATCTTAATTTAGGCTCAAGGGCATATGGGGATGCTGGTCGTCTTCCGATTGTGACATTTTTCGATGTTGCATATATTTTACATAGGCTAACTTTGCGTTATCTACTATTTTGAAATGTTAATAGATTGTTAATATTTTGAAGTTAGTTACTTTGGTAGGTATGAATTTGGATTAATATTAGGCTGTATACATTTTTGTGTCATGCATTTTTTATAGATACAAATAAAATAAGACTATAAAATTGACCAATTTGCGTATTCAGGGTACTTAGAAAAATATGATTTTTGAAATTTTTGTCTAGTTTGTGAGTATATAAATTTATTCGCTCTTTACGCAAGAACAGCGAAAAGGGTTTTGATGAAATGTTTACTGGGCTGTTTTGTAGGGTCTCGTCTAAGATATATATATACACCATACCATAAAAATATATGGTAATTTAACGTTTCAATGTGAAGTACACTTATTTGAAAAATAATTATTTATTAATTGCTATTATGGGTAAAATCAGCACACATTACTTGTGTTGATTTTACAGTTAACTTAAATAATATTTTCTAAGGATCCACATTTACAAAATCGCAGACACAGCTGGATTCATGATTAAGATTCCAGCTGGATTCATGATTAAGATACAGTTCCGGATTCATGATTAAAAGGTAAAAAAAATTATTCACTTTGTTAAATTCTACGTGTATTTGAAATTTTTTAATTAAATATTAAACTCGAATTCTATTCAAAGTACACCATCTCTAATTTGTTTTATAATGTTTTCATATTTTCAAAATTAACCTTCAACATACTTTTAAAATTTTTATGCTGTTATCTAAAGATATTTTTTGTCGGTATTATGATAAGGGTTATTTTTTGCCAACAAGGTAATAGTATTAAAGAACATAAACGTAATTCGCAAGTTTATGGGCAACAAATTGTATTCTATATAACCTATCCCCCTCCGTACAAAAAAAGAATAAAAATGACTACGCCACCGTTCAAACAGTTAGTGGCAACATGAAACGAGCCCAGTCATTGCAGTATGCAGAAGGCGCGGGGCGCTTTGCAGTAAAATATACCAAGAGACCTCTCTTTGGACTAATTTAAAGACTCCTTCCTGGTTAAAAACCGTAAAAGTGCAGCACACTCTACCCTCCGTCCGTCCACTTTACCTCGCTTCACCTAATGATTAATACACCAACGCCGGGGCGGATCATCGGCTGCAAGTGTCTTTAAGGAAGTAAATGGGGAGGCTGAGAATATAGTGTATTCCGTACATGGGATGAAACCAGTCTAATATAGGATTCTGATTATAACGGTAATATTGGGTTTGATAGAGCGTATGTTGCATATGTGGTTATAAATATGTGTATATATATAAATATAAATATGTATATATATATATACATATATATATATATATATATATATATATATATATATGTATATATATATATATATATATATGTATATGTATATATATATGTCTGTGTGTGTGTGTGTGTATGTATAAGTATATTTATAATACAGTTTTCAAATTAAAAATTAAGTGCTTTTTAAGCCATTACACATAATAAACAAAAGAATTAAAAGAAATTTACTTCATATTAATACTTTGAATTTTCCACACCTGCTGAAATGTGGAAAGTAAATATTTTATAATTGATTAATTATATGCTTGATCAATTATAAATAATTACAACAATTATTTAGATCGATCTATATATTACATGTCTTAACTACTTTCTGCTTGTTTATAAATTATACTATTAAATTATATTGTAATCTGTGAATTCTAAGTTTGCAGATGACACACTTATTGTTAATTCGTTTCTTGTAAAATTAAAAGAAAGTGCTTAGTGCGGATCATAAAAGGCACAAAGCACGGTTCCGTAATTGTCTAGATGTTTTAAAATTGTTGATACCCCGCTTAAAAAAAATTTCTGCACTCACAATGATATATATGTGCGATCACAAATAAAAAGATGAAACAGGGTTTCATGTCAAAAACCACAATTTCACCAAATTGTTTCGTATTCACCTACCGCGATATTTTGCCGAGAATGCTGTAATGCCATATAGCATTTAATTCAAGTTCACTGAAATAGTTTTGAGATTAATGATTTCGGGAACATTTAATGCTTATTTCATAATAATATGTACATACACAAATTATCGATATTTGTAAATGTTTAGTGAGGATTTAGGTTAGTAGCCGAATTTTGTCTACTTAAATTTTATACGGCTAGAATCAAGACTTGTTGTGTTATAAACGAAATATATATAGAAATCAATATAAAAAATAATTAATTAATGAAGTAAGTCCATTTTAGCTTATTCATAGATTTATTTTTCTACGACGCGTTAATTTAATGAGATATTATTTGTTGCATAAATACCCTTTTTAAATTAGGTTCTCTAGACTAGACTTTTTAAATGATTTCTTCACATGTTTGACATAAGTGGAGAAGAAATTAGGGTGGGCGGAACATATTGCGTAGCGATTTTGACATTCTTATATACGAAAATATTACTGAACACTCTTAATCGAGTTTTAGCAGTCTTGTTTAATGATGTCCCACTTGAAAGGTTGCATGAGAAAGAAAATCATAATCAAACCGACATGACGAAATAATAAGGATTCCATTCTAACTCTTTATCTACAGTACCCAAGAAAGTAAAAAAACCATATGTATAAATTGAAAAATAAGAATTGTAAATCAGAAATATTATGCAACAAAGTATGTGATGCATCAGAATTAGGACCCGGATAATCAAATATGAGGGAAGAAAAATTGATAGCTAGATTGTATGAGATGTTATAATTTCAGACCGGTTTTTATTCAGTATTACACAGCAACACTTTAGTATTACACAGTACAGTAACACTTTATGTATATTTGTCATCCAATGTTTTGCTACATGCATACTGAGCTATACTTTATAGAATTCTCTTGTGTATTGAAATATCAAGACAGTGTTCTAGTCTATTTTTTGGGAAACAATTATTGACCGTACACACATACAAAAATTATTCCAAATCGGAGATTCGATGTTAAGCAGATATTTGGTAACATTTAATTAAAAACCGGTTAAATGCAAGTCAGAACACGCGCGAAATAGGGTTTTCTAATTGTATTTATTTTTTTTTATTTTTAATACCAATTAAAAGAATGTTAATTGACAGTTCTAATCCGTATTTTTCTAGATTTTTTAAAATAAGAACTGTAAAGGCCGGGACGCACGTTGCAATTCACTTTGAAACGTGTTTTTTGCAAAACCCAGTTTTAAAATAAAAAAAATGGAAACCGACCAAATATGAGCCTGACTCACGCAAATATATTTCCGTCTCCCGTTTAAAGTGAAATGGCTTCGTTGATCATAAGTCATGTCTTATATTAATTTCCTAGGTCAATTAATATTTATTGATAATGGCAAATTTATCCAACATAATTTAGAAAAAAAACCTTTTCTTTGTAATTTTAAATTCAGGAGTTTGAAAATGAAAAGGGTTTTATCCCATATTTTTCTGTATATCTCTAAAGGTATACCCCGGTCAAGATTATTTAAATAAATATTTTTAATAACTTTATAACCAGACTTCTCAAATGATATCCCACACACAGGACTTATATTTTTATATGTAAATGTTTTATATATGCGGGGATAATATACTTTGTCACTAGACTAAAACTTAAATTTATGTGTCAATCTAATTCTGAGAAAAATGATGTGATTGACGGATGGGTGACACGGAGTAATCCTATAAGGGTTCCGTTTTTTTCTGTTTTTGGGTACGAAACTATACTAAATTATACGTTTAAATTTCATTTTAAAATACCAAACTAATAAAATTGTACTTCGTGGGGTGCGCCTGAAAATCGCAACCATTCTTGTTTAATGACAGAATTCTAAAAAAAATGTTTATTATATCGAATACGATCACAATTACGGTATCAATCAATTTATCTACGTATTGAATGTCATATGTTTTGTAATGTAAAAATAATTCATATTAACATTAAACTTTAATTCTTGACAACTTTATCCTGCATAATGTTCAATTGGAATCAGTTTGAAACCTTACTGATTTGTTTGAAAGGTGTTTGAATTCTGGTTAATATATAAATATTGATACGGTTAATATTAGTAAATATTTTTAGCGGTGGGTGATTATGGATAATACTAGTGTAATCATTCAATTATAAACATATCTCGGAATATTTCAATTATTATCATCAGTATTTATAATCAGTAACATATAAATATAAAGAAATAAGTGACATCGGACCTTGGATATAATATATTTACCGAATATACGTGAACTAAATACAGTAAAATTAATTGAATATATAAGATGAGAACGAAGCTATTACTTTGCAAAATAACACTTTAATATCTTGCATCCAATGTTAAACTCTTGGATGACTGCGATTTGATCAAAGGAAATTATTTAGTTTGGAGTTAGCTTGATCTGAATTAGTTATTACGATTACTACTAAGAATTATATGTAATCGTAAAAATAAGGATAATTAAATTAATTATTTTCTAATCAATTACCAGAATATCTAATTAGTAGATCACTCGATGATGAAATAGTTCATAATCGCCCGCCGCTAGTAATTTCCGTTTCGGTTGCTTAACAATTTTACAGTACTTATCACAAAACAAAATCTGGGTATAAAATATAAAAAAAATACATAGTAATTCTTTCACTTTAAATTAAGCATTAGATTACTTAAATAATTGATATTCAACCGGATTACATTTCATTTTGTTTCTTTTTTCGTTTTATAAATATTTTTAAATTTAGTCGATTAATTATTTTAATCAATAATTTCTTCCCTCACGTTTTATTTAAAATCTTTGAACATAACTGAGCGTAATCCTTCTTTCAGTTATTTTTAAAATTCTTCGGCATTGGTGTTAAAATATATAATCGCACCACCTTGACAAAAATTTGTCAAGGTGGTGCGATTATATATTTTTGTGTATTATTTTGGATTGTAAACGAATAATTCATAGAATATCTATCAGTACTCCGAGTTTCCGGCTAACAGTCAGTAAAATATTATTTATATTGTGAATCTAAAAAAAAGCAAACGATGAAAAATATAGAATATTCTCTTTCCCCCTTCCTATCAAACAATGCAAAAAATCTCGAACCTCGATTAATCGTCTATGGTTTAAAATTTAACGAATATATTTATTGTTAGTCCCTTAGGATTTTTTTATCACGTACGATGAATATTTTTTCTAACAAATTTCAGTTTCATTTCAACATCAATAATTAAATTCAAGTTAACATTCATAGTTTTGTTATTATATGAATATGTAAGGTAAAACAAACTTTTTTTAAATTAAATGAAATCTATTTTTTGTTTTTTTCGAAGAAAAGATTTTAAAAAATATAAAAATTCTGTAACAAAACGCACACAAATATCGGAAAAAAGTAACCATAAATAATATGATACACAACAACATTTTTGCATTGTGACTTGTGTTAGAGAAGCCTTTTCAAAATTAACCCATAAAGCTTAACAAAGCCGACGTTAAAAGGCGCTGTAACTTCTTTCACCTCAACAATTAAAGAACTAGACCTTTTAATCAGTTACAATCTTAGCAGGCAGGTAGGTCTAAAGGCAAGGTCCCTCAGGGAGTAATATTAATTTCCAGAATTATATTTTCTTTTTTTTTCATGGAATTGGTGTCTTTAAATCCTCTTCAAATATTCATTTCATTTAAAACTAAAGGTAAATTTTTTTAAAAGGATGTTCAAAATATATTTCTGAGACAGAAACTCAGAAATCTATTTGAATTCTAACTTAATTACAAATTTACAGCTTTATGTACAAAAGAGGTTTTGGATTATGTCTTGGATGCCTTCTTCGTATCTTTGTGGCCAAAGATAACGATCATTTCTGATAATATTCATTCATTGTACACGCTGTGAAATTAATTTCAAAATTTTTGTGTATAAAATACATTATTTTTTTCGAATTACATGAGGAAAATTAATTCGTATCTTAATTTTTCCCACAACGACGTCCCCCTTTCTTCTTTTCTGTCCTATTCAATTATCGTCGTTTTCATTACCCTTGCTTAGATAATTAGTTACTATCTTGAACAATATATATTTTATGACATTTCAAATTTTGATTAACCAAAAGATATATGTAAAAGTTTAACAAGTCTTGTTCAAATGGAGAAAAAAACTAATGATTTTCGTAACACCAATAAAATTATCACATCTTCCTTCCGTTACTCAGTAATGAAATGAAGTAGACATGCTTTTTTTATTTCGATTTTTTTTCTGGTTAATATCAAATAAAGTACATGTTATTATGATATACTATTAAGTGTCCATTTTCATATTTTTCTTAATTTCATAAGAAATAAAATTTGTATATTATTTGTGGTTCTAAAATACTTAAAATTGAATATAAAAATATTGTTCTCCCTTTATTTTTATTTTAACCGATTAATTCATTGAAAAACATTCAATTATTTTATTTCTATTAATCTTTGTATGAAGTATTCGTTAAAAAAAATTATCGTAACCGGAAAAATGCGAGGGAGGACACTAAAATGACACTATCTAATTAGATCATATTCTATCTGCAGTCAGGATTATTGTCCATAATGTCATCTTCATACGAGTAGTTGGGGACAGACAGATAATTTTTCTCTAAAAATTTATCGCTAGACGTCATAACGTCTCAAATCTGTGGAGATCGACGGATAAAAAGATATCTTCCAGTTATCTACGGAAATGTATGTAATACTTACTGTGCAGTAATATTTAAAAGAAATAAATATTAGTGACGTTGAAAATTTCAATTTTACTTGAGATTTTCTACTTGCTTAATTTCTATTACAACCAATAAAAAACACAAATACAAATTTAAAGTTATTACTGCCATTATTTTTTTGAAAATTCCACAATAAATCGACTTCTTTTCCATACTGGATAAATTATTAAATTAAAACGTTTTACATAAATGTTTATGAACTAAGCTAATTTGAGATCGTTGATTTAATAACAAATGATAGTGATATTTTTTAGGAAACAAATAAATTGTTTTCGTCGCACGTTCTATTAATGTTATGTTCAGTCAGTATAATGTTATTTTGTTATTCATTAAGGGTGCGGAAATGTAATTTTGTCGAGAGTGTGAATGTGTGCAGAATAACAAATATAGTTTCCATTAGAAAAAAATAGGCTTTCCGTGGTTTCATCGCTTCGGCTTATTGCCTAATAGAAATTAAAATTATATTCCATATTGGTTTAGGTTTTCTCGGTACCGTAAATGACCCGGAATTGGTTATGAGATTTAGATATCTCGCCTCTATTCGCTATCTTTATTGAAGCAGACGTTATTTGATACCAGTATATATAAATACGCGTTCAAAGCGGGTGTGTAAATATGGCAGTGTTTGACAATGGGTGAAATAGTTGAAACGCTTCAATTCCTTTTTGTGTTTGTATTAAATGCTTTATTATTGCTACGATGTGTGTGAGTTGTTTATATATTTGAAGCGAAATTCAATCTTAAAAATCGCATGCTACTATCATACATTACTTATTAGCTTTTGAATTACGGTTAAGTAACATTAATGACGTTTGTTCGCTTGTATTTTTTTGTTATTTATAAATAACAAGTGAAAGATTCGTAACATTTAATCTTGAATTACACCAAGGAGATTATAAATGTTCAGTTATTAAAATCTTGGAGTAAAATTGATTTATTTATATGGAATATTTGCTTTGTGTCAGTGTTCAATAGTTCTCTCATTTCGATATATAACATTATTTTTTTACTTTTTGTCCATACATTATCCGTAAATTATCTGCAATTTTTCCTTATTTCAAATTTAAGTGTAATTAAATTAAAATTCCGATAAAATAGAATGATTGCTTAAATAATATGAGATGTTATACACTTTTTACTTGCACTAATGTAAATAACAAAACAATGATGACTAGTTTACCATATTACTAATATTGAATATTTGTTTGTCCTCCGATCTATAGATTGCTCTTATAAGTTAAATTCATTTTCTGAATAGCTTTGAAAGATTAAAATAATTTCGTAAACACGTTATAGAAATTTCAATATTAAAAGTGGAATTAATTTATAAATTTGTAGTTATTATCACAAGCATCTGCCATAAATATAAATATCATCGTGAATTACTTAAACTAAGCCATAAAATATACAGGACAGCTCTACCGAGCCATTAATATTCGATTTATGGAACATAATTTACTCAGTAGTTGCGGTTTCTCAGGTTTTATTATGTGACCATGATTATGGGGTAAGAGTGTAAACAACATTTCAATAAGAAGGAATGAATTTAAGTTTGAAGGAAAATTAGGAATCAAATTTTACTATAGAAATAATCGCCCAAAAAATTGTAATACGAAAAATAGTTCCAAATATTAAAATTATTATGAGATGCGTTCACTACACCCATGTACCCGAATTGTAAAAAATGTTTACGATCTCTAATTGTGGAAATAGGAAGACAATTTTTTAACTTTTAATCTGGTTGTTTTCGTTTTAGCACTTGGCAATCTTTGGTATAAAAACTTATTCCAAATATCCCAAGATACTGCAAATGCAACAGTATTTTTCAATTTTCAATGGTTTTGATATTATGAATCACATAACTCATAGACCTCCATACCCAAACAATTAATTTTTTTAGTTTAAGCCTTTAATATAAGTCTTATTATAACTCTTTTTAAATAACGTACATTTTTTTATTTAGTTACTATAGTTAGAACAAAATTTTAAAAGAAGGTAATTATGTATAGCTTTATATTTTCTACTCAGTATATAATGAATTTATAAACTTTTTGTCCCTGAAAGTTCAAAATATTTGCAGAGAAAAATTTTTGGATTTTGCCACAAACAATTATTCAGGGGATGAAGAATAATTAATAAAGTTCAAGAAGGTTGTTTAAATCACACTCTAGTAACTTTTGTTATCACTGATCTCAGGGTCTATAAAAATCGTTTTCAAATTTAAAAATCACTAGATAATTGGCATACTGAAATATTTACATTTGAAAAATAGGAATGTAGATTTTATCCATTCTTCTTTTAATGTATTACCAAGTTTCTGAAAATAAAACATTCAGGTACAAATCGCACTAATGCCATACACACTAGAAATACTTGCGGGTGTATTATGTTTGCTATTCAAAAACGTTATTCATAAAAGCTAAATGTATTGATTAATATACCTATAATGCATAAATGCTGAGTAACTAGTTATACAAAACGAGGTATTCAAATAAGGACCATTTTATTTGCATAGTCTCAGTACAAGCCCAATTTTTCATGGTCAACAAAATAAATCTGTTGTCCATGATAAAAAAACATAAAGGAAATCATCTAAAATCGTTTTTCCAATAATTACTTTCTTTTATAAAATAATTTCTCTTTCGTTTTAATATTCCACAAAAGCTTACATAAAAATAATTTTTGGGTTTCAGCTTACATATGGGTCGATATGTTTTATTATTATCCTAAATTTAAAATTTTTAAGTAAAATAATTTTTGAGAAAAACGGCTTTGACATTTTTCCTTTGAAGGTACGGAACCCTACAAAATATGTAGATTGTTTCTTTCATGTTTTTTAAAAGCAACACCGCAAATATTGGCGAATTAATAACTATAGATACATATACACAATTATATATACATATGTATATATATATATATATATATATATATATATATATATATATATATATATGTATATATGTATATACATATATACATATATATATATATATATATATATATATATATACGTATATATATCGAAATTTATATCTTAAAGCTATTTTAAAGGTTTCTTTTAAAAATCCCAAGTTTGACAGTTAATTTCCAATATTATCCTAATAAAAGCAGGAAAGTCAGAATTTTCATTTATGTAACGTGTAATCAACCTAATAAAAAAGATTTCATGCATCTACGTCATTAAAAAAAGCATTAGAGCGATTTGAAGTTTATGAAAATTTTGGTTAATTGAAAACTATTGAAGACTACCTAAAATAGCCTCAGTTATTAAAATTACTGTAATAACATACTTGATTACTACTCTTTCTTTTGAGCCAACCATGCAGGTATCTTGTCAATTCTTAGAATTGGGGTGCCTAAATAAAACGGTGAACCTTAGAATAGGTTTAGTCGAGTAACAACTGTCCTTGGGAATGGAAGTCTTTTATGACTTGTGTATTGACTTTATAATTAATCAATTGTGTCAATTTATAGCTCTAGCTTTGCGCTACTTCTGGTATTGATTTCGCTGATTCTGTACTATTTCACTTTGAAAATGGCTTCTTTTTCCGATGAAGAATATGCCAACATCATCTCCATGTATGGCAAAGCTGACGGAAATGGTGGCGTGAAGGATGTATCAAAAGCGCTACCCGGAATGTAGAGTCAGATCCCAGAATCTGGAATCCATCCAGGAAGACGTACGGATATTGAGGACGGAATCGTGTAAACATTTGTTACGGATCCTACTACGAGCTTAAGAGTAGTATTATTTTGGCATATTCTTGATATTTAGCCAACCATTTTATGTTTATATAGAAACGCGTAAAGAGCTTCGCTTTTGTCAGGTATGTCGACACGACACTTTTGCTTATATTTTATATCGAGTAAAACCTTTTGGTGTAAAGAATAGTTGGAACAAACAAGGGCAAAAACAAGACAGCGGAAATGTTTAACAAATATTATATTTGATGTGTCTATTTCTAGAATTAATATTCTACGACTAAATTTGTTAAAAATCGTGATCAATAAGATATTAAAGTGTTTTTATATTTCCTTAAGAAGCTGTTATAATGATCGCAAAATAATTTATGTTGAAATAACGAGGAATTTTTCTGAACACGTATTATTTTTATTTATACTGGTTTTCATTTTAGCTTAATTATTTGAATTTACTCATTATTATATATTTCATTTAGTATTTAGTACATGACCTTCATTAATGACGTTAAGTAGTGATACAGCATGAAATAGATGTATCGTCATATTTACATGAGGGACAAGGTTTAGGAAATTCGAAGACTTCATTACATAACTACTCTAGATTGAGTAATGAGAAAGCAGTTTCATTAAATTATTAAATAAATATCAAATTTAAATATTTCAATGCTCTTAAATAAGATGATCATTTTTGTATTTGTTATAAAGAAACATTTAAGAAAACTTACGCCAATCGATTTGGAAAATTGTATGTATTTTTACCATACTATAGCACGATATGACTTACAAGTTTTAATTGATACTTCGGACAGTATTTTAAAAATATATATGTATGTATAAAAGTTAGTTAGAACTGCTGAGAGAATTTGTATCAACCGATACAAAAATTATATTTCAGAAGTTGCAAGAATTGGAGAGAGGGACCGAAAGAAAGGCGGAGAGAGAGAGAGAGAGAGTGAGAGGCTGAGACAGAAAGAGGGACAGAGAGAGAAAAAGAAATAGAGACAGATATACAGAGAGTAAGAGGAAGAGAAAGAGAGAGAGAGAGAGAGCGATTGATATTCTACCATTATAATATCGTGGGTACATTATTGTTTTCCGATAAACTTCAGTTAAATTTCTAGCAGCGTTTTACTATGGTTCTGTACCTAAAAAGGGAAAAACCAGAATCTTTAGACGATCACTCATATGTCCATCAGTCGGTATATCATAGACGATTTTCACGGAAATGTTTTGAGGTGCAAACCTTAAATTTGATTTAATCATAAAGTACACTGAGTCGTATTTATTCGTGAAAGGTAACACTCAAAAATAAACATCTGAAAATTTGAAAGGTCGCAAATTTTAGTTCATTATTTTTTTTTGTAATTTCTTGTATTGTGTGGGATATCACTTGAATGAGCGGCTTGTGAAAATTCCAAAACTGTTTATGTTGAAATTTTATGGAAGATAGTTTAGAGATATTAAAAATATGTACCCCTCCATGTCCGAAACTACTTAAGTAAAAATTATGAAGAAAATAACGTTATTAGAAATTTATCTAGAATTTTCCCGAATAATGAAACAATACCTGTATAAAGACTTTAATGAAATTGTACAGATTTTTGAGACATTTACAAACTTTTAACGCCTATGAAATAGATACTTAGAATGTAATTTATGTGGTGAAAAATAATATTAATATTTGTAAATATCTAAAGGGATATACCACATATCGTTATAGTTAACTTTTATATTTACCTCAATATGCATAGAATCCTCCTGGTTTGAATGTGACCCGTAATTGACAGTCTTTCCAAATTTTGGCTTTAACAATTTTTGTTACGGATATGTTTTTGTGGACTTCTCAGCAATATTTCTCGAACTACTTTACATGGAATTCAGTCATATTTTTTTACTTAAATGATACGGCAAACGTTACACGAATTAAAAAAAATCTTCAAGGTTTTTTTGTGTTCTTCCTCTACCATATAAATTGTTTTGAATGACGATTATATAGAAATGTGTTAATTGGTCACTGTGCCAATTCTCGCCATTACAATTTCTTAGCAGTAAAGTTGTCACCTGTAAATGGATGTTACAAACTCACGTATCGAGAGTGATATTATGTTTCCATTTTTAATTTTTGGAGTGTATATCCCTAAAATCAGATCAAAATCTATACAATGGTTTCTAAAACACATATGCAGAAAAAATCTCTGTAAATTTTAATATAGACAGCTTATAATTTTAACGATTTCATATATTTAGCTTTGTGATATGCTTTACCTATTTTTAAGTTATGTTATACTACGCATAGCGCATCACAACTTTGATAACTAAGTTAAACTTTCTACAGCCTATTCACGTATCGTCACAATTATTTAAAATAACGCGATTTACTTAAATAGATTTTGTAAAATGGTGATGAATTATTAGTTGCTGAAGCGGAGCGTAAATTTAGAATAGAACACAAATGCGTAATTTACATAAATGCCGTATAAAATGTGATGGTCAAAGTGACGCACGACGCCTGTCACAAGATGTGTTGTTTGAATTACTGTCACCTTTATAGTTATATTTAGAAGGAGAGTTGTTGGTTTTGTGATAGTGTTACCAAGTTACTTTTTTCATTGTTCTTTTATGAGAAGGAATATTTTTTGTAAGCTGCGTGCTTTGCGTATTAAATGCCTTTTAATTTTTTAAAGTCGTCTCCATTTTCTAATCAATTGTAAATTAGAGTAACGCCGTTGTACAAAAAATTACAGTTATCAAAAATTTAAAAAAAAAAATGAAAATCGACTGACTTATTACTGTAAGAAAAATTATGGACTCTAGAAAAATTAAATTCGGAGGGTATTTTCTTCTTAGTAAGGATCTACGAGTAGGTATTAAATACTGATTACGCGAGTATTAACACGGACGTCAATAATATGAAATTCCTAAAATAACACATAGAAATAAAACAATGTATGCACCATCGTTCTTGATAATGTCTTTTTGAAAAATTGCCACATTATGGATATTTATTTTATCTATACAAGTGATATACTGTTAGGTAAGTAAGGTGGAAATGACAAAAGAAAATAATCTATTTCGTTATTTTTGTCAAATACACTTTGAGGGACGAGGTCTAGGGCTATTATGGAGAAAATAATCCTGGTCTTGTTAATTTATTATTATTTCTGGTAGTCAATAAAACCGCTGTCAGTAAATCTTCACGTTCCTCCTAGACTAGAAGTAACGCCCTTGATATTCCAACAGTAACTAAGAATTATATTTGTGATGTTCATTTTAGTTTTGGATATTGAAACTCTGTTATTTTACACTAGTTCATTGGCATCTCCGTGTGTGATTAAGCTATCTATGTAATATACTTCCCGAACCAGCAGTTGCTTCAGCTAATCTATGTTTTAACGTCAATAATTATTGGCAGATATCAATTTATAAGATATTGAACGATAATTTAAATCCATTTTTTGGTGTCATAATTTTGATGATTGATCTCTCTAAATTTTATAATAAGATATTCTGGAAGTTTTGAATATTTTTTTAGAAAAGTATCATACTCTTATTTAAAAACAATACAATAATTTTACATTTCTGAAAATTTAATAATATTACTACGCACCCTCATGTATATAAATTTACAAATATGCCTAAATAAATATGTAAATACAATAGAACTCCATGGGTTCCACTCTTATTAAACGAGATTTTTTGTTACCGGTCCGTTTTTGTAAAACTAATCTTATTTATATTGATCCAATCATGATATTTCAATGTCATTTCTGTAAAATTAGCATATATAAATTATAAGTAGTTGTGTTTAAAGCAAAGTCCAAGTGTCTGAATTACTCTTTCATTATTTTTTATTACACCCACGATCAATAAAAAGAACTAAAATTATGGGTACGGCGATATGTTTGAATTCTGTATTCTCTTACAAAGAAAAACACAAACGTTTGACGAAACCAACCCAACCCCAGTGTTTCCCTAAAATGCTCGACGCCCTCTGCTAATTGTTACCGTCACGCAATGATATTTACTAAAAAGTCTTCGGCGAACATTATCCTAATAGGGGTAAAATAGGTTGGCATTCATGACGTAATGGTTTGAAATTGAATACGATTAAATGATATTAATCTGATTGCACCAATTAAGTATTGTATAAAAAATAATATATGTCAGGTTCTGTGATGTGTGTTAATTATTAAGCTCTCTTGTATTGTATTATTTCAAGCCATTTAAAACCATGGCAAAACTTCACACAGGGTTAAAGTGCTAAAACTGCACTTTGTTTTAATATTAATTCCTTCCTACTTAATTTAGCTAGGCTGCGCGATGCAAGGAATAATTTTCTACAATTTTATTCCACTTAAGGCCATTGTGGATAACAAGTTATGTCTGGCTATTATAGGTCGACCATTAAAATTATTCTCACTTTTTTTTACTCTCGCTAAGTTTTTTACTCTCACTTAAATATTTCGAGTCGCGTAATTTGTAATCTCCAACTCTATTAATAATCTAACCGATGTTAATTTAAAACGCTAACATTGTTATGCTATTTATGATGAGATTATGCCACCCTTTCATGTGAGTTCAACTTTGTCAATTGTAAAATTAAAAGGTAGCAAAGATATACATTTTTAGTAATAAAAGCGGATAGAAAAGATATAAAAAAATGTAACGGAAATTCGCGATCTGCATATGAGACAGAAAATGTTTTGAAATTAAAAACCTTAAATGTTATGTCAAATCATGGTTCAAAGGTTCTTATTAAATTTATAGTTCAAAAAAAATCGTAAAAGTATATGCAATTTTCAATGATACGTGCGTCCACCTCGTTTAATTTAATACCGCGAATGCCGCTTAATCTTTTTTTTTATCCTAATTCTCTACATGACTTTAGGACCAGAATAGAACTTTATGTTAAATATATATTTTACTCACTCATAAAAAGTACGAAAAAGTATTTCCAAGTAATATCTCACAAATGCATTATAAATTTGCACACAAATTTAGTATTGAATAGTATGGACCAAGGAATGGGACTTCGAGTCAAAAAGGCACTCAACAAAAATTGATTTTATTTCATATTTAGATGGAAATAAAACAGGTTCCAATCACTGAGACTATTGTATATTAGCTAAGTTGTGTCCCGATTGTCCCGATTGTGTGGCGTGCGATCCAATTTCCCCATATTAAAGAAGCATAATATGTAGATAAAAATCTTTCATGCTTAATGTTTGGAGAAAAATAATAACAATGCTTTAAATTAAGTTATAGAAATATGCTCAAGTTAAAAACGATAGTAATTTATTTAATGAAAAATATGAAACTATGTTAAAAGTTAAAAATTAAATAATAAGATTTCATTTGTAGTTTACAAGTTTGTAATGACTGCTATAACCATAGAAGTTCTAAATTTATACTATACGTAACAAATTTGTTTGCGTGTACCTTTAGAAAATATTACAAATTTATTATAATATCAATACATATAATGATACCTGCTAAACAATTATCAAACTTTTTTAAGTAAATACGCTTTGTATCGAAATGTCAAATAATATATTCTTTTTAGCAAGTTGATGCCGATGAAGCATATCCTATACAATAGAATCCACTTGTGAAATCCCTTTGTCTCTTCGTGTGTGAAGCACGAACAAACAAGCACACTCCGTATTTGGTTAGATAAATATACAAACAAAACAAACATGTCAGTATTCGGTTTGATAGTCCATAATTCCAAATACAATATTTATGTGTCCCATTATTTTATTTATGCCCCCTAAATATTTGTTTCGTCAATATCTTCTGTGCACAGACAGGCTAATTCCATAGTTTTATTATACATACTTTTCATAATTTTAACTTTAGTAGTTTCGAAATAGAGTAAGAACATAACATAGTTTTTCCACGTTTTTAACTAGATTCTATCAAATTATGAAAAATAATTTGGAATCGTTATTTGTTACTTAAACTAATATTTCATACAATACATGATAAAATTGGATGACGTTTTGGCATGCTTTCAAATTACTATGTGCCATGAACCTGTTCGAATATTACCTGGGTAACGGAAGCACATGCAAGTTAGAATGATTTATAACTATGGGAAATTTCAAGTTTCTACATCAAATAGTTTCTAAAACTGTTGTTGTGTGTTTCTAAAACTTTCTACATCAAATAGTTTCTAAGGCTGTTCGTAAAAGATGGAAGAACAGACAAGAGATTTAGTTTATAACGGTTCCGTTTTTCCTTTTGAAGTATGAAACCTCAAAAGAAGTTTCATACCATGAATTAAATATACCTAACTTGTATGTATAATACATTTAGAAAAATAAGTATTAATATTTGTTACTTTTTACCTATTACCCCATGCAATTTATAGAAAATTAAAAAAATGTTTTCGTTAATAATTTGAATGCCTTAAAATTTTGTTTCAGAAATAGGGTTGAATTTGTATTAAAAAAAATACCCGTCTACGATGGCGAAAATCGCATCAAAATCAAGAGAAGTTATTTAAAGTTTTTTATCGAGGATATTTGACTTTATTTTATAATTGAGACTAAATATCTTCATAAATAAGTACTTTTATCTAAAGTCTTCTTCACGCATTCATTTTGACGTGAATTGTCAGAAAATGTCTGCTTTTAATCAACTCTATACAATGAGTTTTTCTATAGAAAATGTTCCTTGTCGAGTAATGAATCTAAAATATCGAAATATCTGTAATTTTGTGGCATTCGACAATCTTGGTTCAGAGTACGGTTGAACTATTTCATGTTATTAGAATATTTCAATAAAACCGTAATAAAGAAAAATCAACATTATCTCATCGTTTACGTTCATACATGATAGACATATGTCTTTGAATGTAGAAATATGTCCTTAAACTTGAATACTTAAGAATTTAAATAATTTACTTCTACAATAAAATAATTTTCTATGTTATTTTCACTGTTAAATCCTATATATTTTAAGCTTCTATAAAATGTAATAATTATATAAAAGATTATTTTCTGTCCACCTTCTTTTAACGTACCCTGAAAAAGAAAAATATCTCAAGTATATGTCTTTTAATCTGACTTTTAGCAAAGTTTCTAATGAGTGCCAGGTATAATATAAAATGAAATTAGAATTTATGGAAATAATGATTTGTTAAGCCATTTGCACTTTGCTAAAATAGGGGCGGAAAATAGCTGATAATTTAACGTAATTAGTTGCTGCACTTAGGAAATGAGATGTGGGAAGTTTATTTCGTATTTTTCTTAAATAACTCAGAATTTATCCCTCGAGTATATAGAACAGCTTTGTTAAATGAAACAATAAGTACATATGTAATTATATTAAACGGTTTGAACTATGGAAATTTAAATATACATTATAATATTAATGACTAAACCCTCGGGTAATTCCTTTGTCATCTGTCCAAATGCGTCAAAATTATATATATATATATATATATATATATATATATATATATTTATATGTATATATATATGTGTGTGTGTGTGTGTGTGTCCAAGTGAATTAAAATATGGGGGTACTTTTTATCCATGTATGAGAAGCAAAGAATGATATCGAAATATTTGTGTAGGAGAAGCACAAGATAGGAGTTCAAATAAAATCTAAATTATTGTAATGTTGGAATAGAATTGACTCGATCACAAAATCAATAAACACGTTAAAAGCACTATCAATACACGCATTTCCTCCAAATCTTCGAATGGAATGGCTTACGCGTCTTCAAAAACAGAGAAAGTTGCTTTGAAATATAATTACGGTAATTCACTTGCTATTTATCCATATTATTACCATAAGTCCCTTGCGTCCTTCTGACATATAAGTCTTTATTTATATTATTTTCTCCTTTCCTAAATCTTGCATCATATTTTAAAATTCCTCATATAGTTGTCCACATAATTTATTCAATGATTTAATTATTATATACCTTCTTCTAAGAAATTTACTGGTCATTACATAATAAAATAGTATTACTATTTAATTTTACCTATTTTTACTGTGTGGGTTTGACCATATTTCTGAATATAACTATAGAACAATCAATCAGACATGACGCTGTCCATTTTGGAAGTCCATATATATATATATATATATATATATATATATATATATATATATATATCTATGTATGGCGAAAATGATGCGTCATAGCAAATATATTACTACACATTTCCGATTTCCTTTCGGTAAACTACTTCAGTGATACAAAATTATATTTATTTCTTACAGTCTCACGGTGTGTCATTAAAAAAATTCTTCTTCACTTTCTATGCATGCTAAAAACAGTCAAAACTGCTAATATAAATTTTAAACGAGTACAGGACTTTACGATCCAATTTTACAACATAAAAATGCTTTTAACAATTAATAATCATTAGCCACGTGTACAACTTCATTGTAGCTTTTAATTTCATACACAATTCTTACAAATATTCCGATGCAGCTGTAACGGTTTAATTTATTTAACGAAAAATATTTCTATTCTCCGATTTTGCAACAGAAAACAATCATAACACGCAAGTTGTTATAATTAACAATGAACAACATTAAATTTTGGAACGAAGTTCCTTATCGCGCGTTGCGAAAGGGGGCTGACGGAAAAAATTAAGACCAAAAGTTGTAACGACACTTTTTGCTATAGTTGCTAGCGGGCGCGCTGCAAGCCGTGCGGCGGACGCGTGTTTCTCTGTCTGTCTCTCTCTCTCTCTCATAGAAAGCAAGCCAGTTATTTTCATTTCGTCTTTCTATTTCGCATTGAACAGTGTGGTGTCGAGACGATTACTTTTGTTGAGTGTATACAGGTTTTTTGTACATAATCAATAATAAAAAATAATAACAATAATTATTATTATAACTTAAAAGAAATAAAATTTTATTACAATTCCTTCACTAATTAATCAAAAGGAACTTCGTTCCATCCGGGTGTCCCTTGACACCTCTCAAGTTTTTTGTCGGTCTTTATATTGATTGCAATTATTTTAATGTAACTTTAATGGTTCAAATCTTTATTTCAGAGACGTGCTTTGTCTTCTTTCACGTAAATCACTTATAATCTATAGGTTGAACAAATTTAATTTACTCTTTCTCCATTTAGGCTCCATTATTGGTAATATATTATTCACTTATTACGAAAATACTAACATTATTTTAATTCTACCCTTCTAAACCGTTTAAATATGTCGTACACCTGTACTAACCTGAATATGAACAGAACTTTATCGCAACTTGTTTAAGAAAATAAGAAGAAATCTATCGAGAGTTTTATTTCGCTATTTTTGGCCCTCATCTCGTCTTAGCTAACATGTTAGGGGCAGAGTAAAATGGAGGGACAATTTTCGATCTCAAATCTCTTGTTTCCACTTTTTTCCCCCTATCATTTGGTGGTGCTTAACAAAGATACAAATTGACCTGTAACTAGCTCTAGAATAAGATCAAAACTTTACACATTGATAATTTGTTTAACGCGTCATAAGAAAGGAAGTTTATACGATGTGATGTGTAGACTCGTAAGTGTTATAAGTATGTCTTCAACCTAGAGAAATAATTTAATCAGCCAAAAGGCCTTGGTTGTAAAGTTTTTTTAAAAGTATTGATTACTCTGTCGTTATTGAATTTATCGTATTATTGCTATTATAAAAATATTTTTATACATATAGTTTTTATATTAAGTATAAAATGTGTAAAACAATTGTTAAAATAAAAACATTATTCTTTATAGACTGCATTCGTATAAATTTGTATTAAAATATATCTTTTCACTGAAGTGTTTGCATATTATTCGAACCAGTGAACCCTTGAAATGACATTGAAAATTTCTTAAACTTCGTGATGTCAAACGAGATAAACTATCATTTCAACAATTGTTGTTGAGACTTTTCGATGTTTGAAGAATTTGTAGACTACTATCTTTATCATTGTCGGTGTGAAAATGGTTCTAGTCATCAGTCTTAATCGACTAATACTTGTTTCTAACTTGACTCCTTAACGATAAATAGAAATACATCGACTTTGGGTTCGATTCACTTGTATTGATAAGTTTTTTATATTTGTTATTTTTCAGTATACTTAGAAAAAGGTTCCTTTTAGAGAAATTAACTTTTTCTGTTAAATATTTAATTAAAACTTTTTTTAATTTTAACTTTTTTTTTGAGAACCCTGTTCAGACATAGGCACGTATAAATATTGTAATATTTATAGATACACATAATATATTTTTTACAGGTATAAGAATAATTTAGCATTAAAATTCTTACTTAATGCTGCTACAGAGGTTTTTTTCATATTTTGAAATATGTAATAACAAAGTTGTCACACCGCAAAATGTTTTGGAGACCCTAAACCACGTGAAAATAACTCGAATGGGAGAGACCTGAATTATATATCTTTATAATCCTTTGTGTTATTTTCTCACCTATGAAAGTAACAGTAGGCATTTTATTTACGTTGCAAAAAATTGGTATTTGTTAATAGTTTAATTTTAAATACTATGCAAAGTTAAATGTTTACAGAGGTCTAAATATATACGAATTCTAGAAGTGCGAGTTATACTCATGGTTGACAAGTTTTGTCACTGAAATATGTTAAAGTATTACGTTCATAATGCTACTCTTATTTCACAGATGAAAGATTCTCATACATTCAAAAAATTTCAACTGATATTTATGTAGAATTTTAATATTTCAAATATTTCCAAAAACTGGCTATTCTCAAAATTTTTGTATTACTTAAAAAAATATTTTTGTAAAATAATTAGTAAACAAATGCCCTTTCAAACATTTTAACATAATATATTTGCTGTCTTAAAACGTATATTTTTCAATATTGTTCAGTCCCCGTGTGGCGGTTATAATGTCATAATTGATAGAATTTGAGTGAGATCGAGAAAAAAAATGAATTGAACATAGTATGGACCTATATTAATCGATCAAGAAATTGCATATCAAATTCATTAGACAGTAAATGTTTAATGAATTTACCCTGCCCTACAAACCGCAAGCTTTTGATAATAATGGATTTTACTATTTCATTATACATGGCGCCCTATGAAATATGATAAGAAACAGGGGTATCGCCTAGAAAATTATAATTAAATGAATAACGTTTAATCAAAGATGATAATTTAATTACATGAAATAATTATATAGTTCTTCCGCGAAGCAACCGGGCCCTTCACACGTGGTAACAGAGTAATTCAATGCCCAGTGAGTTATTGCCGTTATTTCCTCGATCCAACTGATTTATACATTACAGTGGGAACTGAGCAGGTTGAAATATTTGCAGTCAACTTGCTGTTCACTACAGCTACTCGGACAGAGTCGTTGGCTTTTCAACCCTGTTAAATATTTATGTGATAAACTTTTACACGGAACGATCGGCCGCAATTCATACCGAAGTATTTTAAAATTTAAATTAGGTCTCTATTTGTCTACTTTCATTTTCAAACATGTTGAAACAATTTATTTAGAAAGTTTTTATCAGAAGAATATTAAATTTTTATCAAGAAGCCGTCGTTTTGATTCCATATCTAATGAAAAATAAAACGCCATTCAAAGGTAATAATAGAAATGGTGAATTTCGTGTAATTTTTGTTTACCCAAATTCTTTGTATACTGCAAAATAAAAATAATAATGGGAGGTCGTGTATCCAGGGAAACTATTTTACAATTAAGTTATATAGTAACTCATTGTTAGTTGGCACCTTTAGTCCGCTAAAACGTTTACTGAAAATGAATTCAACATTTCTGCGAGTTCACTTTCGTCAACATCCAGGATCTAAATTGAATTGTCGATGTTGAAAATAATAACTAATTAATTTACACTTTTATACAAATCACCAATTTATATTTATTACATGACATATTTTATCCACGCTACAGATATATCTACTCTTTCAAAGGGCATTTGGTTAATATGTGTATATATATATATATATATATATATATATATATATATATATGTATGTATATATATGTATATATATATATATATATATATATATATATATATATATGTATGTATATATGTATGTATATATATATATATATATATATATATTAATATACATGTATTTATATTAATTCGCTATTATTCGCGATCCTTGGTTAAAAAAATATTTAAAAAAATTCCAAAAATATGGCATACTGCTCCCTCCTTTCTCAAAATATTGGGCTAAAACTGAACTGTTCTACTGAATACCTGACAATTGAACCATTGTTTGTTTGTTAATTCCTCAAGGTTATAATTAATTTGTTTGTTTTCGTGTACAATTGGTTTAAATATTACTTCAACGCAGCTATAACGATTTAATTGATTAAACTTAAAATTATTTCTATTTTTCGATTTTGCAATAAAATATTGTCATGACCAACAATGAGTACTTCATTTTCATTCATACGAATCTTTTATAATCTACAGCTCCATATACATAAATTAATTCTGACTGTTTGTGTCATCAGTTATGTAAGAATGTTAATATAGGAATTATCATAATGTGGTTAAAAATAATTTTGACATGGTCGTGTAGAATAATTTAAAATCGTTCCACAAAAATATGTTCCAGTGAAAAAAATCATATTCATATCAAATATTTTCGACACGAATTTGAGTTACACTGAGAAAGTGAAGAAAATAATACTATTAATGTAATTTAATGAAAGAAAATGGGTGTCAAAATTTAAAAAATGTAAAATTAAACCTTTAAATTTATTATGTTTGCCACGGTCGGATAATATGAAAATGCTTAAAACATTTCTGGGAAAAGTTAATTATAATAACCGATTTTTTAGAAACATGGCAATAATATTAACGCCATTATATGATTATTTATAGAAAGAGAAGTTTAACTGAACAGAGGTATGCGATAAAATATTCCAAGAAATAAAAAAGCCCTTACTAATACAACCCCTTTACCTCATTTTGATCAAAACTCTACAATTATGTTAACTTGTGATTCAGCAGATACTGGGATAGCTTCTATATTATCTGTAAAAGACAGTAATAATGTCATAAACCCATTAGCTTTTGCAAGCAAAAAATTTTATTATACCAAAAAAAATTATCCTATCTTGGAAAAAACGGCGTACGCAATTATTTTTGGAGTGAGTAAATTTTACGAGTTTTTATTTGGTTATAAATTTATTATACAAACTGATAGCGAGGACAAAAATATTAGGACCAAAATATGGTTTAATAAAACTGGCAACAAGGTGATTGGAATTTAGGTAAATTTTTCCAAGTGGATTTAATTATGAAATTAAGCGCATAAAATCCAGAAATCCCCAGCAAATTATTTATTACGTGTAGTTAATTGTGAAGACAAGTAGAGAAACACTTACATGTCAGATAAAAGCTTTTAATGTAACACTATTATTAATATAAACAAATTAGATTTTAACAATTAAATTGGCAATCTATTCAAAGTGAAACTAAAAAAGATAAAATATTATGTCATGTTTTAAGATATTGTCAATATGGCTGGCTAGTAAAAAAGATCTAGGTGAAAACTGTGAACCATATTCCAGAAAAAAAATTAAATCAGTGTCAAAAAGGAATGTCTATTGTGGGGGGTATAAAATTATAATACCAATGGGCATAAGAGACAATGTAATATGTGAGTTACATGCTCGTCGAAAAAAAGTGATGGCGAAAGACTCAGGAAAAAATAAAAGGGGTCGGTCTTTAGGTAAAATTATTAAGAATTTAGTACCAAGTGTAACCTACGTGGTAAAAGTGGATGGACTCCAGTGGAAACAACATGTCAACTAACTTGTTGAATGTGGCCAAAATTCCAAATAAGAGTAATTATTATGAGGTTTCATTTAATAACATTTAATAATATATCTAGATTTGTAACACATATACAGTTGTTCTAGTTCTGTTTTTCTTTTGTATTGTGTAAATAATTAACCAGAGGGCAGCACAAGTTCTCCTGTCAGTTGGCTTACGTGTTAGCTGACACTTTTATAAGTGTGTTGATACAATAGAGAGTGTTTGTAATTAGTGGTTAATTGTTTTAATTACAACAAATAGACATACAAATAAATGCGATATAACATTAAGTATTAAGTTCCTTAAAACTTGCAGAAAAATTACCATTAATAGAGGAGAAAAACATTAATTTTTAATTTTTCAAATTGCCACTTACATGGCATTACATTAACGGTGCTCGAATTATAAATTTTAATAAAAAAGTATATGAGATATTATTTATTTGGATATTTATCATTATTTATATTAGTGGAATAAGTCGTTTTTTGTCAAAACTCTGATAAACAAAAAACATCATTTTGTTATCTAGTCGTTAAAAAAGTACCCAAAATTATTTTAAATGGACTATTTCCACTCCGTTTAAATATAATACACACGTGTATGATACACGATTATAATCAAAATTTTACCACAAGTTTTGGGGATATAAAAAGAGATGGTTTTATCTTAACTTGGCTCTCGAGGATCGCCATCTGAAGTTGAAATAGGTTACTCTTTTTAGCTAGGAGCTAGCTTTTAGATAGGTTACTCTTTTTAGATATAGCGTTAATAAAAATTATGCTAAATTATGAATACAGTTGATATTTTATCTTCATTATTTGGTGATGGCCAGCGTTATTTTTATGTAAGTATTTGTGGAATATTTACAATGGAAGAAAGGTTATGAATAAATATTTTAATTGATCTTAATGTTTCTTATTAAGGACAACAGATTTCTTTTAATGACGATGAAAAATTACCTACATATGCTTCTATTGAGGTTGTGCAAATAAAATGGTCCTTGTTAGTATTAACTCAATACAGCTGTAGTAGGCATCATATTTACGTGCCGAGAAATAACGTTATTAATTATAAATGGCTTAATAGAAATATCGTATAACCGGAAGGGTTTCTAGTATGTAGGAATTAGTGCAATGTGTGTGAAATGTACTTGACAGATTGTTTAATCTTACTTTCAGAAACCCGACGATATATTTAATTAATAATGAAAAAAATTTACATTATTATTTATCAAATCAAACTTTTCAATGCGTCAATTATCTAGTGAGTTTTTTAACATACCTTTAATTTGAGGGTGACTTTTTAGACCCTGCGGTTTGTAATAATAAAAATTAGTAGAGTGTAATTGTAATGGTCTTTAAAAAAAAATATAAAATGTAATACTCAATATATTTTGTCACTAATTCTTTAAACCCAATCATTTTTATTTTCAAATATTTTCAATGTACATATATACAAAGTTTACGGCTTTATGATGTTTACCAACTTATACTACAAATAGACCTGAATATAAAATATAAAGTTATATTCCATTTTATACTTTCAAAACATTTTCTCAATAACACTAAATATGAAAACGATGTACGTGATCTTCAAAGAGTTACTAATAGACTTATATTAAAAATTAAACTCTTAGAAGGAGTAACTATTTGAATATGGATGCATATATATATATATATATATATATATATATATATATATATATATATATATATATATATATATATATATATTATATATATATAACATAATTCGATAATATATAAACCGCTGAAAGTTAGAAAATACAGTCGCAGTTACAGTACCATGTATTAATTGAAGTAAGTTTTTATATAAAAATTTACAAGTTCTAAAAGAAAAATAATCAGATTATAATTAAAAATATGTCTTCTTATTTCCACGATTACAGATAAAAAACATTATTGATTATTCGGGTAGACAGTGCGACCCATAAACATTTTATTATTTCGTATTTCAATTTTTCAGGCGATTATTCCTGTAATATAATTTGGTTGTAAAATTTTAATTTTAACTTAAATTATTTTTTTCATATTAAAATTTTATATATTTAAATTTAACTTTTTATATATTTAAATTTAACTTTTTATATGTTTCAATTTAACTTTTATATATTTAAATTTAACTTATAACTTAAATTATTTTTTTCATATTAAAATTGCATTTCCACTGTCACCTCATAAGCGCGATCACATAATGCAAAACGTGTAGACCAAAACTGCTGAATAAATTATATCCCATTTATCGAATATTATTAGCTCGATAGAGCAGTTCGTGATTAACTAAAGTTTATTACTTTAAATTAAATAATTTAAATTTATTATTTTAATTTTATTAAAACAATTTTTCATACAAACGTTTCAATGACGTGTTTTTGAAATTATTTGGAACTAAATTATTTTTAAGCTAAATACACAGGTAATGTATCTGATAAAATTTATGTAGTATTATCAGGTGACCTTAGTTAATAAGAACAATCTATTGTTAGATCTGAAGACACACAACTATTCAATATTATCTATATATAAAACTATTCATCATTATATCGCTATTCTCTTTAGAGCAAGTAAAAAGTGTGCAAAATTTCATATTATATTTTATTTATACATATAATTATTTTATTTTTCTGAATTTAAATTTATTGAGAAACAAACTATGTTTGAATTTGAAATAAGCTGAAATTGTTGATTATTTACGGATATAGATGTACAACCAAAAGTCAGAAAATAATGGTAATATTAAAGTATGTGTTGCTAAATAAGAAGACTATTGAACACTGATACTAAGTGAACATTCAGTATAAATAAATAAAGTTCATTCCATGACTGTAATTACAAAACTTTTACGAACTTCTTGGTATAAATCAATTAACTTTTTTACGCATTACGTAAGTATAAAACAAAACAAAATTATAAACATAATTATCCTAACCTAACCATACTCCAAAAGCTAATAAATAAATTATGATAGTAGCTTGCGACTTGTGAGATAGAATTCGCAGCAATAATAAAGCATTTAATACAAACGCAGGAAGGAATTGAAGCGTTTCAACTATTCCACCCATTGTCAAACACTGCCATATTTACACACCCGCCCTGAACGCATACTTATATATACTTGTATATATATACTTGTATATAACGTCCGGTTCAATAAAGAACGCGAATGAAGAGGAGAGATATGTAATTCTCATAATCAATTCCGGATCATTTGCGGTACCGGGAAAACCTAAACAAATATGGAATATAATTTTCATTTCTATTAGGCAATAAACCGAAGCGATGAAACCAAGGAAAGTCTATATTTTCCTAGGGGAAACTATATTTATTATTCTGCACACATTCGGTCCAAGTACCGTTCTGTCTCGACAAAATTTTATCTCCACACCACTCAATGAATAACAAAATAATATCACATTGACTTTAAAGAATTATATTACTTGATTAAAATTATGGCTGGGAAGAGGCTGACTTGTGCCGTTTATGCTAATAGTACGTGCGATATGAATAATATTCATGTTCATTATTAATGTACTCTTCATAATTTCAATAAGACTATATATTCGTGTGAAAAAAATGCAATAATTAAAGAAGAAGAAATTATAATTACCCACAAATAAATCGCCTAATTATAATAATTAGTTAAATAGGTTTAAATTTATTTTATTTCATTAGTCTTATCAGGCCACTTAACGGTATTATGAATACCATTTAAACTAAAACGGATCGACGCAAACAATTTATTTAAATTTTTCTTAAAAAAAAATCCTTCAATTTGTTTTAAATCAATAACGGAAGAAAATTGGCTTAGTTTATAAAAATTTATGTAGAACGTTTTAATTTTAATCAATTAATCAATTTGAACTATGCGGAAAAGCAGAAGTTAATATATTGTAGAATTTTCAGAAAGAATAATGACCGTAATAATTCTAAATTTAGCATTGGTCATAATAGAAATTAAGTTATTAACCAATTTGAAGTAGAAATTAAATTATCAGTGTAAAATTTATTTGTTTTAAATTTTACTGCAATTTTACTGTATTAAATACAATTTCGGAGTTGACTTCTGTACTATACAATAAGTATTAAATAGAACTTGATAAGTGCGCCTTATGCGTCTATCTGAACATTCCTGAGACGTTGTGCCGTCTAGGGTTAAGTTTTTCGCGAGTAACTATCATATGCCTTCGTCATCACTATACAGACAATGGTCCTGACTAAAGATCGAATTTCATCTAATTATACAGCGTCCTCTTAATGTCCGTCTTTGTATTTACCCAGTCACCATAATTTTTTGAACGAAATATTAATACTTCATGGAAATTTCTAAATATTTTTCTATGAATTTATCGGTTAAAATAAATATAACGAGAAAAAGATATTTTAATATTAAACTATCGCTATTTTAGAACCATAAATAATATATGGACAAAAACTATTTTAAGATTAACAATTAAAACCAAGTGGATGCTTAATGACATATAATAATCATAAATACTTGGTTAGATGTCGACAAGAATATAAGAATGAAAATAAGGAAAAATATATCTACTCCATTTCCTTACTAAGTAAGAGAGGGAAGATGAGACAATTTTATTGGTGTTTTGATGAGTACAAAAATTAATAATTTTGTAATCATTAATTTTTTTCTTTATTTAATTAAGGCGTATTTAGTTTTTACACAATGCTCTTTGATTAATAAAAATATTACACGTCATAAAATATATATTGTTCAACGTGGTAACTATTTATATAAACAAGGGTAATGAAAACAACGATTGCAATTATTAGAAAATATCTAATATGTATATTGTGAGAGACAAACTAAACAGGACCGAATATAAGAGAGGAGGATGTCATAGTGGAAAACGATTGATATAGTAATTAACTTTCCAAATGTCATTCGCAAAAAGATCAAATGCTTTGTACCTAAGAATCGAACTTCATAACGTGTATACAAGGCACCAGATATTTATTTCCTTTTAGTAAATCAGTTAAAATATAAAAATATTTATACATATTTTTGTATGTTGTACGGAATAAATAATTTGTGAAGAAATTCTGATTTATTTTCTCTAAGTTCTCAAAAATACATGTCTCCGTTAACAAGCACGAGCACCATATTCAGTTATAAAAATTGCCTTTAGTTTTAATTAGAATGAATTTTTGAAGACGATTTAAGATACCATTTTGGTGAAAAATGACATAATTCTGGCAATTAATGTTACTCCATGAGGGATCTGGCTTTAAAATCTGCTTGCTAAGATTTACCTCGATTAAAGGGCCTATCTCTTTTATAGTTGAAGTGAAATCAATCACTGTTTAAAGTCGACTTTGATAAGCCTGGTGGATAAATTTTGGAAAGGACTCTTTAACACCAGTCATAATACCGCAATTTGTTATCAATTTATTTATGGTAAGTAACCATTGTTGCAATATTTGTGTGCGTTTTGTCAGAAAATGTATATATTGTGACCAATCGTCTTTTTGAAAAAAGATTTAAGAAAACAGGTTTTATTTAATTTAAAAAGAAATTTATTTCATATCGTATATTCTGATAATAACAACACTATTTCTTAATACTACTTTGAGTTTTATTAATCCCTTTCTTACTTTTTTTTATTTTGAATAAGATTCTATGAAATTTGTTATAACAAAATTTGTGCGTGATAAAATTACTTAAGGGCAAAACAATCAAAATATTTGTTAAATTTTAAATTGTAGTAGGTTCATCTATGGCCGAGATTTTTTAGAATGTTTAAGAGCAAGAGAAAATAGAATGTTCTAAATTTCTCCACGGTTTTCTTATATTTTACATTCACAACTCTGCCGAACGAATATCAATAATACTTAACTGACTGTTTGTTGTTTGGTTATTTCTTCGTTGCCACATCCCAACTTCGGTAATGACAAATATTCCATAAATTATTCATTTATAATCCAAAATGCTAACAAATTACTGAACAAATCCGATTAAATGTTAGAGAGTGAATAATCGATTAGCGGCGAACAGAAGTTACTCTTCCATGTTTTCTATGAAAATTTACTTATAATTATATTTTTCATAATAAAGTTACTAACGTCGTCAATCTGTTGAGGATTTTCCTACGTAATTTTCACATCAATACCTAAGAATTTTGAAAATAACCGAAATAAGGATGACACTTAAACATGTTCAAATATTTCGCAAAATAAATTTTAAATATGTACTTCGCAGTTAAATTTAAATACAATGTGAGGGAAGAAATTATTGATTAAAATAATTTATCGACTAAGTTAAAAATATTTTACGTAACAAAAAAAAAAGAACCAAAATGAAATACAATACGGCTGAATATGACTTATTTTACATTAAATATTCTAGCACCTAATTTAAAGCGAAAGGATTATTGTTTTTATTAACATTTTAATACAGATTTTGCTTTGCGTAAGTACTGTAAAATTGTTAAGCATCCGAAACGAAAATTACTAGCGGTGGGCGATTATGAACGATTTCATAATCACGTGATCTACTAATAAAATATTCTGGTAGGAAATAAGTTATTTATTAATCCTATCAATAGAATTATTAGTAATAATAATTACTAATTCAGATCAGTCTAACAGCAAACTAAATAGTTTCATTTAATCAAATCACATTACTTCCGGAGTTAAACATTGGAACCAAGACGGCAACGCGTCATTTTGTGAAGTAGATAGCTTCGTTCTTATCTCACATATTCATTTAATTTTACTATAGTTTTATTTTAGTTCGAAGAAAATATTATGTGAAAGGATATATGTCACTTTTGGGTGTTTGTACGTTAGTAATTGTAAATACTGGTGATAATAATTGAGACATCTCGAGATATGTTAATAATCGAATGATTTCGATAGTATTACTCAAAATCGCCCACTGCTGAAAAAATTTTTTCTAACATTCACTGACTCAATATTTTGTTTATTAAAACAGGTTTGCGGATTAAACACGTTGCAATATAAGGTTGCCAAGCAATATATATTTATATTTATATATGTATATATATATATATATATATATACACACACATATATATATATATATATGCATATATATATATATATATATATATATATATATATATATATATATATATATATACATATATATATATACATATAATAAATAGAATATTAAAACATTATGTTAATACGAAGTATTAATAAATCTTGTCGCTTTCTTTGCCTTATTATATATCTTATTATTTGGAGATTGCTCTGTTAAAGTACTTACTTGCAATAATAATAAAATAATTTTGTTTAATATTAGAAACTGAATGTAGAATAATGTGTATTTATTATATTAGAGAAGTAATATAACCATATACAATTTATAAAGATATGTTTAACAGCTTAAAATACCACAAAATATCCTTAATATTTTGTGGTTTCATTTATTTGTTTTTTACTTCATCACATAATCATTAGCCAGTTTCATTAAAATATTTAGTTATAATTGTTAGAGTAATTGTGCATGAATTTCAATGTATAACATGGTGTATTTATTATTATGTTAGTTAATTAATACGTTTAATATAATCTTTTACTTTAAAACGGTGGTTAAATAGTATGTAGATTTAACAAGTCTAATGATCTCTGTAACCGTCTAATAGTCTGATCTATGTAAAAGAAGTCGAACACAAATTTCGACTTTTGTAAAATTTTGGTTATTGATGATGAATTTCCGAGGGAAGATTGACGGTCAGCTTAATAAAGGATAATTTAACATTCAAGTAGTAAGTAATAGCTGACGATTTTGACAATAATGTAATTATCGCAAAATTATTTCAGTCATCTTGAATTATATTATATATAAGCGACCAAGCTTTTCTACATAGTTTGCTTGGCAAAAATATCGCGGTAAATGAATACGAAACAAATAATTGTGGTTCTTAGTTAAAACACGAAAACTGGTTTCATTATGTCTGTATGTATAATCGTTCGTCTACTTGCAAGGCGAACCCCTCCTGTACATCCTTTACATCTCATTGTGATTGCAGAAAAGTTTTTTGAAAATATCCCTTTGTGTGAAGTCTTTTTGTTTTAAAAGATCTTTTAAAATGAGTTTAGGTTTCATTTACCTCTTTTTAACCTATCTCTGCAAAATATTAAGTTTAAAAAGGACGTATACCATCCACTCCCCAATATGTCAAACGGAGGTTTGATAAATCCGAATAACATAAATTGTTTCGGTTAATTTCACCAAAACTTTTAAAATAACTACGGAACCATAATTTGTGCCTGCCTTGATCCGCACTGACTGCTTTCTTTTAATTATACAAGAAAGGGTCGGACAATAAGTGTGTAATTGATATACGCAGGTTTGTTACTTTACAATATAATTTACTAAATAAGCAGTTTTTATAGGCTTGCAGAAGCGTATAATTAATCAATTATAATACTTTTATTTTCGAGATTGCGACAGGTGTGGAAAATTCAAAATATTAATATGAAGTAAATGTTTCTAACTGTTTACCACTTGTGAGCCAAAATTAATTGTTTTCGTAAAATAGACCGTTTCGTAGAATAGATAGATAATGTACCATCTATTGATATACATAGGTAACACTACACATTTGTTCAATTACTGCGCGTCGAGTACGCACTTTTTTGTAGTTTTACTAATTTGAAGTAAATTACTTTTTGAAAGTATTAAATTCGCATATTTTCTCACTGAATTTAATAAATTGCAATGAAATAAAAACTATATCTTACATAAAGTTAGTCCCCATATTTCTCTGAAAACTTCATCTGAATTTGGTCAGCAGTGTTCTTAATTCACTTTATTATTTATTCTTCAAACCAACCAATAATTTTTTTGCAAGTATGTTTAATTTGACTATGTTAATATAAATTTGAGTTTACCTAATTTAAATAAAATAAAAACCCATAAATAGGCTACTCACAACTAGCTATTAATATGCAGACATACCTTAGTTTAAAGGAAATATGTATATAAATAAATCTAACAAAAGTTTATGCAGATAGTAAAGGTAATAAGAAGTCATAAATATTTTAAGGTACATGGAATGAATTAAAAAAATATTAAGACAAAACATGCACATAATGGTTAAAAGGCAATGAATTGTTTTTTTTACGATTAAATTAAAACAAAGTAAACATGTATATTAACATTACATAAAAATTGAAACGTAATATTTCAGGCAAAAATTGTAAAGAGGTAATTAAAAATTTAAACCTGATAGCTACTTTGTAAATAAGTTCCTATTATCTGTTACTTGATTATATATATATATATATATATATATATATATACATACGTATTTATATATATATATATATATTATATATATATATATATATATATATATATATATATATATATATATATATATATATATATATATATATATATATATATATTACCTATATTGTATCAAAAGATTAAAATGTTACCACTTCGAAGTTGGCGTAAGTTTTAAAGAATGAGTGGAGTTCGATATACACCAATGGTATAGCAAAATTTTTTACCATACTGGGTGCTGACAAAAGTATCACATCCAAGAAAAAAGCTCAATATTAATTATATCTCTTCTTAGTTGACATACGATTTATAGAATGAGGAAAAATATAAATTTCTTTATTTTCTTTAAAGCTACAAAGTTCTCTTTAGTGTCGACGAATTACAACCTATATCAAGTCGCGATCGGCACGCATGTGGATCGATTTTGGATTATGTTTACATTATTTAGTAATTTTTAGCATAAAGCATAAATGCCCATAAATTTATTTGTAAAGATATCTGAAAGTCCTATTGCAGTAACTGGAAGTCTTAACGAAAACTTCTTATTATCAACCTACAGGTAAACTTAACTTTGTTATTATTACTTTAATCACAAAAATTTTCATGCTGAAAAACTGCTGTTTATTTATATTTGCACGTTTACATTATTCATTTTTGTCTAACGGGTGATCTGAACCTTCTTCTTAATGACAAGAATAATAAAATTGTTGTTTTCCTTTTATATTCACCATTTGTTGTATACGTGAAAATTTACGACTAAGTTACATAAAAATGTTATGCTTTCTATTACTTTAAATATCCATATTCATATGAAGCATTGACGTCGTACTCTAAAATACGTTGGTGAATTTTTCTTTAGCACTATTTTGTAGCAACATAGAGTTAAAACATTAATATAATAAATTTAAGTCTATTTTATGGCTTCAATAATTGAATGTATAAATGCAACATGTTAGTAAATGTTTTGCAGAAAATAGAAAAATTATGAACAATTTTAATGAAAGGGAAGTTATTTAAACAGAGTGAATACATAAGAAGCTTCATTTAAATGATTTCAAAAATATGCAACGATTAACATTTATTTTAGTTGGGATGTGGATTTAATTTTAGTATTAAATAAAATAATCTGAATAGTATACAATAAATAATATTATTAGAACAATATTAATTCGATAAGACTAACAGCAAAGCGATTGCAAATACAGTAATTTTGATACAGTTATCCATTGATGAGTCTACATTGGACACTCCCAGGAACTGTGGTCAGTCGATACTAACCATTATATCAATCTTGGGAACGGCACCTAGTAGAACAGGTTTCGACTTCCAATGAATAACTACCAATTTCCAAAATGAATTAAATACACAAGTTATATATTTACATAACCAGTAAGGTTACAAGTAACAGCATACAAATATTAACATATCAAAGTTATTGAATATATTTGGCGTTAATTCTGTAGTAATTCATTATTTACAATTAAATGAAACTACGTGATGCAGTATTATTTCTACTTTCTTTAAGTTCGTTATCACGACCTAGGTTTCGTTGTATTAAAATATCTTCAGGTGGGCTATTAGCAAAGATTAGCAAAGATCTTAGAGTATCGAGGCAAGTATTGTAAAAGTTTTCCTTAATATCATTAAGTGACACCGATATTTCAGCTTCATTTCTAAGGACTACGGAAGCCATATACATTTTTGTAAATAAAATTTGTAAATCTTTATTTGATAAATAGGACTGAGTTACTTTTAAAAGTTGTGCTTCAATTTGTTACTATATTAATCTTTGTGACAGCGTCGCAAAATGGTATTAAGCTTTGTGACTGTGTCTTTTTGAAACTGATTGCTTATTTATTCTCCCTAAACCATGTTATTTCCATTGACGTTCCGCGCCGGCGTGATGATTGTTTGCGGTAGTGGAGTAGATGATATCATTATTAATGAATCGTGGGTGAACCTTTAATTTTTGCTTTTTTGAGACGTTAATTTCGTTCAAAGGACGTTAAGAATAACGTTCTACGAAATTCCATGAACATTACTTGGAAATTTGTTTTGACGCTTTCGGAATACATATTTATTAGAATTATGCATATGTTTTCAGACATAATTCACGAAAAACACACTAGACTTACTTGTTTATATTAATTCCGATCTTATTGGAAAATAACAACAGTTATCTGGAACAGTTTTTCCTGAGCAACCTCACTCCGTGCATTATGGTCTTTTTAAGTTTTTGTGTTGAATATTGTGAGGATATTAGAAAACTTAATCCGATTAAATACAAGGTATCCAAATCTTTTCAAAGAATTTACAAATAATGTTTGATTTTCAGGATATCAAAGTACATTCATTTAAATTTGTCATGTTTCTCTATCTGTTCATATGTTTGTCATAACCGTACACTTTCCACAATTTTACACATATGTGTCAAACATTTCGATGCATCATATGATTATATGAACTAATGTGTAGCACTATATTCACTTTTTAGGCATTTCCTCATACGCTTGAAATGAGAGAGAAATATTTTTCGCATTTCCTGTTGAGTAGATTATCGTGGGATAAGACGTAAAATAACGCCATAAATGGCCCTTTATGATTTTTAATTGTAATGCTCTGCTTCGCATAAAATTAAACAATAAAATGATCTTGAATTGGAAAATATTACATCAATAATTTCAAGGCCTGTGTACTGCTGCGGAACCCAACTTTCAGAGTCTCCTTATATTTGCATTTGTTGCAATGATAATTTCAGTGAAAAGGTTGGTAATATTTTTCATGGTAGAAATATCACCTTTTTTTTAAAGTAGCAGTAACCGACAATACGTAAAATGTAAATATTAAGATAAATGTGAAAAGTAACGTAACGCAAATTATTTTCGTTTACATCGACGAAACGAAAATATATTAAAATAAAATGTGTTTTGTAAGCGATAATATCATTGCTTAAATACAATAAGAGAACACAGTACTTGTTATTCTTCACCGACTGACCTGTTCCATTTCAATGTACTGCGTAAATATTCATGTAAGGTGTTATTTAAATGAGATTCATTAATCTGCCTTACGGCTAGGACTTTCGATAACAATTTTGTTATAATACACAGGCATTTGAGCCTTAGAGTTTAGACGAGGCAAAGAGACGAGGCAAAAATTTTGTATTATAAGGTCGCGCAGGGGAAATGAATTTGCAGGTCTACTGTGTATATATATATATATATATATATATATATATATATATATATATATGTATTTATATATATATGTATATATATATATATATACATATATACATTATATCTACACTATATAAACGAGGAATTAAGAAAATATGCATACGTCGCTATACCCGTTTACCACACGTCAATTAAGTATAGAGCTCAGAAAAGAAGTAGTTCGTATAAAACTAAGGGGAACGATATATCTCGTAATATATTAATATACCGTCTAATAAATTAAAATCATAGCTAGATACGCACATTTACAGAGTGAACCTGAAAACCCATTGCCCGAGCGCAACCCAACGATATGTACTTTTTCCTTATCTCTTTTCTAGAATAAATTAAATCTACCCTCTCAGGTTCAAGTACGTGTGACTTATAACAAAATTATTATCAAAAGGCTCAGCAGTAATGTAGATTAATGAATCTTATATAAACCTTACAAATCCATTAACTTATTAGGATAATCGCATTAAAACATTAACGAAAGATAATGTGCTTTTTAAACATTCATATTTACCTCAGCGAGCGATGAAATAGGGCAAATGATTCATTAAAATGGATATAAATGTTTTTACAGACGGAGGCCATTTCTTTTAATGAATTAGCGTTTGCTTGATCCAATTTGCTAATATATGTTGTGTTTTCCTGGAAAAATGTTTGCGATTATGAACGGCAAAATGGACTGGAACCAATTTTTTCATATACTTAGACGTCTGCGTGTATACTGTAGAAATAAAACAGATATATGAAACACTATATAATAAGGGATAATGTTAAAATAGTAGAATTACTTATGAAAAAGTATTTCTAAATTTATTTGCAAATAATGATCAATTCAGTGAAATGGCGGAACTCAATCCGTGAAGAATAACAAGTAATTTGTAGTCTTATTTTATTTAGCCAGTGATACTGTCGCTCACGCCGATGTAGCGTACGTAATACCAATATTTGCTACTTTTTATATGACGAAAAATATGATCAACCTCCTCACTAGAATTTCGTTGCAACAAATGCATATGTTCTACTAAATAAAACTGGCTAAGCTATTATACGGGCACTCTGAAAGTAGGGTTCTGCAGTATTGCATACCCTTTGAAATTATTGATTTTATTTAAGTTAGAGTGCGTGCGTTTATTCCGTTTGCGAAAACATGTGAAAGCATATTTTCAATAAGTTTTTTAGACTTTCTACGACATCTTATTAAAATGTTAAAAGCGTATAAACAAAGAGTCCATCACGTTTATATATATATATATATATATATATATATATATATATATATATATATATATATATATATATATATATAGCTATACGTCTTTACAATGTTTACCTAAAAAATACAGTATTTCATATGTTTATATAATATTCGTGAACATATTTAGTTTTTCTAGTCAAAATAGCAAACAAATTCAATTATTTTCATTTTAAAGTGCATTTTTTGGCTTAACATTTTTTTACTTCATTTCTTAAACTTAACTTCAACTTTAAAATATTTTTGATTTCTTAAGACCTTTCAACTAAAGTGTGACTTCATATTACGAGCTGTTTGGGAATAACTTATATTACAAGAGGCGTGTGGGTTTTTATTTTGTTTTAACTAAGTAAACTGACATTTTTATATAAATTTATTTTTAATATAAATATAAATTTTACACAGGCACCTTAAAAGCTTTTGCAAAAAACTATTGAGAGATTTGAAGGATAAGTAATAAAATGCATTAAAAACATTTTTGGAAGTTTTTTCAATCAGCCTCTTTTATTGTACATATATCACTTAGAAACCACTAATCAAATTCAAATGAAATTGTGAGAGAAATATGAGGACGAACTTGTTGCAATATTTATTTTTATTTCATTAGAATTGAGAAGATAGACCGATTTAATAATTTTAAAATAAAATTACATTGCATTAGGACAATATCAATAGAACATTCACACTCAACGCATAGTAATTTAACAAATATACAGTTTACCTATATACATATATATATATATATATATATATATATATATATATATATATATATATATATATATATTAACAGATGGTGCTATATACATTATAAATCGCGCAAGGATTTTTTTCATACCATCTTAATTTGGCGTAACAGGTATGGTCAGAAGTGAAATGTAGAATGGTGTTGAAGGAATTTTTGTTTTTGTAAGCTAGCCGAACACGGGCAAACGCTTGAGTAGAGATGGCCTTGTTGGTCGTCATCCGCATATAAAATGTTTCTATGTTGCATATATTCTATATAAGCTTAGTTTGTGTCATTAACTATTTTAAAATTTTAATTGGTTTTTAATATTTCTAAATTAGTCACTTTGGTAGGTTTAATATTAGAATGAACAAATTTTATTTTTATGTATTTTTTATAGCTACAAATAAAATTAAACAGTACAATTGACCTATTTGCGTATCCAGGGTACTTAGAAATAATGATTTAGCATACATAACAAAATTTACATAACTGAAAATATTACTTTTGAAATTTTTGCCTATCGGTCTGCGAGTCTGTAAATTTGTTCACACTTAACGCAAGAACAGCGACCGAGATTTTAAATAAAGTTTTACTGGACTGTTTCCCTGGGTCGCGGGTAAGATATACATAGACATATCATAATACGATGTGGTAATTAAATGTTTCAATACAAAGTCCTCTTACCTGAAAAGAAAGTTAATTTTAAAATTGTTTTATTATAGGTGAGATTATGTATGTTGATATTACAGTTAACTTAATAATATTTTCTAAGGTTCCATGCTAACAAATTCGCAGACACAGCTGGTTTAAAATATATTCTGAATTCGCGATTTAGAAGCAAAAAACAATAATTACTTCATTCAATTTTTGGTGCATACGAAATTTTTTAATTCAATATATCGAAAAATATGAAATAAAATCCTATAATACCAATCAAAATATCTATGCCACCGTTAAAAGAAATTCGTGGCAGCACGAAACGAGCCCAGTCATTGCATTATGCAAAAGGCGCGGGCGTTTTCGAGTAAAGTGCATAAAGAGGCGTCTCTTTGGACCAATTTAAAGACTCCTTCCTGGTCATAAACCTTAAAAGTGCAGCGCACTCCGCCCTCCATCCGCTTTACCTCGCTTCACCTAATGATGAAACTCGAGATGTATTAATTATTTACACTATCGCCCGGGTGAACCATCGGCTGCAAGTTTGATGGAGCGTATGTTGCATATGTCGATATATATATATATATATATATATATATATATATATATATATATATATATGTATATATATAGTAGTATCAGTAAAGTATATTTATAATACAGTTTCAAATTAAAAATGAAGTGCTTTTGAAGTCATTATACATAATAAACAAAAAATTAAAGGAACATTTACTTCATATTAATATTTTGAATTTTCCATACCTGACGCAAGATCAAATTGAATACCATACGCTTGATCAGATTGAATTTATGTCTAAACTACTTTTTGCTTATTTATACATTATATTAATATATTCTATTGTAAATTAAGAATTCTAAGTTTACAGATGACACACTTATCGTTAATTCCTTTCTTGTAAAATTAAAAGAAAGCGTTTAGTGCTGATCATAACATTTTTTTCTATTTAAAAATTAAACTGTTAGAATCAAAAACTTTTGTCTTATAAACGAAATATATTTGCAAATTAACATTATAAAATAATCAATTAATGAAATAAGTTCATTTTAGCTTATTCACAGATTTATTTTCACACAACCACTTGATTAATTTAATGAGATATTATTTGTTGCGTAACTACTCTTAGCTAACTAAATTAGATTCAATTAAATATCATTTTAATTATTTCTTGACATGTCTGATATACGTGGAGAAGAAATTAGGGTGGGCGGAACAAACTGCGTAGAAATTTTGACATTCTTATCTCGCTAAGGAGACGTCATGTATGAAAATATTACTGAACATTCTAAATTGATTTTTAGCAGTATGTTTTAATGATATCCCACTCGAGAGGTTGCACGAGAAAGAAAATCATATTCACGGACACGACGAAATAAACGGACAAAAAGGACATGACGAAATAATAAGGATTCCATTTTAACCCTTTAGCTACGATACCCAACAAAGAAACAAAACCATATATATAAATTTAAATTAGAATTGTCAATCAGAAACATTATGCAACAAAGTATGTGATGCATCAGAATTAGGACACGGATAATAAAGTAAGAGGAACAACGTACGGAAGAGAAATTGATCGCAAGATTGTATGAGATGTTGTCATGTCAGACCGGTTTTTATTCATTATTGGCATTTTATGTGCATTTGTCATCCAGTGTTTTGCTACATGCATACTGAGCTATCCTTCACGGAATTCTCTTGTGTATTGAAATATCAGGAAAGCGTACTAGTCTATTTTTTCAAAACAGTTAGGGACCATACACTTATGAATATTGTATTGTAAATCGGGGATCCGAATCCGATGGAATGCAGATTATTGGTAATTTTTAATTTAATCCGGTTAACTGCAAGTTAGAATACATGCAAAATAGGTTTTTCTAATTTTCTTTATTTTTTTAATTTTTAATACCATTTAAAAGAATGTTAGCTGAGAGTTCTAATCCATATTTTTTTAGTTTTTTAAATAAGACCTACAGAGGCCGGGACGCATTTTGTAAGTCACTTCGAAACGTATTTTCAGCAAAACCAAGTTTTGATATATAGGAAATGGAAACCGACCAAATGTGAGTCTGATTCATGCATCAAGACTTACGTATCTCGTTTTAAGTAAAATCGCTTTGTTGATCGTAAGTCATCTCTTATATTGATTTCCTAACACAGTTAATATCTATAAATTTATGTAATATAATTAAGGAAAAAAATATGTTCTTCATTATTTTAAGTTCAGGAGTTTGAGAATTAACAGGAAGGATTTTATTCCATATTTTTCTGTATAATTCTAAAAGGTTCACGGTAAGTGCATTGTATTTTGTAATTATATTATTTATTATTTCTTCGTGGGATTGTCCAGTAATATCTAATTTATGTTGCAGTTCATCCATTCGACATTTTGCGTGGCCGGATTTAAATTAATCTGCCAGTCATTTTTAATGAACTAAATTTTGAATCTTACATAGATTCAAAATTTAAAGATTAAAGTGACAGTGTTAATAATTCATGTTGAAGGGGTTATCAACACTATGATTCAATAATTGAAAAAATGCATGATTAAAAGTAATTCCATTTAGAGTTAGAAATTATATCCAACCATGCCAATTATAAAATCTGAGGGAAATAAATGAAGATGATACCCATGCATTTTATAATACCAAAACATATTAAACTTCTTTAATATTTTCTTCAGCGTGAATATAGAAGTACCTTCATACGGAGACCAGACGACGTTCATTCGTTTCAAGTATACTACGGACTAAAGAGTTAAATAGTGTAATGATACATTTGGTATCTTGAAGATTGTGGGAATTCCATGTGACAAATCCTAGTACCTTGTAGGCTCTCTGACAGGTTTCCACGATATGACTGTTAAATGTAATATGATTGTCCATAATTACACCAAGATCCCGCATTGTTGATACCCTCTTGAGTGTAGCTCCGCCCAGTTCATAACTACGCACAAGTAGGACACGTAAGCGGGAGTATGTCATCATAGCATAATTGCTTACATTATAATATAGCTTGTTGCTCAGACTCCATTGGAATACTGAGTCGATATCATGTTGGAACAGATCACGCTCAAATTGAGTATTAACACCTAAAAAGAGTTTTAAATCATCAGTAAAGAGAATTCAACGAACAGTTCTGACAACTGTAGGCAAGTCATTTATCATAATCATACACAGAAGTGAACCTAAATTACTACCTTGATGGACTCCAGATTGAGTAACATAAGGTCAAGATTTGAAATCTTTAAGTCGGGCGTATTGTTTACGAACCCAAAGGAAACTAGCGAAAAAAATTATTAGGACAGGAGGTATACCTGCTACCAATAATTTCACTACTAGAATATCATTGTTGATTCGGTAAAATGTCTTTTTGAAATCAAAATAGGCTACAGAAACTTGTGAGATTAGTAACAGTGGAAAGTTTTGGATGGAAACCGTGCTGGCAATCCGTTAACTGGGGTATATACGGTGATGCAAAACAGATTCAAATACTTTGGCGAATGAAGATATTATAGCTATAGACCGATCATTTTTTAAATCAGATCTAGAATCAGATTTGAAAACCGAAGTTACACGGGAAGTCGTTCAAACAGATGGAAAAATTTCTGAACCTAATAAAAGATTTATTATAAATGTAAGTGGTTTGAAGAATATGTTAGAACCGGCCTTGATAACATATGGAGGTAAACCATCAGGATCTGGAATATGTTTAGGTTGGAGCTGTTCCAACGCAACTCCGACTTCTGCTACATCCACCCCTGGGCAATCAAATCAACATTATGAAACAAAAAGGGGCTCTAAATGGCACTACCTACTATATAAAGGAAGCTAATCATTATCGCGTTCTAGAAAAAAGAAAAAATTGAAATAGAGAAGGAGAAAGAAAACAAAGCAATTATTAAATACAACAAATTGATAATATTAAAAAATAATACAGAAACCGTATCAACAGACAGCAGGAAAGAGAAATCTCTCTATCTCACCACAGCACAATGCAAATACTGAACAATACCCCTTGCAGTACCCAAGTTACTAAGGAAAATAAATCCATACCAATGCGAACCACACCGCAAAAATCTTCCAGCTTCTTAGATGGGGCAGTCAAATTGGGTATACTCAATTTCTTAGTGAACAAAAATGGAGAAAGACAAGAGGAAGAAAATAACGTTAAAAATAACCATATCATATAGCAACTATCAGCACCTCTTTCAAAACACAAAAATAAATATGGAAATCAAAAATTAAAAAACTCCGAAACACATCTTCCAAGCCGGCTGGTCACCGAGGAGGATTACAACCATAACCTTCCAAAGAAAACAATCAAATTCAAATTGGTGGGAAATGGCAATCTTTGGAAGAGGCCTCCACCTTACTATTTAGCAAACAATACTTTATTAAGTATTAAATATATCAAATATTTACTATAATAAAATAGATATTAAGAAGTTTGTAAAATTAAAACTTAAATTCTTACTAATATTAGGAAATAAAAGTTTTTTTATTTTAATATTATTTATTATTAACATGTTGATTAATTATTAGGTCCAATATATTATAGTAAATTAAAATAAATTTATGACTTGTGTTCACATAGGATTAAAATTAGGTTAGTTATAGTAAATTAGATTAGTTTCATTGGCGTATCCATGGCGCAATCCATACGTGTCCCTTTTTTTGTTTGAAATAAAGAATGATAGCATTTAGTGATACGTTTTTTGTTATCAAAAGTTCACCAGGGACCGAAATCTTTCAGCATCATACATGATCAGAATTTTACCGCAATGTCCAATAATTTTTCTCCAGAAAGATATTTTTTTGTTTCATGACCCTATCCGTCGGTATGCTTTCCTACTTCCAACGTATTCCTACTTCCAACTATGTCAGATACCATAAAGACATTTGTAAAATGGTGTAAGTAGGGCGTCAAAAACTAATTCAATTATGTAGAAAATAAATGTTTCATAAGTTTTTTATTTTTATTGAAACGAAATTTTTTTGCTGCACCGCAGATAATTATTAACTCCCACTCGTACCGCGCTACGCCCGTATCAGTTTAATTGCCTTTCTCCGAAGCATGACTCTTGATATATTATCACAAATCGATTCTGCATTTGTCAGTTACTAAATATTTCTTAATTGTTAAATTATTCTTTATCAAGCCGACCCCCAATATTCTCGCAGTTCATTTCTAGTTCATTTCTAACTTTGAAATACAATACATTAAATTTCAAATATTTAAATAACAATATTAAGTAAATATTTGAATGAAACGTAAGTCATTCTGATGTGATGAAGTATTAGATAAACAAAGAAATTAAACCACGAAATATTAAGAATATTTTATAGTATTTATTCTTTTAAACATACCTTTAGATAGTTAAAAAGTATAGATAATGAATCAAGCAGAATAATCAGTTTATCTACGTATTTAATGCCATTTATTTTGTAGTATAAAAATACTTAATATTAAAATTAACTTTAATTCTTGACAACCTTATCTTGCAAATTGGAATCTGTTAAAACCTTCATTTGTTTGAAAACCGTTTAAATTATATTTGAAGAATTTTTAATGAAAAAATATTGAGACGGAAATATTAGGGAATATTTTTAGCGGTAGGCGATTATGGGTAATACTAGCGAAATCATTCAATTGTAAACTATCTCGAGATATTTCAATTATTATCACCAGTATTTACAATTAGTAATATAAAAACACGAAGAAATAAGTAACATTGAACCTTCATTACAATATATTTTTCGATTATACGTGAACTAAATACAGTAAAAATAATTGAATATATGAGATGAGAATAAAACTATTACTTGGCAAAATGACACTACCGTCTTGCATCCAATGTTGAACTCTTGGTTAACAGTGATTTGATCCTATGAATATTTAGCTTGCGGTTAAGTTGATCTGAATTAGGTGTTACGATTGATAAATAAATGACTTATTTCCTAATCAATTACCAGAATACCTAAATAATAGATCAATTGATTATGAAATCTTTCATAATCGCCCCCACTAGTAATTTCCGTTTGGACTGCTGAAAATTTTACGGTAGGTACTTATCGCAAAAAAAATCTATATATGAAATGTTAACGAAAATAGATATTAATCATTTCGCTTTACTTTAAGCATTAGATTATTTAAATGCAAAATAATTGTTATTATGCCGGATTGTGCTTTATTTTGTTTTCTCCCTTAAACAAGATAATTTTAAACTAACTTCTTCCTTTACATTGAATTTAAAATTAACTGTGAAGAATATTTTTAAAATTTATATTACGAAATATTTGAGCATAATGGCGCGCTATCTTTGTTTCGGGTATTTCTAAAATGCTTTGGCATTTATGTTCAAATTGTGTAGGAAAATACTCCACAGATTGACGACGTTAATATCTTCATTATGGAATTTTCTTGGAGAAATAAAAAAATATATCCCGTCCGTAGTGTATAAATTTTAATCACTCTTTAATCTTTATTCGGACTATTTCAGTTATTTGTTAACGTGGTGCGATTATATATTTTTGCGCGTAATTTTGGATTGTAAATGAATAATTCATGGAATAATAAATATTCCACGAATTATTCTCCAGTACTCTGTAGTAGTTGGAATATGACAACAAACGAATAAATAAACAACAATCAGAACGGTAAAGAATATTGTTAAATGCATATTGTTTTTTTAACTTTGAATTTCCAACCAACATAAAGTATTATTTATATTCGTTCAGGAGGTGAATATAAAAAAAGCAAATAGTGGAGACATATAGAACATTCTCTTTTGCCTTACTATCCAACATTCTAAAATATCTCATACCTCGATGATTCTTCTATGGTTTAAAATTCAACACATTTATTGATTGTTTTGCCCTTAGAATATTTTGTCACCTACGAAAAATATTTTTTGATAACATATTTTAGAAAATTTTGTTGAAAACAAAAATAAAAAAGTCATTAATAAAACTCAAACTAATATTAGTAGTGTTATTATTATCGGAATTCCCAAAATCAAACAATTTTTTTTTAATTAAATGAAATCTATTTTCTAGAGTTTTTAATGGAATAATATTTTTTCATCAAATTGGTGTTTTTAAATCCTCTTCAAATATTCATTGCAATTAAAACTAAAGCTCAATTTTTTTTAAAAGGATGTGCTACCCATGCTTATTTGTCGAGATATGTATTGTTGAAGACTTGCAGAAAATAAATAAAATTATTTAAAAATTAAATATTCCTTATAACTTTAAACATAGAAATTTGTATAAAAAATATACCATTTCTCAGATTCTGCCGTATCCTAACTAGACGGAAATAAGCGCCTGGTGCTTCGTACATATTCCGGATTTGGCTTCTATGTCTGGAAAAAAATATATTTTAATTCTAACTTAATTACAAATTTGCAGCTCTATGTGTTAAAGAAGTTTGGATTATGCCAAAGATAACGACCATTTCTGATAATACTCATTCACTGTTGATGCTGCTGAATTATGATATTCGATTCAAAAGTTCTATTCTTATGTATAAAACGCATTATCTTTTGCGAATAACATTCGGAAAGTTAATTTTTATCTTAATTTTTCTCAAAACGACGCCCTCCGTTCTTCTATTCTGTCCTATTCAGTTATAGTCGTTTTCATTACCCTTGCTTAAATAATTAGTTACCACCTTGACCAATATATATTTTATGACATGTAAAATTTTAATTAACCAAAAGACATTATGTAAAAATTGAATACGTCTTGGTTAAATGCAGAGAATTAAAACTAATGATTTTCGTAACAACAACAAAATTGTCTCATCTTCCTTCCGTTACTTAATAATGAAATGAAGTAGATATGTTTTTACTTATTTCAACACTTCTTTTCTTGTCAACATCAAATAAAATATATGTGATTACGATATATAGGTAGTGAAATGTCCACTTTGTTACATTTTTTTAATTTCATGAAAACTGTAGTTTTTATATTATATGTGGATTCTAAAATGATGAAAATTTAATATTAAAATATATTTTTCTCGTTTCTTTTTTTTTCTGTAGCCGATTAATTCATTAAAATATAATTTATTTATTTTATGTCTACCTATATTTATATGAAGTCTTAATATTTCTCTTAAAAAATTAGCCTAACCGGACGCCACTAAAAGGACGCTGTTCAATTAGATCAAATTCTATCTATTCAAAATTTCGTTCGTTCTACATAGACGAAGATATGTAATAGTTAATTGTTCACTAAAAAGTTATCCCTAGACGTCACTCGTCTCAGAACTGTGGAGATAGATGCATAGAAATATATCTACCAGTTATTATGAAATTGTATTTAATTCTTACTGTGCAGTAATATTTAAATGAAATAAATTGTAGTAACATTGATAATTTCATTTTTACTCGAGGTTCGTAAATTACTTAATTTCTAATATTCTTTTTAATTTCTGTATAGATTTTTATAAACTAAGCCAACTTGTGGTAGTCGATTTAAAAACAAATTTAGTTTGCAAAAAAAAATACATCAATTGTTTCCGTTGATCCTTTTTAGCTTAAATGGTATTCGTGGCACCTTTAAATGGCCTAATGAAATCATAATTTCTTCTTCTTTAGTTATTGTACTTTTTGTACACAAATAAATATTATTATTAGAATTTTAAAAAATTCATAACAAATGAACATCATTTTTATTCATATCACAGGTACTATTAGCATAAACGGCACAATTCAATTCAATTCCTCCTAACAAATCAAGAAGTTTAATGTAGCTATATAGTTGGATAAAGTCGGTATAATGTTGTTTTGTTACTTATTAAGAGTGCGAAAATGCAAGTTTGTCGTGACGGACCAATGTTCGGTGTTTGGGTTGAAAGTGTGCAGAATAAAAAATATAGTTTTCCCCAGGAAAAAATAAACTTTCCTCGATTTGATCGCTTTGTCTTATTGCCTAATAGAAATAAAAATTATACTCCATATTTGCTTAGGTTTTCCCGATACGGCAAATGACCCAGAATTGGTTACGAGATTTAGATATCTCGCCTCTTTATTCGCTATCTTTTTTGAACCGGACGTTATTTGATGCAAGTATATACAAATACGCGTCCAGGGCGGATGTGTAAATATTGCACTGTTTGACAATGGGTTAAATAGTTGAAACGCTCCAATTTCTCCCTGTATTTGCATTAAATAATTTTTTATTGATGCAATATATGTGATCTGTGTATATATTTGAAGCGAAATTGTTTCTCACAAATAGCTTCCTACTATCATGTGTTATTTATCAGCTTTTGAATTTAAGTTGTTAAGTGAAGTTAATTATGTCTGTCCGCTTGTATATTTTCTTACTATTCTTAAATAAGTCAACAATTCGTAACATACCAGGTTACGAATGTTACGTATTATTTTAGAATACACCAGACGAGTTGTTGAATTACACCAAGAAAATAGTAAAATTTTAGTAAAAATAATCATAGAGTAAACTTTATTTATTTATACGGAATATTCGCTTAGTATTCAATAGTCTTCTTATTTGGCAACATATAATTTAATATTTGTATTTATTTCCTGATTTTTGAGCATACCCCCTCCATAACTAATTACCAATCTTAGCTTATTTCAAGTTTAAATTTAGTTGGTTTACTCAATTAAATTAAAATCGAGATAAAATACAATAATTGCTTAACTAATATGAAATTTTGCACACTTTATACTTGCACTAATGCAAGCAACAAATCAATGGTAAATAGTTTGCCACATTACTAAAATTGAACATTTGTTTGCCCTTGTATCTATTAATAGATTATTCTTACAATTTAAGTTCATTTTCTGAGTATGTAGCTTTGAAAGATTAAAATAATTTCATAAATACGTTATAGAAATTTCAATATTAAAAGTGGGATTAATTTATCAAATTGGTTTTATAATCATAAGCATCTACCATAAATTTAACTAAATATCATCGTGAATTACTACACTTAAACTAAACCACGTGATACGCAGAATAGCTCTGCCGATCTATTGATATTCGATTTATGGAACAAAATTTACTCAAGAGTAGTGGTTTACCAGTTTTTATTATGTGACCGTGATTATGGTGTAAGAGTGTAAAAAAATTTTCAATAGGAAAAAAAATATTTAAGTTAGAATGACAATTTTAAAACCAAATTATATTATAAAAATTACAGAAGGAAAAATATTTGGATGGATGTTATTAATCCATCCCAAAATAGAATTATTTTGGGATGGATTAATAACATCCATGTACCGGAATCGTCAAAAATGTTGCAATTCTTGAAATAAGGAGACAATTTTTTAACTTGTCAATATTTTTGATACAAAAACTAACTTCAAATATCACATGGTACTGTAGCTGTGACGGTATTACTCAACTTTTAGCGGTTTATATATTATGGAATCATGCCTAACCATGCAGTTGCTTTCATGTTAGAGTTTAAGGTTTTAATATAAGTTTAATAATAACTCTCTTAAGATTACATACATTGTTTTATTTATTTATTATAGTCAGTCGACAAAATTTTGAAGAGAATATAGAATATAAATTTATATTTTCTATTTAGGTCTGCTTGTAATATACGTTTGTTAGCTTTGTAAGGTATAAACTTTGTGTTTCTGAACCGTGAAAACATTTGCGAAGAAAAAGTATTGGGGAATTAAGAATAAAGGATAAAATGCGTTAAATATTACATTTTTGATTTTATTTTCGAAGATTATTTCAATTACACTCTACTAATTTTTCCTGTCACAGAGTCTGAAAATTACATATAAATTAGAGGCATGCTAAAATATCGATTATCTAAATCGACTCATTGAGATATTTCAATTTGTAAAATGAGAATGTAGATTTTTTCATACCTCGTCAGATATATTATCAGGTTTTTGAAAATAATATTATAAAATCTGTTAGTTACTCGCCCTACACACTAAAAACACTTACAGGTATACGATATTTCTATTAACATAATATAACTTGGTATTCATTTAAATCTCAATTCTTTTATCGGCCAAGCTAACAAACTCATTTGTACTGGTCATTGAATTTGTCCTTTTTTCACTTTGTAATTTTTGGTGGATAATTTCGATACTTTCGTATATTTTGTTAATATTTATATTATATTTAAATGAAATGAAAAGGTCGACATGTTGCACATGAAATGAATTTTTAAAACTGCCATGAGTAGAAATCGCACGTGGCGAGTAGAACAAGCACGAGTAGAAATCGCACAAGAGTTCCACATAAACTTCGGCACACATAAGCATTTAAAGCTGTATATAGTATTTTTATTATTCTATTTAAAAACATTAATGTTTACAGAGTAAATCTATTGCAATGTATTATATATTATATCTTTCATAGGCTTAAAATATTGTGCATATTCAAGAGATATTAGATATAGTATAATCGCTATTGTTTTAAAAATAGGCAATATAAAGTTATGAAAAGAATATTTTTACATTTCTCATGACAGGCCTTTTCAAATTAAACTCCACATGATATAAGAAGTTAGAAAAAATATGTTTTTAAGAATAATATTTAACTACTCTTTATTGTTACACGATTATTTAAAAAAAATTGGTGATAAAAAATATGTGATTTAATAAGGTACATATCAACTTGGCTTTGATATGGAATTGTGTAAATGTACTTGCGTACTATATCTCTCGTAGGCGCAAAATCAAGGGAAATATTTTAAAAATTGTGATGAGAAATGATGGAAAAATTATCTAGAGTCATCGCTGTAGTTTTCCTACAATTTTGGCATATTTTTCAGTATATTACTAAAGATACAATGAAAAGAAAGAAAAAATATTTTCAAATCCTTATATCTGGTCCTTTCAAAACACACCCCAAACTATATACGAAATTGAAATAGAAATTACCAATATTTAATTTGGGCGCACTAAAATTTCTAATTTCATATTTCTCCCTTTTAGTTTATGTGTGGATTAATATGTGTTATTACTATGCCATGTGTCAAAATATAAACTATTGTAATATTTGTTTTTCTTTTTGAAGGGTACGGAACGCAAAACCCCGAAAAGTGGCCGCCGCGCGCCGTACAAAAGCAGTTCCGAAGGGTTCGGCCAGATAACCCTTTAGTCGAGGAAAAACTATCTTTGAGAATAGTCATCTTTTACGACTTTCGTATTGAATTTAAATTGATGAACTGAGTCAAGTTTGCTTTTTCCCTAGCCCTAGATCTGTGGGAGGGCCCACGTACTGATTTCGCTGATTTTGGACTATTTCATTGCGAAAATGACTTCTTCCGGTGAAGAAGGTATCAACATTATCTTCATATATGGTAGAGCTAACGGTAATGGAGCTACCGCGTGACGGATGTACCAAGAGCGCTATCCGGATCTTAGCCTTGCTAATGTCAGAGTACTTTCCAACACGTTTCCTTAGCATATTAAAGTTAAAATTCATCTCCTAGAATCTGGAATCAATACAGGAAGACATCCGGATGTTGAGGAAAGAATCATACCAGCATATGTTGCAGATTCTACTACGAGAGACAGAGCAGTATTATTTTGGCGTATTATTTAGATTAATTCTACCATTTTACGTTTAAATAGAATAGAAGCGAATAAGACGTTTCATTTCTATCCGGTGACGCCTCACTTTTACTTTTCTTTCATGTCACTCGATATAAAAAACATATTGATGTAAAAAATAGTTGGATGTAAAAAAATAAAAAGGCCAAAAATAAGATAGCGGAAATTTAAAGAAATATTTTATTTGATGTGTTTATTTCTGGAATAAATATTCTAAAATGGTAGAATTAATCTCAAGAATACGCCCAAATTATGCTGCTCTGTCTCTCGTAGTAGGATCTCCAACAGATGGTGGTATGATTCCTTCCTAAGTATCCGGATGTCTTCCTGGATTTATTCCAGATTCTGGGAGATGAATTTCAACTTTAATGCCGATGAAACGAGTTATAAAGTACTTTGACATTAGCAAGGCTACGATCCGGATAGCGCTCTGGGTACATCCGTCGTGCCGTAGCTCTATTACGTCATTTCTGCCATACATTAAGATAATGTTGACACATTCTTTATTGGAAGAAGACATTTTTGCAATGAAATAGTCCAAAATCAGCGAAATCAATATGTGAGAGGGCACAGAGGCTAGGGCTAGGGAAAAAGCAAACTTGACACAGTTCATTACTTTAAACTCTGTACGAAAGTCGTAAAATATGTGTATTCCCGAAGATAGTTTTTACTCGACTAAAGGGTTATCCGGCCGAATCCGGAGCCGCTTTTGTTCGGCGCGCGGCGGCCACTGTTCGGGGTTTTGCGTTCCGTACCTTCAAAAAGAAAAACATGACAATAGTTTTTATCCTGAAATTTGGCAAAGTAATAACACATATTAACCCATATATAAGGTCAAACCGAGAAATATTAAATTATAAATTTTAAGGCGGGCAAATTAAATACTGGTAATTTATTTTTCAATTTCTATTTAGTTCGGAGTGTGTTTTGAAAGGACCATATCTAAGGGTTTGAAAATATTTTTTCATTCTTTTTATTGTATCTTCAGAAATATACCGAAAAATATACAAAAAATGTGCCACCTCCCCCTTAGTTTAGAAATTCCTTGACCTGAAATTATGGAAAAAATATGATTTTTTTAGAAGCTTATGCAAACGTTGTAGGAAAACTACAGCGATATAATAATTTTTCCATTATTTCTCATCATAATTTTTAAAATATTCCCCTTGTTTTTACGCCTACGATATATATATATATATATATATATATATATATATATATATATATATATATACATATATACTAGTAGGCAAGTTCATTTACACAATTCCATATGAAAGCCAAGTTGATATTTACTTTATTAAATCATATATTTTTTACATGTTTATAGGTGCCGAAGTATATACGGAACTCTTGTGCCATTTCTACTCGTGCTTGTTCTACTCGCCTTGTGCGATTTCTACTCGTGCAAGTTTTGAACTAAAATTCCAAAAAATTTCATTTCAATTGCAACATGTCGGTCATAAAAATATTATTTTCACCTATTGACACTTTTGAGGACGAGGAGATCTATCCCTCAATATGAAAATTCTGTCACGCAAATTATTTTTCTATAGATTGTATTAAAACGCTTGCCGCATATAAAAGGCAATAATGTGTAATAATTCTCATTAATTCAAAACGACTGTCCGTTTGTAACTTGGGATATTTACATCAAAATTGCGATTTTGATCGTTTACTACAAGTACGGAAAAACTGAGATATACCACATTTATTATTGTTGCTTTGAAAGAGATCTACTAGTACGAGATCCGACTGCGTGAGAACTACGTTCATCTGTTATTTAATCGAAATACAATTTTTATAGATAAACAAATAAACTAAAACGGATCCGCAGGACTGCCTATTAAAAAATGACCGCATGTAATTTTAATTAATTACATTTTTCTGAACAATTACATTCATTTGTTTTATGGATAAAATATAATTCATTTGAAAGAGAAAAATTTATAGAAATTTAATAGTTTGGGTTACCATTTTTCACTCGGTCGCAACCTTTTTTAGCCAGATTTAAACATGTATAACTATATGCCAGCGTTCCGTTGTTTTAAAACTATTGCGAAGAGAATGGATAGTACGGATGATTCCAGCGATGACTGAATAGTTCGTAAATGTAATATAGGTTTCTTGAAATACTTAATTACTTTTGTCATATTTTGTTAAATTTTTTTTGTAACGTATTATGAATAAAATATTGAACAAAAAACCTAAGTTACAAAACAGGTAATAAATCCCATTGAAGTTACATTTTCAAAATATTTAATAAAATACCATTAATTACTAACCGTTTGTACTACTGTTAATATTATTAATAGTAATTAACCGTAATTAATTACTATTAATTACCATTAATTAATAACCATTTGTAACAAACTCAAATATAATCAGACATATTTTAAAATATTATTTGTTATATTTATTTATACATAATTTTCCATTTATTAGCCAAGTTTCTTTTATTATTACTTGCGGCCATATTTTGATATATCCGTATTACTTTATTTATAACTAAGTATAAAAATTGTATTTCGATTAAATAACAGATGGATATAGTTATCACGCGGTCGGATATTACACTATACTCATTGAGGATAATGAAACACCACAATTTTACCATTGTTTTATTATCAGGTTGAAATATGTTTGCAGGTTTTACTATCTTTTAAAATTGTTTTAAATATTATTTCGATGAAGCTGTAGCGATTTAATTGATTTAACTAAAAAATCTTCTATTTTTTTATATTTTAGTACAATATAATCACAACAGTCAATCGCCCTAATTAGCAACACGCATTCATTGTTTTTGGATTTTCATATTATTTACAATATATTCGTACATTGTCTAATGTACCCTTAATGTTTAAATTATTAAAGTAAAAAATATACTTCATCTCCGTTTATGTAAATCCTTCACAATCCACAGCGTCTTAAATATATTTAGTGCATAATTTAGACACGATTGGTTATAAGGTGGTGAAGGTGTCATTAATAAAATCTGATGTTCTTTTGAAAATTATAAAGTAAAAACTTGTCTTAAGAAGCAAAATTAATATGAACGTATTCCTGAATGTTTATGTCGTTAATTATGTAAACAAATTAATAAAGGAAACAATATAATGTGGATAAAAATAATTTTGACATGGTCATATTGAATCAAAAAATCGAAATTGACTGACTTATTCTTGTATAAAAATTATTAACTGTAGAAAAATTAAATTCGGAGGATGTTTTTTCCTAATAACCAAAGGATCTCCGTGTAGTAATTACTGATAACTCGAGTTTATATTCAGCGATTCATTAATTTGAATAAATTCTTTCTTTCCAATCAACTTTGATATTTTGATATGGACAGATTAGGCTATAGACAGGGCTTATTTGGAACCATACTCCCAAGAAATCGTGGAAAATAGTATCATATTTTTGAACGTTTGCGATGTGTATTTTTTTTAAAAATAGCAACACTTACAACCTTATATAGGTTTCTCCTGACCTCTAAAGTGTTGTTTTTTTTCATGTATTTATATATAAACATACTTATATATATATATATATATATATATATATATATATATATATATATATATATATATATATATATATATATATATATATATATATATATATGTATATATATACTAACAATTAGAAAAAAAATACAGCTGCAACCTATTTAATTAATTACGCATTCAAAATATTGTCACAAAATATTCTTACATATTTAGTTTTTTTGAACATTAACATTAACCTGCAGATCTGGGTATATCTGGTATACATTCCATGATATTTTGAAGTTTGTTTTTTAAATTGTGCAAAAGGTGTAGTCATGCAAGATATAGATATAGACATATGAAAAGAATGATAAACAACAATTCTGACAATGAAATCTAGAACCCATAGAAACGGACTTCCAAAAATGGTGTAATTAGTAGTGTAGTTATATAATATGTAACATAGTAAGAAACAGTAAAATGTATGAAATCTCCATTATATATTAGTGAAATTATAAACTGTGTTATCTGCTTGTCCACGATTAATACCGTTGAAAATTATATTGAGTTTAAACTACTTAAAAATTCGGAGTTAAATATATAATAAAAATAGGCAATTTCCTTGAAAAACATGAAAAAATATTAGAGGGGGCGTATACATATCATGCTGTGGTCTCATAATTTGAAACTCGATATCATGCGTTCTTAGGAAAATGTTCCATTCATTGGTTTGCTTCATCAAAAAATCCTTTCTCTGCTTTAAATAACATTTAAAGCAAAGAAAGGATTTTTTCAGCATCAGGCGGCAAGTAATCTAAAAAAATTAGGTCACTGGTTTATCTATTAAGTTCTCAGCTACTGCTTGTGCCTACAAAAATATTTTTCAATCTCAATTTCACAGAGAAATCAACAACCTTATTGCATCTAGGGAAAGCTTGTGCAAACATTGTTGATTTTCTGGTCTTTTGGGAATTGCCACACTATCGTTATTTATTTTACCTGTACAAGTGAGGAAAGTAAGGTAGATATAACAATCTATTTCTTGTAACTTTTGGAGAAATATATATTTTTGGTACGTAATCTAGTATTATCATGGAGGAAATAAACTTAGTCCTGTTAATTTATTGAAAATTTTACAATTAATCAATGTAACTTCTGACCCTAAATCTTTGTATTAATAACAGACTCCTCTGGAAATGTATTCCTACGAGTAACCCCACTGATATTCAAGGAGCAACGCAGAATTACATTTATGGTATTCGGTTCAAGTTTGGATGTTAAAACTCTTCTTTATTCTACAGTCTTGGCATTTACACTGTGTGAATAACCTATTTATGTAATATACATAAATTAGAAATTAATTCAGCTTATGGAAATTATGTTTTAAAATCAATAATTGTTAACAAATGCCAACTCACAAGGTATAAGATTTGGTGCTTGCACGGCTACGGTCGCGTCCTATTTATGTCTTATAATAAAACGTCCTGGAAGTTGTAAATAATTTTCTATAAAAACCTTAAACTCTTAATTAAAAACTTATTAGGCAAACTAATGTCCATAAAATAATGATTAATAGTGGAACTACGTAAAAAGAAAGTTTAATAGTGAAACTACGTACCCTAAAGGGTTAAAATTTACACGTGAGCCTAAGTAAATAATATATAAGTGCACAGGAAACTCGCGAGTTTCATTCGCATTATACGAGCTTTTTTTGGTTTCCGTTCTGTTTTATAAAATTAATCTTTTTTATATTCACCTATTCATGATACTTTAACCCTATTCTCTTTAATTCTGTGAAATTTAGTATAAATAAATTATAAGCAACTGCTTTAAAAACAAGGTGCAGTCGTCTAAATTACTCTTTTATTATTACACACACGATCACAAAAAATGCTTAATTAGCGCGAAGATAACTACGCTGACGGGAATAGCGACATATTTGAATTTTGTATTCCTTTATGAAGGAAAACTTAACAAACATTTGGACGACTGACCCAACTCCAGCGTTTCCATAAAATGCTTAGTGCTAATAGCTAATTGTTACCGCCACGCAATGATATTTACTTAATATCAAACATTATACTAATAGGGGTAGAACAGGGTGGAATTCATGAAATTAATGGTTTTAAATTGAATAATTTGATTACTTCAATTAAGTATTAGAAAAAAATAATAAATGACAGATTCTGTGACATATGTTAATTTTTAAGCTCTCTCTTATTTTATCATCTCAAGCCATTTAAAACGATACATGGACAAGCTTTACACTAAGTTTAAGTGCTAAAAACTGCTATTCGTTTTAATATTATTGCCTTGTACATAATAAAGGTAGCCTCTGCGATGCAAGACATAATTTTCTACAATTTTATTCCATATTAGCCCACCCTTGAAATTACCCTCGCTATGTTTTTTCTCTCACGTAAATATATCGAATCGACTAATTTGTAATCTCCAACTCTTTTAATAATCTACACGATGTTATTATACATGGATACTATCGTTATACCATTTATGGAGAGCCTATGCCATCATTCCATGTGTGCTCAACTTTGTAAATTTATAAATTCCCATTTGATTAAAACAATGAAAAAATTAATACGTACCAAAGATATCATCTTTTTTAATATAGGAAGAACTACAAAAAAGATTAACAAATACAAAGAAATTCGTGATCAACATATGGGACAGAAAATATTTTGAATTCACATATTCGATCAATGTCAGGGACATATAGATTCTTATTAAATGTATAGCTCACGAGTAAAGTATCTATGCGCAGTTTTAAATTATGCGTGCTTTCACCTTATTTAACTTAATTTTGCAAACGCCGCTTAATCTTTTTTTTATCTTAATTCTTATTTTATTCTGAGATTCCTGTGTATTAGTTGTGTCCCGATTTTATGCCTTCTGTTCCAATTTTCCTAAATTAAAGAAGCATAATACGTGCATAAAAATTAAATACCACATTTTTGAAGAAAAATAGTAACAATATTTGAAATTAATTGTTGCCAAAATATATTCTAATTAAAAACGATAGTCATTTACTTAAAAAAGTATGGCAGTTATACATTCGAAAATTGTGATAAATATCAAAAATAAGGAAGGACAAATAAGAATAATTGACAAAATTTTATTTGTTATTTACTGGCGTATAACGACTGTGTTATAACTATAAAACTTTCTAAATTAATACTATATACCGCAACTTTGTTTGCGAGGATCTTTAAAAAATATTATTAATTTAATTGTAAAATTAACACACGTCAAATAATTACCAAAGTAGACTTTCTTTAAGTAAATGCGCATTGTATTCAAATATAAATATATTCAATGTCAAATTACAATATCTTCTTCTCAGCTGGTCGATGCCGATAAAACGTATCCTATATGATATTCAAGCCCCAATGAAAACTTCCAATCAATGTATTTGAGTGATGCGCGAATAAATAAGCACTCACTATTTGGTCAGACAAACACAAAATTTCCATTGTTCAGTTAGATAGATCAAAACTCTAGATACAATATTTTTGGTTTCCAGTATTTTATTTATGTCCACCTAAATATTTTGTTCGTTTATATATTCCATACACACATTTTATTATACATAATTTTAATAATTTTGACTTTAGCACATTCAAAAATAGAAAAGTAGGTGCGCCACATAATGTGTTGATATTTTGTAACTAGCTTAGAAACAATATGAAAATATAGTTTTCGAATCCTTATAATTTGTACTTTAAATTAAATTCTCACGGTACATTAAAAAATTGGGTACGGTTTTTGGCCCTCTTTGAAATTTATAAGTTCCATGAATATATTTGAGTATTATATGAGTAACGGTGTTTTATCAGTTTGTGAAATTGCAAGTTTCTACATCAAACAGTTTCTGAAACCTACGGCGGTTATTAATAGAATTGAATTGAAAACAGAACACTCATAGTGTTCTGTTTTTTTTATAAGTATAAAACCGCAGAAATTTTTTCGTAGTACGAATTATATACACATATTTTGTAAAGATGTTTAACTCTATTGTTGATGCAATTTTATTTATATTAAAAATAAATTATAAATTTTATTACTTAATTTTTGAGATCTCCCTTAATTTTTTTCTTTTAGAAACAAAATGTATTTTGTATTGGTCCATTAAATACAACCGGATCGATTATCAGCTCGTTAAGACAAATGGTTTCTACGAACGAACTCTATGATAGCCACCAAACTGATTTAACGTTAAATGAGATTCCTTCTTCCAAGCAATTTTTAGGGCTCGCCTCGTAAGTATAAACATAGCTCCATAACCATAACCCCTACGCTAATAATTTATACAAAAGACTTTTTAAAAAGTAATCTTTAAGATAGAGAAAATCGTATTAAAATTACTCCATTAGAGATTAAGTTATGAGCGAACAGACATAGAGACCGAGAGATAGACTTTAGGTTTACCATACAGAGAAAACATTTTATAATATTTATTTAAGGTGGATATTCAATGAGTTTTTTGTCCAATTGAGAAAAAATGTCTATATAAATAAGTATGTAAAATACCAATAATCTATATATTTATATTATCACGCGAAGAAAATACTTTGTACCTCTTATTAAGCATATTGTGTGCAGGGAGGTGCGTGCGATTTGGCTTAGTTCAAGTTTGTTTGGTTTTTTTAAATGTTAGTAAACATTTAATTTTAAATTTCGTTGGTATTTCAGGAAATTTAGGGAAGCAATACATGCTAATGACATATTTCTTCACTCTCTCAGTTGACGTAATAGATCAAGATTAAATTATTAAATATATATATGCAATTATTTAATTATTACAGAGGTACACTTTTTGACAAAAGAACCTCGTAAACCTCCAAATTTCAAAATTTAATTACGGTCTACTTTCGTTTCGACCACTGCGGCATTGGCGACCACTAATTTGTATTATTACTTCATAAAGCATCGTACTAAAATTTTTAAATGCACTCATATTATAAATAACATTCTATTAAAACGTTATAGCACATTAATAGTATTAAAACAGGGCAAATAAAATCCGGTATTTAAGTTTTCATTACTAATAAAATAAAAAATTAGGAGAAGTTTCCGTTAAACTGGTTCACCTTAACAGAAGAGGCGCAGCAATACAATTCGCTTTATGATATTTTGGGCCATCTTTTACCATTGTTTTGCGCTAGGTCTTCTTCACGCATTCATTTAGAGATTTATTTTCAGACAAAAACTGTTTGTTCAGGATTTTTATTCCACTCTAGACAATGAATTGTTCTATAGAAGGTTTTCCTTGCCGAGTTATAAGTCTGACGTATCGAATTATCTGTATTGGGTTGGCAGTTGATAACCTTGGTTCAAGGTATAAGTATAGCATTTTATGTTATTAGAAGATTTCTATATAACTAGAACAAAGGGAAAACCAATATTTTCCCATCGTTCATATTCACTCGATTCACTCACTTTGTTCGACTCGTAGAAGTTGAGATTATAAACAAATCGCCTGACCTTTATATGTCGTTAAACTTGAATATATAAGAATTAAAATCATTTATTTTGCAATAAAATAATTTTTTACATTTATTTCATTACCAAATCGTGTATATTTTTTTAAGTTTCTAATAAAATATATTAATTATACAAATTATATATTAATTCTGCCACTGAAGAATAAAAATAGTTCGAGCATTTGTCTTTTAATCTGGCTTTTGGCAAAGTTCCAAATTACCGCCAGGTATAATGTACACTACAATAAATGTTTCCAAAAGTAAAGATTTATTAAGTCATTTACGCGGTGCTCTTTGCCAAAACATGAGAGGAAAATAGCTGATAATTAAGATTAACGTAATTTGTTGCTGCAGTTGAGAAATGAGATGTGTGACATTTACTTCGTATTTTTTCCTTAAGTAACGGAGAAGATATCTTTCGACTATCTAAAAAAATGTTGTTAAATCATATAATAATTTTCTGTTTATATTAAATAGTATCAACGGATACTTAAATTTACATTATCATCTTGATTACTATAACCCTTGATTTACTCTTTGTTATCTGTCGAAATGCGTCAAAATTAGATATGTATTAATTCAAATGTACTAAAATATTTTGTGGTGCATTTCTTCATGTGTGATAAGCAAATACTAATATTTAAATGTTTGTGTAGGAAAAGCGCAAGGTTGAAATTCAAATGAATTCTAAATTGTTTTAATCTTGGGATTGAATTTACTTGATCACCGAATCACTAAACACGTTAAAAGCGTTATTAGTGCGCGTATTTCCTCCAGATGTACAAAAAATAGAATAGCTTAGGGGATTTTAGAAGAAATTAAATTTGTCTTCAAAACTTGATAAATTATGATCGTTTTTGTTAATTAAATGTGTTCAAACTATTTATCCATACTATTACGATAATTGCCTTGCGCCTTTCTGACAAAAGTTTTTATTTATATTACTTCCTTCCTTAAATCTTCTATCATATACTGCCATTCCACTTAAAATCGTCTACATAGCATATTTAGGGATTTAATTGGTGTATTATAGATACTTTTTCCAAGAAATTACCAATCTTTGTATTATTCATACATACTACATTAATATTAATATTTCATTTTGCCTGTTATTACTTTGTGGGTTTGATCATATTTGTGAATATAAATATAGACTGGACGCTGTCCATTTTGGATAGGCCTTGATTACTTTATTTATGTAGATAACCACTGGAAAAATTAATTTCTAGAACTAGAAATATTGTAATTTCACTGTCATCTCGAAAATGAAGATGATGGAGTTAATTATTGTTAATCACCTCCGTAATCGCAAGTAAATAAACATTTGTTGCACAATATTTTCAGGGATCGATAACTGAAAGAGAAAAATGTAATAATTGTAAAATACCCTATGTATCTATCTCTCTGTCTGCCTATCATATCCGTTATTTTTTATTAACTCATATATAACACAAGTTATTGTTCAAATTTGCTCACATGGAAAATTTTAAAGGCGGCAAATAAACTAAATTATTTTCCTTATCGTAAAGAACATAATGGGAAAAAGCCAGTTTAAACCTAAAGAATAAATAGTCTAAAACTATTTTCCTAGAATTTTATGCAAGTCTATTCTAGAAATTTTGTTTAACATGTTCACAAGAAAATCTTCCTCCCTCATTCCCAACTTTAAAAATTAAAATCCATATAACCAAAAATAATATTAATGAAAGTTTAACTAACGTTTACAAAAAAACTAACGTTTCCTACAAAGCAAAAATTAAATATTTATAGTTTTTTTATATAGCCACGATTTTTTAACGCAAATGTGATGTTATGTCGGGCGTTATTCTTATATGGTGAAAAATAATATTAACGTTTGTAAAAATACTGGAGAAATAAACATTAGAGTTTTGAAAAAATACTGCATACCCTTAAATGTCATATAGTGTACTTAGGTGTGTACGGAATCCCCCTAGTGCGAGTTCTATTCCTATTTAACAGATTAGATGTGATAGAACAGAAAAATTGTATTCATTCTTGGTAACAACTCGTGGAACGCTACTGTGTTGTTAGCAAATATGAAACTAACTTTGTGGATTTGACCCAATTGCCTTAAGTGCTTACAGCGATTATTGTTGCATGAAATGAATAATGTCAAAACAATACCTGTCATAGTAGTTTGCAATTAATATTGTACCTATAGTCCTTAAGTTATCTAAGAAGCGGTAATGTTACTTTTGTCCAGCCTCCCTGTTCTAAACATATTTATTTTGGAGAAAACAGAAACGAATTTTTATATAAAGAAAAATTTAAATATTTCTTTGCGAAAATTGAAATTTGTTCGGTTATAACTTTTAGGTTAAATATTTAAATGACACTTCAAAAATAAATTAGGGGAAGATTTTTTTATAGAAATTTGGTCGCTTTTTACTTTTTCGGATATTTAATAAAAATATAAGTCTATTTTGAAAAATATATAATAATAACTTAAAGATGCTAATGTTAAAATGCAGGACAACCGATTAAATTAAATGTCATGTGTAAAATTAATGACGACATGAAATAAAAACCCCTATAAGTTTTAACATAAAAAGATATAATGCGGAAAGAGAATAGATATTAATTACACTCCTCGGAAACGATATTTATTAAATGGGAAGTGGAAATATCTCAGTTGTTATATGCGAATATTTATCCAAGTGTTAATCCCGTCCGACGTTATTGAATTTTGGTAAACTTCGCATTTGTAACAGTCTAAAGAAATTAGGTAATTACCTATGTATTTTTATTTCTCCCTTTCATGCCGAAATATATCAGCCGTTTTTATTTTTCACAAACACTTAGGAATGAAATTCGTTTTTCATGGGAAGGAAATATTTCTACAATATTTTTCTGATTTTACGAGTGGAATAAGGAAAAATAGCTCTGATGTGAGAAAACTCCATTGGATGATACACACAATGGTTATTTATATTTTCACTATTTATCTGAGGGGAATTTTCTTATTGTTACTCATTTTTAATTTTCGAAACTTGTTTTGGATAATATCAAACACCGCTTATTATTAGTAAACTCTTTTCATATTTATTTTGCAAAAAAAACATAACAAACTCATTTCGATACAAATTATGTTTTCGTAATGAGTTCGTTTTTAGTTTTTTATTTTAGTATCCCTTTTATTCCATAATACTAACAAACTCATTAAGGTAAATATTAATTATAAAAATATTATTTAAATGTAAAAAGTGAAATATGTAAAAAAATGCTTAAAAACTTTTAAACCACGACCCTTAATAGACTGTTATAAAAAAAGTGTGATAATAAAAGCACTATTTAAATTAATATTTCACTAAGTTAAATGGTAAGCCCATTTTATAACTATCAAATACCTCTTTTTATAGTTTATTACTTGATTTAAAAAAGAAAATCATCAAAATTGACTTTGATAAAATAACAGAATAGTGCAGTGACCCTCATCTTATGTAGATAAAACGCATCTAAAGTAGAATGCAGAAAGAAAACAGCGACATACCTGTTGGCCCGGGCATCAAATAAAGGAATTTGTCTCCGTGCTTTTCATATAATATAAGACTTCGTTGCCTTGGGGAATTATCGGAATTTCATTGAATTTTTGTCATGTTCATCCTTATTCTTAAACAGAAAAATGATGTTATTGTCTAACTTACTTTATATGTTTCCAAAGCAAAACAGTTAAATTATTTTGACATATATTCAATAAGCTTATAGTATTTAAAAATATATGTAACATTTTTACATAGATATGGTGAAAAAAGTAAAGAAAATTGTGTCAAAAAAAAGTAAAAAAAATGTCCGCAGTAAATATATGGAATAACAGATGTGCCTTTTCACATACACTGAAGTTTGAGGATATTTAAAGATCTTGTCAGAACCAATAAAGCTACCCCTTTTTTAAATGTTTATTGTTTTTGCAACGCAAAAGATAGGTTTAAGGTTTTCGTCAAGGAAATAAAAAATGTTTGTTTCGAGAATTCTCTGTTTTCATTTTCGTTCATAAGAGGGATAATTCTAAAAGCCCAAATGGTATTCTTCTTAAACCGTTGATAAATATTAATAATATTTTTCACTTCCCAAATATATTGCCTAGTATATTTATCAAAGCATAAAAAATAGCTTGGCTGACTGTATATTAAAGTACTTATTAAATGAATTTTTTTTTTATTTTTAAGATGTATGAAATATGTGATTTAGTAGTGGTAAGAAAAGGGGTAAAGGCGTTTTCTTTACAAAATGATTTGGACACATTTTACGAAGTAGATATTTAATTGTAAATTAAAATACCTCTTCAGTGGCGATCAATTTGATAGAATTGGTGAAAAAAATTGTTTCCCATGTCCATATATGGGTCAATAACGGCAATCACGGCAGGTCAACAATTTTAAAGTTTTAACTTCTACTAATGTGAAGCGACAATAAAGATTTTGATTTTAATTAAGATTTTAATAACTGAATTTTCAAGCAAACCTGTTCATGTCTCGTTTTTAACTTATTTACAAAGAAATTATTTTGAAAACCATACATGAAACGTTTTGCTTCAAAAGTAAAAAAGAAATTAATTTTTGAACGAAGTCCCAATGGTTCGATGATTAAAAAAATTATTTAAAAGACAATCAACCAGGTGCCTGCAATGTAGTGCATGCAAAAAAAATCAACAATTAACGATGAAGGATGCAATTTAGATGAAAAACTGTTTGGAAGTATAGTAAAATTTTAGCTTTTTGGAAATTGTTACAACTTTGGACAAAACATCAGACGTTATATAAAAGATAAATATTTTGCAAATGACAAAGGGCAAATAGAACCTGATATTTTTACGTGTCTAATTTAATTCTAAAGGAATCAAAGCATTGCGCATAAAAAAATGCTCTCGTTCATGATTGAAGACGTACAATAATTTTTTTTTGATTTCCCACAAAACCGGAAAATCACATACATCAAATATTATTTGTTTCTGCAAAACTTTACATTGATTTATGATTTCACTGACTGCTTGATTTAAAGTTTATGAATAATCAGTATTGGATTAAAGTAAAATACATCATTGACTGGAGCTATTAATATAATAAGTGATAAATTATATATAAGTTAACACAGAAAAGTTATTTGGAAAATATTTGCAATAAACAGGTATTAAACTAAGCGAGAGAAAATGAGGCTCGTTTTACTCAAGGAATATACTGAGTTAGCATTTTTGAATAACACACTTTGTTTGGAAGTTTCACCTACTACCGTCGCTCGTATCCTATCTTAGAAAATGACTGTACAAAAATACTATCTACATAAAATTTCAAGCACTGCAGTGTTAATTGCCCACAAATGTGTAATTAATTTGTAAGTTAGTTCGAGACTTTTACCAAGGAAAAGCGATGACCTGACAAGGGAAAAACGGCACATGACTCTGAAGTCGTAATTAGAGTCCACGGGCTCGATGTTACCGGAAGTACTCGAGTCTTGTCATAGCCACACATGTATTGTGGGCAGTTCTATCATGCATTTATTTAATATTTATAGACTGCGTGAATTCTTCCAGTAATTTTAAAAAATATACATTGTAAGATATGTGCTGATCAGGATAATTTAGTCTTTTTAATAATAATAAAAATAAAACTTTTATTTACGTTGGTCGCAAATGATGCATCAAAAGACCAAAAATATGATACCATAAATCTTTTTGAAAACAAATATGAAAAAATTACAACTTCAGTTATACATAAACCGATGTATGTGTGGGTGTGTATATGTATATATATGTGTATATATATATATATATATATATATATATATATATATATATATATATGTATATATATATATATATAAATATATATATATATATATATATGTATGTATATTCTTCTATATGCATACGAGTTCACGTACGGGAACTCATATATACAAGAATATGAACAATACTTAAAATATATGCAAATACAGTAAAACGTACGTTTACGTGTACGTTTCGCAAATATATATTTAAACGTGCGACATGCGAACGCTTAAAATATTTTGCATTTCAGTTTTCGATCTAAATATCTATAATACCACTGTAACACTTATATTACATAAAAACATAAAAATATTTCCATATTATTAACTATGGAGGAGCAATAACGAAAAGAACAAAAACCAAAACAGAAAAAATTGATTTAAATTAGTTTCCAAATGTCAATATTTTTCGTCTATTCCTTGCAGTTTGCATTTACATAACATTTTTATCATACTAAAATCATTCTTGTATTAAATTTTGGTTCCAGCTTTGTCCATATGGAATTTCGATCATCACATTTTAACGGTTTTCATAATTTTTTTTCCTAGAAATGATCTTAAGTATAATAATTTTAATTATAATGTGTAATATTAGTTCAAATGCTATATGGTTACTGAAAAAGTATTAAATCTACCTGATGTCTCGAACAGGAAATATCGAAAATGTGTAAGGCAATAAAGTCATCTTTCTTGAAGAAAGATACACATGACAAAAAATTCAACGAAGCTAAAGCCGATCGACTCTCGAGGAGGATAAGATGAAGAGGTTGAGTATTCTACGAACAATATTGAGATGCTTCGAAATCCTTCATATTACGTCCGTCCCTAGAGGTGGGTCACGGTTTTCTTCTCTTATGGATGCCGTATTGTCTACATAGACAATGCGAATACGCTTTATGGTATCTACACTATTCACTTAGTTTTGAAATGTTACGTTTAATTAACAGCGTTACTATATAACACGTTTCCTGCCGATTCCGTCGTGTTATGACTTCCGCTCGGTTGCTTTTTTACCTGAGCGAAAGTGATTTTTTTTATTATTTGCTCTTTGAAATAAAGAATGAGCAGGAAACAGGTACATTATATAGATCGGTTACGATTAATTTAGTAAAAAAAATTATTTATAACCGAAAAACCACTGTCGACGTCAAATTTCGAATGTTTTTACAAAATTTTTAAATTTTTTTTTGTATACTCTATATCTGATAATTTCTATTCTTGCATGTAGATTAAATATTTAGAGAGAAATAAATAAAATTAGGTTAAAGAAAACGTAACAAATGATTCGATAAGAAATATCAATTGAATTGCAATAATTTTTTCTAAATATACCATGATCTACAATTATTATAAACCAAGCAACTATTTTAAAAAGAAAAATAAAATTATGAAATATAGGTGGCGTTAACCATTATAAATGTGAAACTAGTGCCTACGACTTCTTTCAAGTGCTATTAAATATAGGGGCCACGACAATTATAAATACTAACCAAAATTGTTTTCTGTTCTGTCAATAACAAAGTAATAAATGTCGAAATCAGAGAGAAACCTTGGAATAATTCGATAATGGAGACAAGACCCAATAATTGTTAGTTATTAAGTATGATAAGTTTAGTTTCATGAAACTATTTGGTAAAAATAACCCTGAAAATCTAAAAATTGATATTATTTTCTCAGTAACTTATAAAGCTATACCGACAATGTACACATGTCTATTTTACTTATATGTTATTTGTAATATTGTAATTTTAAATCAATCCCCTCTTCCGTTTCCTTCATATAATATATAGACTTAATAATACATTTTCAATATTGATAAGAATACTCGACGCATAAACACACTTATTTCACCTTTTTTCATAAAGCAGAAAGGTTAAAACCAAAAGATCTGTGAAATATAAATGAAAATGAAGAGTAAGATACATATATGTATATCTACATGAGATATTTCCATACTAAAGGTACTAAACCTTCTTTTAAGAGTAATTACACAATTGTTCTAAATGTTGAACAACGTACTCAAACGTTAATGTGTGAAGAATCACGTATTGATTTGTTTTAATTAATATCGTATTAATAAAAAGGGAACCACCTGTAGTATGTTTTCGTGTAGTAATTCCTACGTAGTTTTTTAATCAAATCAATTTCTAATATATTAATGTAGCTAGAAAATCTCTACTGTATTTTAAATAAATTTAATTTCTGGTAATAAATGTTATATTGTATTTGTATTTGCATTTGATGAAGTAAAGGCAAAGTGATTTATTTCATCCCTAATATGTTTAAAATAACCTTTAATCCGACGTAGAATATTCGTAATAAGGGAATAAACTGATAGCATAAACAAATTAAAATACTGTTTAAAACATGTGATAAGAATTAGTTGATGTAGTCATTATTCTTAAACCTTCTATTAATTACTACTTAATCTGTGAATGTTACTTTAAAATAAATAGTGACTTGATATATAATACGTTTCTTAATGTGATAATGCAAAGTCGCTAAGTTTCTAAAGAAATTGGAATTATTATTGTCTTTATAGCTCATGAGTGTACTGTTTAAAAAAAATTTAAATTAATAGGCATGCCCACAATAAAATTGGCTTACCAATATTTATACTTTATTAAATTATTTTACTAAATTAGGTTTCTCCAATGCGCGTGTCATTAGACATATTACCCATAATCACTATGCTGGGCAATCGAGTTGGTGATCACATTTAGTAGCTTCTCGAACCAATGGCGCAATTATCCTTCACGGGTATGTGGCATTTAGCTACGTGATTAATATCACTACAGCTCTACTCACTAAACGGCGGAGAATCAAACAGGTGACCACGCTATGCATCGCGCTGTCAAGGCCATAAGCTTTGTGATCAACGCAACATACCATGTCACCGACATTTGTACATTTTATAGGTCAAATAAAACATCAAATTATGACCTGATAACTTCATTCTTGGATTGATGATAATACAAATCTTATTAATTTATCTTAAATTAGATTGATTTTTTTGTGTTATCATCAATCCAAGAATGAAGTTATCAGGTCATAATTTGATGTTTTATTTGACCTGTAAAATGTACAAATGTCGGCAACATGGTATGCTGCGTTGATCACAAAGCTTATGGCCTTGACAGCGCGATGGGTCACCTCATTAGCTATAAAGTCAATGATAATTCCATTTTTTTTAAAACTTAACGAAATTACATTATCACATTAAGAAACGTATTATATATCAAGACACGATTTATCTCAAAGTAACATTCACAGATTAAATAGTAATTAATACAGGCTGTAATAACGACTACATCAACTAGTTATTATCACGTGTTTTAAACAGTATTTTAATTTGTTTATGCTGAGTATCAGTTTTTTCCTTATTACGAATATTCTACGTTAGATTAAAGGTAATTTTAAACATATTAGGGATAAAATAAATTATTTTGCCTTTACTTCATCAAATGCAAGTACAATTTTATATTAATATTTATTTGATTAAAAAACTGCTTAGGAATTACTATACGAAAACAAACTACGGGTGATCCCATTTTTATTAACACGACATTAATTAAAACAAAATCAATACGTGATTTTACACGCATTAACTTGCGAGTACGTTGTTCAGCATTTAGAACAATTGTGTAATTACTCTTCAAAGAAGGTTTAGTACCTTTAGTATGGAAATATCTCATGTAGATATACATATATGCATATGTATCTTCCTCTTCATTTTCATTTATATTTGACAGATTTTCTTTCGATTTTAACCTTTCTGCTTTATAAAAAAAGGTGAAATAAGTGTGTTTATGCGTCGAGTATTCTTATCAATATTGAAAATGTATTATTAAGTCTATATATTATATGAAGGAAACGGAGGAGAGAATTTATTTAAAATTACAATATTACAAATAACATATAAGTAAAATAGACATGTGTACATTACCGTTATAGCTTTATAAGTTACTGAGAAAATAACATTAATTTTCAGATTTTCTCGGTTGTTTTCAACAAAATAGTTTCAAGGATCTAAATTTATCATACTTAATGACTAATAATTATTTAGTCTCGTCTCCATTTGCTAATTATTCCAAGGTTTCTCTCTGATTTCGACATTTATTATTTTGTTATCAACAAAACAGAATACAATTTTGGTTAGTAATTATAATTGTCGTGGCCCTTATATTTAATAGCACTTGGAAGAAGTTGTAGGCACTAGTTTCACATTTGTGAAAGTAGTTATTGATACGTGGTTAACGCCACCTATATTTTATTCCTTTAAATTTTTTTATGAATAGTTGCTTGGATTGTTATGACTATGGATCATGGTATATTTAGTAAAAAAATTATTGCAATTCAATTTATATTTCTTAGCGAATCATTAGTTACGTTTGTTTAACCTTATTTTATTTCTTTGTCTCTAAATATTTAATATCCATGCAAGAATACAAATAGTCACATAGAGAATATCAAAAGAAATGCGTAAAAAACATTTGAAATTTGACATCGACAGTGGTGTTTTTATTTTAAAATAATTTTAAATCGATTTTTTTATGAAATTAATCGTAACCAATCTATATAATGTATCTTTTTATTGCTCATTCTTTATTTCAAAGAGCAAATAATAAAAAATCAGTTTTGCTCAGGTGGAAAAGCAACTGAGCGGAAGTCATAACATGACGGAATCGGCAGGAAACGTGTTAAATAGTAACGTCGTTAATTAAACGTAACGTTTAAAAACTAAATGAATAGGGTAGATGCCATAAAACGAATTCGAATTGTCTTTATAGACAATACGGCATCCGCAAGAGAAGAAAACCGTGACCCACCGGACGGGACTAGGGACGGACGTAATATGAAAGAATTCGAAGCGTCTCAGTATTGTTCGTATAATACACACGACCTCTTCATTTTATCCTCTTTGAGAGTCGATCGGAGCTGAATTGAATTTTTCGTCATGTTTATCTTTCTACTTATAAAGAAAGATGACTTTATTGCCCGACACGCTTTCAATATTTCCTATTCGAGACATCAGGTAGATTTAACACTTTTTCAATAACTATATGGTTATTACATTTGAACTAATAATATACATTAGAATTAAAATTATTATATTTAAGATCATTGCATTTCTATGCAAAAAGTTATGAAAAACGTTAAGATCTGATGATCGAAATTCCATATGGACAAAGCTGCAACCAAACTCTAATACAAAAATAATTTTAATATGACAAAATTTTGTAAACCAGATACAACAGTATATTGTTTGCGTGGATTTTTAAATTTAATAGTTCATCAACCTTCTAATAAAATGTTAGCAAATTCAATTAAAAGTGGATTAACAATTTTCATACATCTAAACTTTCTGCCTCAGGATGTAATCAGAAGTATGTGCCCGTGAGTTTGGCATTTCTATGTAAAGGCGAAAAATAAAACAAGATTTATATTTTCGCCCTAGAATAATAGTGCAGAATCATACACACAAGGTATTACTAACACAGTCCGGAATTTATTTTAAGAAACATATAGCCAGACATAGCCCAATATTTGATAAGAGCGTCTAAAATAAAATCATCACATTTTAATAGAAATATCGACAATATAATTTAAAATAATATAATGATCTAAATAACAATGCGTTTCTGGTTTTTATTTCACCAATATTCTCAAAATAACATTTCCGTCTCACGAACAATGGTATGTCCTAAATGTTTTTATCAATACATAGAAGAGAAAGTGCAAAACAATTGACGTCCAAAAATACTTCGAGTTTTGTAATCGATTCACCTTTTATTTTAAAAATATGAGTCATTAAAATTCTCAATAAATAAAACTTGCATCAATTCCATAAAGCATTTCTCTGCTTATTGAAATCGTCTTGGACAAATATTTTGTAAATTCCCATTCGCCTTTTCAAAAAATGTTATATGCATATGTTGTTTAGAAGTTTCACTATCAGTAATAATTTATAGTATTATTAAGACCATTGTCACAGGTAATAAATATCTAAAGAATATTTGAATGGGTATAACGACGTTTCGAATAAGGACGGCATTAGAATATTTTAAATTATGATAGTTGAAATGTAAAAATTATTGTTTACCCACGCGAGTAGGACCGATGTTATTTTGTATTTGCATAAATAAAATAGTTAATTGATTGAAAGCACAGTGGAGTTTGAATCCGTCAATTGAGTAAAACATTCCGATCCAATTATTTAAAACTATCTGTCTATAAATTATTTGTCTTATTTAACTTATTTTTTTATCAAATGTTTATACATTTTACTCGTTCTTGGACAATTAACTTAAATTCTGTACTTATAAAAATTTTCAAGAATTCGCTCAAAATTTATTGAGCTGTTTTCAATGAATACATCCACAGTAAAATCAATTAAGTTATGATAGAACTTGCACTGTGGTTTAAACTTTGCTCATGCTAAACTATGTACATAAACTTTTTACACAGGAACGAAAATATTGCAATTTTGTCAAAAAATTGCAATGATGTATATAGTTTTACAGAGGACTTCAAGTAAATTTCCAAAAAAAAAATGTTATGATTTTGACTTCAATATTTAAGATAGAGGGAGGCACATATTTTGTGAGAACATTTTGACAATAAATCTTGCGTAAAATATTAAACAGAATAGTATCAGGAGTTTAAAGTTGGCTTTCTCTACTCCAAACGACATGTCAAACATGGGTAATAAAATTCTATTACTTCGATTACCTGTATTAAATTTCGACAAAACCGTTTTTGAGAGTAGTTATCAGTTGGGTGTTAGTTAACAATATATGCGGGTTAATATGTTTATCGCTATACTGAATTTCGAGTTTTTAGATCAGTTGTTTTTTTAGAGAAATGACTATTATTCGAACGGACAACATATGATTGTTAATTTGAAGGTTCCATTTTTCCCTTTTAAGTATCCTAATAATGTAAACATTCCTAATAATGAAAACAATTACAAATAAATATTTTTTTTATTGGGAAGAGTGGAAATGAATGAAAATATTTTTACCAGCATATTTTAGGGAAATAAAGTTTATTATTTTAGTTCATTTAACTGAGAGAACGGATATAATTCCACAAAAATAGTTACATAGGCTGCAAATAAAATGTCCAACATCAAATTTAGCGTTTTCCTTATTTTTTTAAATTGGTTTCTCATTTTATACTCATGTTCCGAATTACATTAATACAATCAGTGTGAAACCAGACAGATGAAACACGAATTGAAAACAAAAATGGAACTAAAAAGTAGATCAAGAAACTTTTTCAAACAAATTAAACATTTTCAAATCAAATTCATTACAAACTTGCTGTACCAAAGACTTTGTTTGCGTGGTCTATTGAGTTTGTTTAAAGAAATTATTTCGAAATATAAAAATAAAATTTGACCTTATGTAATTAAGGAAGTGTTTTTCACCGTAGATTACGCTATGATGGAATTCATGGAAAAAGCTTTTGATAATTATGGGTCTTACTATTTCACCACACATGACGTTCTATGGAATATTATAAAAAATAGAGTTGTCCCCTAGAAAATTATAATTAAATGAAAAATGTTATTTTATTTAATTGATATTTTTCTGAGTGACAACTCTATTTGTAATGTAATAAAAAAAATTATCATTTAATTACATAAAGTAATTATACAGTTTCATTAAGGATTTATGGGCAGTACTGTGTTTAATATATATTTGGCATGAATAAATAATATTATATGAGCTACGCAATGTGTACGTGTAAGTATCGCAGCCTTGAAAAGTAAGAGTATGAAAAGTAAGACTATACATGCCTTGAAAAGTAAGAGTATACATGCTTCACGAAATCCAATAAGAAAATCTTAATAATTTCAAAATCATTTGTGATATCAGGATAAAACTACATTTCCCCAGTGTTATTATCTATAACTTGTGTAAAATTCACGTCAAGAGTTGTAACAGTTTTTTAGTTAAATCTATTCGTACAGACAAACAGACTCTATTGTCGTTGCCGTGGTGTGTTGAGTTGATCTAAAAGAATTTTAACAAAGTGTCCCAACATGGGGATTGATTACCAGATGTTATTCCCATCGCTCATCGACCGTGGCTACACAGAACTAGCCACGCTCGATGAGCGATGGGAATCGACTGTACGAGACTGTTAGAGAACGTTCTTGTTGTAATAAATCCGTTATTTGTATCAACTGTATACATTAAATTACGGAAATAAACAAATAAATTATGCAATAACGATAAATAAATAAATCAACAATACTGCACACCATATAAATCATCGTGTAATAGAATACGGTAGACATACAATCTTAAAATGCTTTGTTTTAATATTAATTTTCAACTGAGCAGCAAACATAAAACCATATCCATAGAATACGGAAAAAATCTGCATAAGGCATCTGATCAAAACTCCCAACTATCATCTAACGTTTGTCGAAATATGACAAGCCGTGTGAAAACCGCGAACAGATTTAAAATAAAATACAAATACTTCTTCCCGCAAAGCAGTTAACTCTTTCCTAGGAGGCAGTGGAGTAATGTAATGCCGTGTGAATTATTGCTGGTGTATCTTCAATCCAATTGATTTATACATAACAGTGGGAAATGAGCAGGTGAAACATTTGCAGTCAGCTTGCTGTTCGCTACAACTACTCAGATAGAGTCGTAGGCTTTTCAACCCCTTCGTGTCGACTGATTGTTAAATATTTATATGATGAACTTTTACGAGACACGAACGGCCGCAATTTATATAGCAGTATTTTAAAATTTATAGTCGTGCTTGAATTTGTCTACTTTAACTGTCAAAGTAATGGAAAACATTTACTAAAAAGTTTTTCAGAAAATTTTTAAATTGTTTAATCTTTATGTAGTAAAAAATAAAACAGCGATCACAGGTGATAATGGAAAAAGTGAATTTGATGGAATTTTTATTTTTCCCGGTTGTTTATATTATAAAGTAAGAATAACAATGTATGCAATGAAACTATTTTTTATTTAAGTTGCACATAACCCATTCACACCTTTAGTTTGCTATTATATTACTAAGAGTTAACTCTCGTCAACGCCTAAGATATATCCTCGGAGTTTGTAATTAAATAACGAGAACAGAAGCATCTTGTATGTCATTTACATTTTTATGCAAATCATCAAATGACAGATTTAAAAATAATTTGCTTATCCGCTCTTTGAAAAAGTAAATTGTTATATATGTATTTATATATATATATATATATATATATATATATATATATATATATATATATATATATATATATATATATATACATTTATATATACGTATATATATATATATATATATACATTTATATATACGTATATATATATATATATATATATATATATATACATATATATTTTACATTTGCATTTTTCAAAGCCGATTTTCTTAGAAGCATGCGAAGAAGAAACTTGAAAGTTGATGTTGTAATATATCTTTTTAACTTACATATAATATTTTGCACATATTTTACATCACAATTTTTTTTAATATTTGTGTATCAACAACAGATTATTATTTTTTCCCATTTTTTATACCACGTGAGGTTTAATTTGAAAACGCTTATTATGAGTAATACAAAAATATTATGTTAATAATTTTAAATTACTTATTTAAAAAATATGCAAATATATAGCATACCACTCTCTTAATTTTGAAAACATTGAGCCAAAAATCGTGAAAAAAGGCTTAGTCAAATCTGATTAGAAGATTACAGGAAAACTGCATTATTCTAAATCTATTAATTCTTGAAATATGAATCGTTTTTTAAATCCGTATCCGTAATAAAAAAATATATATATTATATAAAGATATAATATATAATACGTTGTAATATATCTATATCGTAAAAAATTAATACTTTTAAACAGTTTAATAGAAATACTACGCTTAAATGTTTACAGGTGCCGAAATATATACAGAACCTTTCTTGTGCGATTTCTACTCGTACTTAACCGGTTTTCAAAACTCAATTCCGAAAAGATCTTTTTGTTGACTTAAAAAAAATTGTCATCAAAAATTCAAAGTGAAAATTTACTCGCAGAAGTTATTTTTCCATGGAATGTATTAAAACTCCTGCCGCGTATAAAAGGCAATAATGCGTAATAATTCTCATAAGTTTAGAAAAATGGTTTGTAACATGAAATATTTACATTGAAAATACGACTTTTATAGTTTACTACAGGTAAGTAAGAACTGGAAAACGTCACATTGCTTACCATAGCTTTGAAACACTTCTACTCATTAAGCTTAATGAAATACCTTACAATTGAATCCATCTATTTTTTATTAATTCCAACGGTTATAATTTGTTTGCAAGCTTTATTTTGTCACTTAAAATTTTTTAAAATATTATTTCAATTAGGTTGTAATGGTGTAATTGATTTAACTCAAATATACATCTATTTTCCGATTTCGCAAATAAATATAATCGCAACAGACAATGCATCATGATTAGCAATATACAGGATTTTTTTATTTTCGTGTTGTTCACAATATATTCGCACATTGTTTAAATGTCGTTTTGATGGTTAAAATGTTCATCTAAAAATTCTTCTTCCTTCATATAAATCTTTCATAATCTACACGTCATAAATATATAATATACATAATTTATATACAATTGGCTAGATGATAGTGATGATCCCTTAACAAATAACTGATGTTTTTTTTTCAAATTATACAGTAAAACATGTCTTAGAAAGCAAGATTAATATAAATGTAGTACCGAATATTCGTGTAGTTAATTATGTAAGATAATTAATATGGGAGACGTCACGATGTGGGTAAATATAATTTTGGCCTGATTATAAAGAACGGTTTATACGAAATATCCACAAAAATATCATACGATGAACAAATCATATTCATACAGAATAATTACGACATGAATCTGAATTTTATTGAGAAGATAACGAAAATAATACCTATTAATACGATTAATTTCTTAAAACTCTGGAAAAAATTAATATGGGGGAAAACGTGGATGGCCAAAATATAAATTATCCACGGTTACTTGGGATTTTATATTGAAGAATATTTTAAAAAAAAACTTGTCCAGCGCGAGTGAAACTCGCACTATGCACTCGCACTATACACTCGCACTCTTTATACATTTAAACATTCATAAAGGATCTCAGCAGACAGACAGATGGATGGACGACGGAGTGATCCTATATGAGTTCCTTTTTTTCCTTTTGAGGTACGAAACCCAAAAAAAGGGTTGATAATATACGAAATAATTCAAATATGCTAAAAAATATTATTAAAATTAAGAAGAGCAAAAAAATTAATCGCGAAAAATATTAATGTTAAACAGAGGAGAACTTCGATGACAAGAACAAATGCGTTTCTTGGCATGACCGCAAAAAGATTTGAGATTTAAGCGAATATCAATTTACATAAAGTTCCTTAAAACTTATAGAAAAATTACGATGTTTAAAGAGAAATAATATTAATTGTTGACTTTTCAAATTGCTACTTTCGGTGCAGGACATTCCATAAAGGGTGCTTGAAATTTAAATTTAGATAAAACATGTTGCATATGAGATATTATTTATTGAATATTAGTCATAGGGTTCGTCAGTGGGATAAGTCGTTTTTTTACCAAAACTCTAATAGACAAACAAACCTCTTTGTCAAGTTAGTGACCTTTGTTGCTTTTGTCGTAGTTTCAAAATCCACGCTGCTCTAGATGAGATATTCAATATTTTATTGGGTGTCACAGCTTGCTTTAATATTTCAAATGGACACCGGATATAAGAATTTGACAATTATTTATATTCTTAAATCTTATTTTACCTCCGATGTCTTTGGGTAGGTGTTTAAAGTATTATCTCTTGTGCTCATGTCGATTTGACGATTCAACATAGTGCTATAGCATATAATTCATCTACCTTATTCTCTTAACTTATTTCAAATTATTTCATAGATATGCAAATATGTGTACTGCTAACGATAATTTCAGTAAATTATGAATAAAGATGATGTTATATCATTTCTATTTGGTAGTGGACCGTTATTTTTATGGAAGTATTTGTGTTTTTTTTTAAATGAAATAATAAATGGAAAAAAATACTTCAGTTGTTTTTTTAATGTTTTGTTTTGATTAGGAACAACAGATTTATTTTAATGAACATATAAAATGAGAAGTTTGCAGTTTTATCAGTTCGTGAATAATTTAAAGTCTCTTATGTGCGCAAATAGATTTTCTATGCTGCTACAATGTAATTAATATTGGGAACGGAAATGGCAATGGCAGTCCCGACGGATTTTCTTGAATTTGTAATTACATTAATAGATTCTTATTTTCTTTTTAGAAAACCCCCCGGGATTTTCAAAAAAATACTAGTAGCTTAATTTTAGGGTAGTAATTAACAATGATATTCAGTTTACTTTATGGTGCACGCTTGTGAAAAATTTCTATTACGTGTCTATGAAATTATGTTTAAATTTGAAAGCTAAATACTCAGATAACGAACTTAACTTAAAAGAAAAATATATTTTTAGATCCAAGAGTAAACAAATATTCAATATTGGTAATATGACAAACTATTCATCATTGTTTTATTATTCGTATTAGTAGAAGTAAAAAGTGTACACAATTTATATAATATTTTATTTCCGTATGCAATTTTATATTACATTGATTTCAATTTAATTGAGTAAACCACAAACTATAGTTAAATTTTAATTAAGCTATCATTGTTGATTAGTTATGGAAGTCGCACAGACAATAACTCAGAAAAAAATAAAAGACATCAAACTACATGTTGCAAAACAACTTTTGAACACTAATACTAAGCGAATATTCTTATAAGTCAAGTTCTATGATTAAATTCACTAACCTTTTACTACTTTTATGGTTTAATTCCAGGTTGTATGATACAAATTTTTGACGTGTTATTTAAGAGTAATAAAAAAACATAAGCGAACAAATATAATTAACCTAACCTAACCGTAATTCAAAAGCTAATAAATAATATCTGATAGGAGATAAATAATGAAACGGTTTCAGTATATCGCCAATTGTCAAAACATTGTATATTTATACATCCGCCCTGAACGCGTATTTATATATATACTTAGATCAAATAATGTCCGGTTCAATAAAGATAGCGAATAAAGAGGCGAGATATCTAAATCTCATAACCAATTTTGGGCTATTTACATTACCTTAAGCAAATATGGAATATAATTTTCATTTCTATTAGGCTATAAGCCGAAGCGATAAAAGCACGGAAAATTTATTTTTCCTAGGGGAAACTATAATTATTATTCCGCACACATTCGGACACCGAGCGCCGAACATTAGTCTGCGTCGATAAAATTGTATCTCCACAATACTTAACAATAACAAAATAACATTACATTGACTTTAATGAATAATGTTGCTTGCTATGGGTAGGAGGAGGCTGATTTGTGCGGTTTACGCTAAACATAAAGACATAAATAATATTCGTATTCATTGTTTATTTATTTTTTATAACTTCAATACTTTATATTCGTCAGCAAAAAATACATTCGTTAAAGAAGAGGATATTATGATTACCCTCAAATAAATCATCTAATTATAATAATTCGCTTAAATAATAATCAAAAATAGCTTTAAATTTATTTTATATTTTTTATTTCATAGAGGTGGGTTCCATTTAACGGTGTTACGAATACTATCTACACTAAAAAGGATAAAAGCAAAAAAATTATTTAATTTTTTTCTAAAAAATTCACTAATCTAATTGTAGTAATTGAGTGAATTAAAAATTTATATAGGAAATTTTATTTTCAATCAAGTAATTAATTCGTTTTGTGTAAAAAAGCGGAAGTTAATTTATTATTATAATTTTCAAAACAATAATGGCGGTAATCATTTTAAATTGAGTATTGGTCATAATAGAAATCAAGAAATTAACGAATCTCAAATAGAAATCAAATTATCAACGTTACTGCACTTTATTTCTTTTAAGTATAGCTGTGCAGTAAGTATTAAATACAATTTCGTTTGAGACTGATAGATTCTATAGATGACTGATAGAGATCTGATATCTGATAGAGACTTCCAATGCGTCTATCTCCACAGTCCTGAGACTCAGACTTTAGAAAAAAAATAACTGTCATTTCATATTTTCATCGCCTTCGTCCTCAACTACGTAGATGACAATACATACTATTGTTCTGACTGAGGATCGAATTCGATGTAATTGGACAACGTCTTCTTGGTGTCCTTCCTCGCATTTTTCTCTTCACTATCTTTTTTAACGAAATATTAAACTTCATAAAAAAATTGACAGATATATAAGATAAGTGAATATTTTTGATGAATATATCAGTTAAAATAAAAATACCGAGAAAAAGAAATTTTAATATAATTTTTTCACTATTTGTGACAAATAATAGATAACAACATACAGTTCTTATGAAATTAAAAAAAATAACAAAATGGACACTTTATGACGTATCATAGTCACCTATATAAATAACGAAAGGAAGACAAGACAAATTTATTGGGATTATAAAAATCATTAGTTGTTTTCTTTATTTAACTAAGACGTTTTTAGTGTTTTTCAAAACGTCTTTTGGTTAATCAAATTCCTATATCATAAAATATTTATTGTTCAAAGTAGTAACTGATTATATGAGAAAGGATAATGAACTAACGTCGTAGTGCAAAACAATTAATGAAGAAATTAACTTTCCAAGCGCCATTCGCAAAAAAATGTACGTTTTGTACATAAGAATCAGACTTTCGAATCGAATTTCATAATATAGTAGCAAACATAATGAAGTAGTATCTTCAGAAACTGTTGTTATGTTTGGCAACTAGGATAATAAGAAGACGTATACGTATATTCTAGAACCTATTTAACAACCAAACTGCAAATTTGTAATTAAGATAGAATTAAAATAAATTTCTTCCAAATATTGAAGAGGAAAAATGGGATATGTACAACGCACCGGGGGCTTATTTTGATACAAGATATAATCTCAGAGTTATTACGTTTTTGATACATATCTTGTTATGTTTAAAGTTATTAGGAATAAATAAGTTTTGAAAAAAACCTGATTTATATTCTGTAAGTTATAAACAATAAAGTATCTCTATAAACAGGTAGAAACAGCACATCAATTTAAAAAAAATTGGTTTTAATTGGAATTAATTTTTAAAGAGGATTTAAAGATACATTTTTAGTGAAAAATAATACAATTCTGAAAATTAATATTATTACATGAGAACCATTTTGTTATTAAGGCCTTTCTGCTCTAAGATTTTCACGGATCAACAGGCCTTTCAATAGTTGAGGCGAAAGCAGTTTAATGCAGACTTTGATAAGCCCGACGAGTTAATTTTGTAAAGAATTTTCTAACACTAGTGACAGAACACAACTTTATGCTATGGATTTATCGATGATTATTGTTGTGTAACTCGAACGCGTTATGTTATATTGATAATTTAGTTATATTTTTCCATAATAAAGATATAACGTTGTCAATCTCTTGAAGATTTTCCTACAGAATTTTGCTAGAAAATTTCAAAAATATCCTATACAAGGATAGCGCTCATAGGATAAATACAACTTGAAGAAAGAAATCAATATTTGAAATAATTAATCGACTAAGTTTAGAAATACGTTATGTATTGAAATTAAGCACAATTCGGTTGAATATGAATTATATGACATTTAAGTAATCTACCGCTTAATATAAAGCGATTACTATTTATTTTTGGTTAATATTTTATAGACATATTTTGTTTTGCGCTAAGTAAAGTACTGTAAAAGAGTTAAGCAACCGAAATGGAAATTATGAACGATTCAAATCAAGGAATACACTAATTAAATATTCTTTTAACTGATTATGAAATAAGTTATTTAATTATCCTCTTTAGAGATTTACGTATTAGGGATTAATTACTAATTCCGAACA